>CM067524.1:2534392-2654392 GCA_034509495.1 Acestrorhynchus altus
GTCACACCAACCATCTCCATGTCCACCTTCACTACATCCATAAACCTCCTCTGAGGTCTTCCTCTTCTCCTTCTGCCCGGCAGCTCCGTCTCCAACATTCTTTGACAGGTCATCTCACAATATAGCGTGAAAAGTAATAGACTCTTGAGGAAGCTTTGCATGTTATTTAATAAAAGTGTGGAGGAACCTCCAATAAAAGGACAAGGCCTTTGAAGGTTCCTTGAAGCACCTTCAGAGTTTCCCTTCAAATGGAAGAACCTCCAAAAGTTCTTCAAGGATCTTGTACTTTTTACAGCGTAGGAGTCATTCAGGAGTCGGTTTTGTCTTGGAGGGTCGAGAGGGCAGTGTCTCGCAGGGGGTGGCACTGGGAATGCTGGGAATGGTGATTTTGACATCACACCAGTTTAATGATGATGATGTCATTCTTTAAAGTCTCAGCCATATTTGCACCCATGTGACTTTCCAGATTCTGTGGGTCATGCATAGACATCACATTACAGGTCTCCGGTCCACTTTGGTTGGGTCTCCTTGCTGTGTCAGTAAAGTATCTTTGAGACACTTTCAGGTCCAAAGTGTGCAACTCAATACGAATCCTCTCCAGTAAAACTTTCCATGATGGATGGAAGCTTTGGCATTGATACCTTAATGCCAGGGTGGGACTGAAAACTGAATTCAGCCCTGGATCAGGTGACCGGGTGCTGGTGCTGGTGATGGTGCGTGTCCTTTTTGATCAGCACGTTCGGTCAGCCAGCCCCTTCACTGTCTCAGTGGCCCTCAACATACTGGAATTTTCCTGGATGTCTCAGTGACCAGTCCATCTTCCACTTGATGGTGCTCTAGTTCTGGATCATCAAGCAAGTCTTGGACATGGAAAGGGAGAAGCAGAGAATTCTGGACTGGCCTGTAGATGCCCAAAACATTTGTCGGAAGTGTCGGTTTCTGGAGAAGAGGTTGTATTACAGCAGTTTGGAGAACAGGTGGGACATTTAGGACCCACATTTAGGTCTCATCTTTATTCAAACGATGGGTGACTGGTTCAAACAAGAGGCCATGAAGTTCTCTTTGCCACGAGAAGCTGATTTATGAGAGTGAAAATGTAAAATGTAAAATGTTGACCTTGCCTTTGGTGTTTGCAATAAGATATTTATGGATTATTTTATGGACGTCTGACATAGATTACTATGCAAATCAGTGTGTGTGTGTGTGTGTGTGTGTGTGTGTGTGTGTGTGTGTGTGTGTTCTCACAAGTCAGAATGCTTTTATAATTAGGACTTTGTGAATATATATATATGTAATACTCTGAAACGCTCACATTCGATCTCCAAAATGAAGTGGCTGAACAGCTCATTTAATGTTTGGTTCCCTGCCAGACAGATTGAGTACAGCCGGTACAGATACCCCGTAACAACAGCTTTATAAGCCAGCACCTCTATAACACACAACACTCATTCATTAAATCTGGTCGTATTTGCACCTGTAAGCCAAATGTCCTCCGTTTACTTTGGTTCCGTTTACTTTGGTTCCGTTTCCAGGTTCCTGCCGTAGATCTAAACCCAGCATTCCTTCCATACAAGGAAGAAAAGACGTTGTTGATCTATCACTAACCTGGCATTTGTTCTTTGCATTGTATCAAACGTTGGTGATGATGGTGTGAAGAAATGCCCCAAATGGCAGGAACTGAATGAAGTAAATAAAGAAAGTGAAGTTTCTCCTTTTCCTGTAAAAATTCCGTTTTGGGTGGGAATTTGACCTCCCAGTCTTTGACGATCAATGAACGGGACGTTGGTGGAAAAAGCCGGTTTAACAGGGTATGAATGAAGCAGGGCAGACATGAAGGCATGACCTGCTCTTTGGTGATTTTATGACTGTAGATGTTACAGACACCTGTTTATTATAAGATGATATTTCATTATAACACAGTTCTATTTTTCTACCTACAGATGGACTTTTATTTTGTGAAGCCAGCAGATCCTCCAAAGCTCGTCCGGGTGGTGATATGATGGATGTTGATTGTGGTTTTTCCATGTTTCCATGCAATCATAACAAATCAGTAGCATCAGATCACCAGTTTCCAACAGGATTTGTGAGGCGTGAACTGCTTTTATGGTCCTTACAAGTAAAAACAAACAAACAAACAAACAAACAAACAAACAAACAAATAAATAAATAAATAAATAAATAAATAAGGGGGCACGAAGCATGGCCAGAGTTTAAGATCGTCTGACATTAACATCCCACAAACACCATCCTGCATTTTCATAACGCGTTCGGGGGGATTTCTGTGATTGTCCTGGGGGTCTTACCCCCACACACACCCCCGAGTCAGATCTTAGCCCCCTTAATCCTAACTGTCCTGTTAACAGCAGAGAAGCCGTAGTGGTTCTGTTTCAGAAGCTGTAGAGTTTGAACAGAAAGGTCTTTTTCAGGAGAGTAGTGCTGAGAACGGGAGTGCTGTCCTGCTCAGGTTTCTTTGTCCTCAATCCAATCTGAGAACCTTAACGCTGACTGTAGGCCGATTCCCATCTAATCCTAATCCACAGCTCAGGAAACAGGTGCCGTTAATTAACACTGAAATACAATCACTTTATTTCAGTGAAAAGTCCGTAAAATGAGACCTTCAGGACTTATTGCCTTTTTTCAAAATAAAGGTTTTAAACTTTTTATAGTTTTCAGCTCCCAGTTCCTTTAAAACACTTCAGGCTGGTGTGTGTATGTGGGGGTACATGCTCTGAATTGACCACTGATGTCTCATAACTAGTTAACAGTGTTGTGAATGCGTTGTGATTTGGTTCCGAACAGAGCGTTTCCATCATAGTTTTGTTTTTGAACATCTGTGAAGGAAGACGTAAGACAAGGTGGGAGTATATTTTCCCAAATGGATGGAACGGAGCAGAATAATGTTTTCAAACATTTTACAGAAGAACCACCGATATCATCATCCACTGCAAAACTGATTTGTTACCTTCTGAGAAGCCTGCTCATAACGGTGGCTAGAAGACACGAGAGGGAACTCTGCTGCAGGAAAACTAAGGACTGGAACTAGTTTGGGGACTAAAAGGCCAATTAAATTACACCTAAAAACACATGGACATAGACAGGCGTGCTTCATTAGTGGTTCTTCTGAGGTCCAGTTTGAAGCATGTAGCTGGACCAGACAAAATGCATTATCCCTCCTTTATTCCCACGTCTTCATTAGAGCTACTACAAATAGCCCAAAGCTTACTTTTAAATGTAAAATGGAGTTTAATTTAGTTCTAATTAACATTTCAACTGGGACAGGATACTGTGTCAGTGTTTCCTGTGATGATTTCCGTTGTATTTTTTATGAAACGTTCTTATCTGCTAGAGGCCTCCAACTGAAGTGAGGATGCTTAAATGGTCTGAAATAACTTCAACAGCCTGCAGCTGATTCTGAGGAGGAAAGACTGCACAGAAATGCAGTTGTGGTTCTAGACTACACAGGATAGAATAGTGGGCCTAGCTTCTGGGCTGTGGGAATGTTGGTGAGCGTGTAGGAACATGGAGGAGAACACACGTCCATAAACACTTACACACAGATAACGGTGACTCCAGGCTCCTTTTCTGGACTGCATGATTCTCTGCTTCACTGTGTGAAATTTCACTCTCGCCGAACCAACTTCACATGCACTTGGGTTCCCTCTATCAAACACCTCCTCTCAGGTTCCACTACCCTCGTTCTCCATGTCTCGGGTGTCTGAACACACACCACCATTCACTGCAGGCCAAGTGACATGAGTGTGTGCAGAGTACCCAGGACGCAGCGCTGCGACTACAATAGACCTGCACATTTGAATGTTCTATGCTTTTATGTGTCATTCATTGCTTGTCTGCGTCCATATGAGATCATTCTGGAACATGTTCACCAAATGTAATATAGAAACTCCCCCACCACCATGCTTCAGATGTCAGTGGACACTATTTATAATGAATGCATTCAGCTACTCTGAGTTGCACCCATTGCTGACACAGATGTGCAAATGCACACACACAGCCTGTCTAGTCCCCATAGTGCAGATAAACAGGAACCCATTTAGCCCATGTAGGTTGTGGGCTAGATGGATATAAAGCCCCTCAGCACTGAGCTTTGGAGAAGTGGAACTGTGCACTTTGGAATGATGGAAATCCATCCAATACTTCTGGGAACAGTTAATGAGGTTGGGATGAGGTGGGGAGGTGATCAAAAATTCTCACCTCACTAATGCTCTTGTTACTGAATGCAACCAAATCCTCACAACAATGCTTGAGTTCTTGTAGAAAGCCTACCTTGGACAGACCGTTACTCCAGTGAAAGCAGGATACACTCTTTTTAATACCCTTGATTTCATGGACTGTCATGGAGTCACTCTGATGGTCATGGAGACACACACGGACTGTCCTGCAGACACTCGGACTGTCCTGGAGACACACTCGGACTGTTATGGAGACAAATTCGCAATGTCATGGAGAGACTTGGACTGTCATGGAGACACACTCAGACTATCATGGAGACACTCAGACTGTCATGGAGACACACTTGAACTGTCATGGAGACACAGACTATCATGGAGACACTTGGAGTCTCATGGAGACACACTTGAACTGTCATGGAGACACACTTGGACTGTCATGGAGACACACTCAGACTATCATGGAGACACTTGGACTCTCATGGAGACACACTTGAACTGTCATGGAGACACACTTGGACTGTCATGGAAACAGTGGTCCTACCTTTACTGAACGCATGCTCCTGTGCACTATTCCAACAGGACGACGCTCGTCCACACACTGCTGCCGTCTCTACAGCTCCAGTATTTAAAGTTCAATCATTCATTATAAAAAAAAGACAAATGACTAACCTTTAGAACGGCTGTGTGTTTCCACTACAGTGATGATTTAATGAACGGTGGACGAAGAGAGGGACACTGTGGTAACAATACAACCACGGTGACCCTGACTCTGACACCAGCTCTCTGGATGCGAGTCCTGAGCTGAGCACAGTGTAAGATAAACAACAAATCAGCTCCGGGGCAGAGGAACAAGATGAGAACCACCAGGCTGATCCTCTTTAACGTGCTGCTCTGATCAGCTTTTATATGAGATAATTCTGAAATAAAGTGCCCTCATGACCCAAAGCTCGTTAGTGCATGTTTATCTTATGCTTATTTGCCTTTTTTTGGGATGATTGTATCATAGTAATGACCCGTATGAGGGATCACCAGATGTATCCATACCGGTCTGCAGGTTTTCCGTCCAATCAATCAGTGGCTCACTGTCTTCAAGTAGATGATGAGTTATGAGGAGCCCCCGTCTAATTCAAATGAAAGCCAGCTGCCAAACTGGCCATTAGTGTTTAAGATTTGTGGTGCCTGCTCTCCATAAACAGACTGCATTATAGATTTGTAATCTGCTCTCATAAATATAAAAGACACATAGGATAAACACTCCTGAACCAACATTTCATAATTATATATATATATATACTGTATCTACAGGGGTTGGACAATGAAACTGAAACACCTGGTTTTAGATCACAATAATTTATTAGTTTGGTGAACTAGGGCCTCCTTTTGCGGCCAATACAGCGTCAGTTCATCTTGTGAAGGACATTTTTTGGATACAATCCGGGTTAGAACCCCAACATCCCTTTCAGACAGCTTCCTCTTGCGTCCACAGTTAATCCTGTTGGACGTGGTTGGTCCTTCTTGGTGGTGCTGACGTTACCCTGGATAACGTGGCTCTTGATACATCACAAAGACTTGCTGTCTTGGTCACAGATGCGCCAGCAAGATGTGCACCAACAATTTGTCCTCTTTTGAACTCTGGTATGTCCCCCATAATGTTGTGTTCATTGCAACATTTTGAGCTAAACTGTGCTCTTACCTGCTAATTGAACCTTCACACTCTGCTCTTACTGGTTCAATTAATGAAGATTGGCCACCAGGCTGCTCCAATTTAGCCACTACAATGACAGCTGTTTCAGTTTCATTGTCCAACCCCTGTATATGATTACAGCCATTGAGGAAAGGAGAGAGGATTGTCATGTGATAAGAAAAGAAAAACTAACACTGTGTGTGTGTGTGTGTGTGTGTGTGTGTGTGTGTGTGTGTGTGAGAGAGAGATAGTCATCAAACCAATTTGAAAACTCACAGGTCACTGTGACAAAGAGCGAGGCCACCTTCAGGCTTACCGTCTCATCCCGTCACAGTAAACACTGTGTTTAAATCACTGCATTTGCCCGAAGTTGGGAGTCAATAGTAGAGCTCGACGCATTTACGCGAAGGTGCCTGAATCCTGATTTAAGCTGTGTCATCATAATCAAGGTCGTACATCTGTGAGGACTGTGAATCTGGTTTTGAGACCTGCACTAGGCTGGTTAACTGTAGTCCCCTCGACCGACTGCCATTAACATGAAATAATGTTACACAACCTGGCCGGAGTCGAGTTATACGAGGTTTCGCATCTGATCTGTCTGGTCTTCTGATGGACAAAGCGATGATCCAGTTTAATAATGATTCAACTGACAGGAATGAAACTCGCTGAGCAGGTCTGACATTGACCAGAAGGAACTTTCACTTTCAGCTGCCTTATGGCTGTACCTCACCGCCTTTGGCCTCCTTTCCACAGCAGGAGCTAGAGGTTCGTAACGCTGTGTCAAACCATCCCACTGGTCATGGATGTCGTCCTAAATTCCCATCTTACAGCTGGTCCTGTTAATAATTTCACACGTTTCAACACTTAAAGTTGGAGCTGTGATTATTAATCTACTCAAATTTCACTCCAAACCTTCTAATATATTGAGATTCTGGATTCGATCACGAATGAGCTTTTTAATGATGTTCTAATTTTTGCAGCTGCACGAGTTGAGATCCTGGAAAGGCAGGTGAATAAGGTCATAGATTTGGAGTTGAAACCTCTAGGAAGGTAGCTCTCCTGGTGTGATCTGGTCACGCAGTCCAGCCGAAATGCATCCAGATTCTATCCGGAAATAAAATGCATTTGAATGCTGCGTGTAAACAGGGTCTCGGTATCTTCTGCTGCTCCCCTTAAGTGCCATATTTAATCACATTCAGACAAAAACACGGTTCTGAAGGTCGTTTTACCTTTTTAACCACGTAAGATGTTCTAAAAGCCTGTAACTGAAACGCACACGTTTCAAGCTCCGAGGAGCATGTTGGTAAAGCTACGCCTGCAGGTCATTTTAACTGGTTTAATTGGTTATAGTCAACCAATGGCGGGTGTTCTGCCTCAGAGGCAGTGCTGCCTCCAGAACCATTTTTAGTAGTGATTTTGCAGCGAGAGTGGAAAACGCGAGCTGAAGGCACTTTGTAAAAGTGAAAAAATCAGCACCTTGAACATTAATTGCTTAGAGGAGCCCATCGTTGAGCAGAAACACACTGGACGTTTTCACAAGGCCAGTTCTTATTCCGGGGGGCTTTATTTTGGGGAAGATGGCACTTTTTCATTTTCTTCTCCCAATTTTTAAGGGGACTGCGCACACACACACACACACACACACACACACACCAACAACCTTGATCCCGGCTTCGGCTCTGTGAGCTTGGCTTTACAAACCGAATGAATGAAACGTCCACGTCGTTCCGAAATGAGATGAAATCACCCAGCAGATCAATCCACATTAACAACAATACACCATTTTCATAATGAGTCCCAGCCAGCTGAGCGTGCCCTCTGCCACCGTTCCCCACCACTCTGATCAGCTTATCTATCAAACACACACACACACACACACACACACACACACACACAGATTCTACATTTCAAACACATTTTCCTTTCAGGGAACTCTGAATCCGTACAGATGCTGTGAAATAATCATTCCCGTGCTGCTTCTGACTGACTTTCAACACAAAGCTGGAAGATGAAACAGCATCTCCAGGCCGAATCATCTGTGTTTGTTTTGAAGTTATGGTTTGATCTGACTGTTAACCATCTCCTGTTTCGCCTGCTCCAGAAGCACCAGCACTAACGAGGGTCTTCATCGACGGCGGTCAGTGAGCCTTAAAACACACCGTTAATTATCTTCAGTATTGATTTCAGACATGAATCAACAAAGACACACACGAAATCAATTCCCAGTGATGACGCTACCATGGAACAGGTGACGGCAGACTGCAGGGTTGGGTTTGAGAATGACATCGTCATGAACTGGTTGTTACGATGGATGACGTTGTGATGACCTTACAGGTCATTTCTGGGATGGACCTGGACCTTAGATTTTTACCTTTGTATTTAAGATTTTTGCATGTTTGTTAAAAACTTTGTAATTAAACCTTTAATTCTAAATTATTATTTTTTCTATTTTTCTTCTTTATCCAGGAAAACTGCCTGGACTGGGTACCGGTCCATCACAGGGTACCTCACACACACACACACACACACACACACACACACACTCACTAATGCACAGTGGGCATACACGCCCGGAGCGGTGCTACGTGTAACATAGATGGGGTTTAAGGGATTAAGACTGAAACATGCAAACAGCCTCTGTTCTAATTGGCTATCCTGTAGTGGGTGGGGCTGAAGTGCAGGATGGTGACCAGGTCAATCTATAGGTTATTAAATATCGAATGTCTTGGTCATAGTGATGTCACAGAAGCACACAAACCAGTCTGGACTTCTGGGACTGAGGAGTCCACAATACCATTCGTACATCTTACCTCAAAGTAAGGAAAGCTCAGAACAGGGGCTCTTTAAAATGTATATAATAATAATAATAATAATAATAATAATAATAATAATAATAATATATATAAAAGGTCATTTCATTATGTAATAAAACAGAGATTATGAGCAGTAAGTAAGACGTCCTCGTCCTCAGGTTATAAAATTCCCCCTAAAGCCTTCGTCTCACATCAGAGTGGAAATGAGAATATTAATGAGACTCGGTGTAAAAATATATGAATGTCGTTGCACATTTTAGTTCATAACACTTTGCTCCATCATACCTGCATCAATCCACTGACCACTGGTTGCTTAGTAACGGCAATACGTGGTTCTACGCTGTTCTAAACTGTGTCAGACGTAAGAAGTGATTAATATTAAAATAAACTGAAACTAATTATGAGGGACTTCATCCTAAACTGTCGTAACAACTAACGTTACATAACCTTTAGTTACAATAAGACTTAAGCGTTTTAAGGTCTTTAGTATGGAATCAAAACAGGACTCGAGGTTGTGTGTTACGGTAAATGACACATATTGAAGTGGTTATTTCAAGTCGACAGAAATGAAACACTCATGAAAACAATGAAACAACAGTAAACAAACTCAAAAGCAACAGATTAGGCTCAAACTCGGCTCGTTGAGGTGATTCTGAGTGAAGATAAATGAATTCAGGGTTATTGTTATGTGGCTTTTCTGAGGCAGTGCAGTCCTGATGAGTGAAACTCATTGGCTCCAGGCTCCATTCATTTGCATACGGGGTGTGTCTTCCCCTCCTCGATCACCAGCCTTGTGTAGTCATTCGCCCCAGGCTGCCTTCCCTATGTGTGTGCATCGCATTTCTATTGCTCACCTGCTCTTAGGATAAGAATTCTGATCTTGTGTAGAGTTTATGCATCTGCATTTATGAAGACAACATCTGGAATATGGACCTTATTGAACATGTCTCTTATTGAACAATGTAAAATTAAACTAAACTAACTTTATACGTTTACTTCATATATTTACCTCGAAATGACATGTAACGCTTGCATTTCTCGTAATTTGAGGAAGATATTTACACTCGAAAAGCCATTTTTTAATCATCGTCTTCACTTTTACAGTGAACTCTTCACCGGTTTGCAGTAAACTGAAGTGTAAGCGCTGGTTAATAACACACGGTACCTAAACAACTTTTTCTTTTCAAGGCAAATTGGTTTGCAAGCATTTTTGAAAAAAAAAAATAAGATGAACTAATTACATATACAGTGTAATTACACCTTTTAGACGGTGTTATTTGCAGACTGATGCACGTCTCAGTTAAAAATACCCATTAACTAATACTTTCCAAAGAAAAAACACGACTGTTCACAATTCAGTGCAAGTTCTAATTTTTAGGTTTTAATTCCTTATTTTCGATTTTAAGACACTTCATTGTTTTCTTACGTAGCTTGTTTGTTATGTGGACTTTTTTTCTGCATCACAACAAACATTTTGTTTGTGTGTCTTGATGGAAAGTGGTTATTTTGCTCATGTACTTTAGGAACAACCTCTTTTAATGTTAAACTAGACATTAGTTTAAATAATTAAACAGTCTTTTTTTGACTTTACAGTCTAAGACCAGAGACAGTCGGTCATAAAAAGAATTTTTATAGATTTTTTAAAGATAAAAATAAGCTGCACATCTAAGAAAACACATGTGACTCGAACCCAAATCGAACCCATTTTGAGATCCATCATCTTGTATCTTTTAGAAACAGGTTTGGTGTTTAATGGGTCTGTTTTGATCTAATTAGACTGTCCTTTGATAGTCCATCCAAACCCGCCCCCTACTGGACAACACTGGAAAAGCTTCCTTCACCCAGACAATCAGTCGATACACCGTGAACACACACAGCAGATGGAAACACACGTCACACAGTCGTCCAGACTTGATGAGAACGTTTATTTGGGGCATTTTTGTTTTCATTCAGTAGTGGCTGCGTGAAAGTGAGCGATGCTGGTGGTGGTGAAGAGGACGAGAAGGTCACAGAGGACAGAATGTGGAAGACGTGAGAGGACAGAGGACAGGGGAGTGTGTACTTGGGATACAGAAAACAATCAGAGCAGCTCCTGACCTAGTCTAGGTCCTATCCCATCATCTCATCATCCTGACGTTCTCTAGGCCCTGTTCTACTTGCATGAGGTCAGAGAGATCAGACCCTACTTTCTTGAGTGTTCTTAACCTTTTCTAGAGTCCCTCTTTCCAACGAATCTCAACCTTTCTGTGTGCGAGAGGCCAAACCGAACATTCTGGAGAATCACGCGACGGAGAAGTGGGAGATGGGCTGCGTGTCCACACTCGGGGTTCGTCGTTTTGCTCGCATGTAGAACAGATGCTCTTGTGACGGTAACCTTTTGTAAGCCCACACTTTCATAACTATGTTACATAATTCGTCTCAAAGGTCCTAGAATAGAACCCTGTGGGACGTTTCTGCCTTTTGAAGCCTAAGTTAGTAATAAAGCTGGGGTTGAAGAGGTCAGTGGTCTTCTGTGGTTCCACCAAACCGTCACATTAAACTGTGGAACATATCGCGTACTTATCCCAGCAGCTTCAATGCAATGGCTACATTTACAAGCCCACCAATTCGTGCCTGAACATTAGGAACGTTTACCGTCCATTTCTTCAACCAATTTAGGCCTGACTCGCTCGTCCCTGCCAGCGTGCTCCCGGACTCGTATTCAGCGCTCACACTCGGCCTAGCTCTTTTATTCTCCTGTCAGGGCTCCCGTGAAAGCTCTGAAGGCATATTTCACCACTGACTCTCTGTCTTCAATCGACTTCCCATTTCACACATTCCCACAAACAAAAAGGACACCTGACCTTCAAACTTCACGGCGATTCAAGACATACGAGAACAAAAAAAAACAACAACACGAGAACGACAAACAAATATAAGCATTAACGATTTTTCACAGGAGGTCTGTGAGAGTGGCACAGGAAGGCAGGGGACAATGGCTTTCTGAAGTCGGTGGAGTGAGAGCACACCGAGCAGTAGGGGCACTTCCTGTTTTGTTTTCAAATGTGAGGTGTTCACCGTGCACATGCAGACTTTTACAGCACTGCATGAACGTAGTCAACCAACCTTTTTCTTTTCTTTTTTTTTTTCAGCTCTGAGACCTTTTTTCTGCCTTACTTGGGCTTTGGAAAGACGTCCACATGGGGAGTGTAGTATTGATTCCTCCACCATTCAGCAAGGCACAAGGGCAATCATTAAGACCCACTCCAAACAATGGCACTTTGAGCAATGCCTCAGAAGAACCGCGTCTGTAGGCCTGTCGAGGGATATCTCGCCTACAAACACGGTTCTTCTGCGGCATTGCGAAAAGAAAAGAACCCGTCCGTATGTTTAAGAGTGTGGTCCTTGTATTTAAGGTGGTATGGTGGTATATCGTTTTCAGTTAAGCATGAAATCTGAAAGGCAGTGGAGGTGAAGGATCCCAGAGAAGCAAAGTGCCCTCAGCCGTTCTTCCTTGAGCTCTGGGCTCCATTTAGGAGACCTATAGCTCTCATACACACACTCACTCACACACACACTCACACACACATTACAATTAAGTGAAATAAAGAGAGGGGGGTAGAGAAAGGGGTACAAGGTAAGAGAAGAAAGAAGAAGAAGAAGAAGAAGAAGAAGAAGAAGAAGAAGAAGGCAGAGTCAAATCTCCATGCTCAAATGAACACCTGCAGTGTGCAGTGGGGGCTGTGGGGGCTACATCATTAGTACTGTGGGTGTTCAATCAGAACCAGAGATGGTGCTGTGCCATCTTCCCATAAGAGATCCCGACAGAGAGGGGAAAGAAGGGAGGAAAAAAGAGCATACATTAAACTAAATGAGAGAAAGGTGGAGGAGGGGGAGAGAAGGAATCGAATCGGGAAGGAGGAACCATCTCTAAGGCTTCAGGGAAGGAGAGTAGGACAGTGAAAGAGGCGGAGAAGAAAGAGGGGACAGAAAGAAAGAAAGAAAGAAGGAAAGAGAGAAGACAGACAGAGATGAAGGAAAAGAGAAGCGTGTGCATTTATAAGTCGCTCTCTCCGTAGAGGGCACTGGAGAAGGAGATGTAGTCGAGAGCCCCTGGAGTACCGTCTGCCCCAATGTACTTGGTCATGCGGCTGATGCAGTACTCAGCCTGCTCTGGAGGAAGCTCTCTGCGCAACTCGTCCACCGTGATAAAAGGCTGAGAGAGAGAGAGAGAGAGAGAGAGAGAGAGAGAGAGAGAGAGAGAGAGAGAGAGAGAGAGAGATATTCTTTACTATTTCAGAAGAAACAATAAATGCGCGTGTGTCCAAATACTTTTGCCCACAGCGTAGCTATAGAGACAGACAGGTTCTGCGTTTGCGAGGTCGCTCACCTTGTCTGAGGCCAGGATCTTGAAAGAGGCCATCACTTGCTCAGCTGTGTCCGTCTCGGCCGTCTCGCGGGTCATGAAGTCGATGAAGGCCTGGAAGGTCACCACTCCGGTGTTGTTGGGGTCCACCAGGGTCATGATCCGGGCAAACTCCACCTCACCCTGACTCACAGAAGAGGCTCAGGTAAGAGTGAAGGTGTGTGTGTGCGCGCGCGTGTGTGTGTGTGTGTGCGCGTGTGTGTCCACACTCACCAGATCGTAGCCCATGGAGATAAGGCAGGCACGGAAGTCGTCAGGATCCATCATACCATTTCTCTTCTGCAACAGAGCACAAACGCAGGCGTGTTATTATACAGCTTGAACATGGACTCGGACACAGGCCACAACAATGTCCAACCAAACATCTGACATCAGGAAAACATTCAAATTATGTCCATCACGTCGGGGTCCACGACAGGTGGACGTCCAAACAGGCTTCATATCTGACCATCTGACTGGGGACGCACTTGGACATCAGTGGACGTGCAAAACGGGTAAGTCATCGTTTATGATCTGATCTTAATACGGCAGATCATCCTCAGATCAGACGTAGGAAACCTTTGGCCAATAGTATTCTCACTCATCAGTGTGTGTGTGTGTGTGTGTGTGTGCGTGTGTGTGTGCGTGTGTGTGTGTGTGTGTGTGTGTTTCTCACCCTGTCAAAGTGGTTAAAGGAGGCTCTGAACTCATTGAGCTGTTCCTGGCTGATGCCCTTGGCATCTCTGGTCAGAATCTGGTTCTCCACCTCATTGATGGTGCGAGCGATGGTGGTCAGCAGCTGCTCCCAACCCACACGGATATGCTGCAGAGAGAAAGAGGGCGAGAGAGAGAAGAACGAGATAGAAATAGGAGAGGAAGAGCTTTAAAAGAGAGATTACTCACAGTGCAGAAATGTGGAGAAGTGATGTTTACAAGAGACCCACCATAGAGAACGTCACGTCTAATCCTTTTACTGTCTAAGTGTGTGTGTGTGTGTGTGTGTGTGGTGGGCTTTTTAAAAAGTACATCATGGTCTGCTGGTGTGTGGGTGTATTAGTGGGTTAGTGCCCAGTCTGTGTGTGTGTGTGTGTGTGTGTGTGTGTGTGTGTGTGTGTGTGTGTACCTCCATGGTATAGTTAGTGTGTTTGTTGTCGAAGATGAGTGCCTCCTGGATCAGCTGGTGGTCTCCCTCCAGTTTGTCAATGTTGGATTTGTAGTTAATGATGTTCTGCTCGTATGTCTTCAGGTTGTTCATCTGTTCCTCCAGAGATCCGGCAATGTCCACAGACACGTGACCGATCTCCTACACACACACACACACACACACACACACACGATTGACCAATGTTCAGAAAACACAATGTAAAGGCATCCTGCTTTCATTGATCCAGCATAGTCATGGGTCGCTGAAGCTGGCTCCCCATAAATGCTCGGTTGGAGCAGGAGCTGGAGCAGTGCGTCCCTCCACAGCAGGCAGGATTGAAGCGCTCACCTCAAGGCCTCCGTAGTCAAACCCAACTGCCCTCCGATCCCAAACTCTCCCAGAACTCGTCACTAAAACTTCATCAAACGGGCCGTCCTGCTTCTCTCTGTCCAATTACCTGCCCCTCTTAAAGTCGGGCAGTTAATGATCTCACAACAAAAGGTACACCACCCAAAAGTAGCCTCTGAGAGCCGTTTTACAGGTCAGCGAGGGAAGCACGTTTACAGCCCCTTATTCAGTATCTACTTAAACATATTAATATCTACTATAATTATTTAACTAGTTAATAATTCAGTAACTGCTAGAAATGATTCACCCACATCAAACGAATACGCAAGTTATGCTGTTTGTAGGCGAGGAACCGAAGGACGGCTCCACGCACTGGCCTTTCAAAGCGTTTGTATGGATGCAGAGCTGCCCAGACTGGAAACACATTTTTAAAACTGTGTTCAAATGAATTAAATCCTCAAATCTGATGAACTGATGCTTTATTAGTGATTAATTATCTAAATGACATACTTTGCTGGTTTGCATGTTTTCTGGTATCTTGCTAATTTATGGTTTTAATGCAGTGCATCCAGAAAGTCTTCACAGTGCTTCATTTTTTGTTCAGTTACAGCCTTGTTTCCAAACGGATTCAACTCATTTCCCCTCAAAATTCTACACATAACACCGTGACAAAGTGAGAAAGGTTTGCTTGAAATCTTCAAAAATAATATCATATAATTCCCATCTTTTGCTCAACACTTTGTTGAAGCTTCTCTGGCAGCAATTACAGCCTCGAGTCTTCTTAAGGTTGCTTTTGGCACCTGTTTTTGGGACGTTCCTCCCATTCTTCTTTGCAGAACCTCTCAAGCTCCATCAGACTGGCTGGGGAGCATCGGTCAGACATTTCTAGATCTCCTGAGATGTTTAATCAGGTTCAGTTCTGGGCTCTGGCTGGGTCACTCAAGGACGTTCACGGAGTTGACCCGAAGCCCCTCCTTTGTTATCTTGGCTGTGTGCTGAGGGTCATTAAACCTTCGTGCTTCACTGTAGGAACGGTATTGGCTAGGTGATGAGCAGTACCTGGCTTCCTCCAGGCAGGACACTTGGCATTGTGTCCAAAAAGTCTATTTTTGTCTACTATGGGACGCTGTCACATAAGAATGTGCAGAAAGTGATGCGCTGTGAACACCTTCCAGATGCACTGTACGTAACATCAACGTAACCTAAGAACAACGTAAAAAAAGAAAGAGAGAAAAGAAAGAAAAAAAAAACGAATGGAAAGAAGTCCTGAACCACCTACCTCCATCTTGGTTTGGATCCAGGGTCCGATGATGTTGGCCTGGGCAGCAAACTGTCGCCTCAGCCTCTCATTGGCCTGTTGCCTGGCAACCTCCTCCTGGAGCATCTGGTCTCTGAGGGGCACCAGCTGCTTCACCTGCAGGAGGCGACAGAGCGACAGCGAGGGCAAATACGTTACAAGCCATTTGTCAACTTTGCAGGAGTCTGAGACACACTTTACTTTCGAACGTCGATCCTTGAGTGTGTTCTTCTCTTAATCCTGACACGAGAAAGAAGAACCATAATAATCAGGAGGGGAACCAAAACACACTCCATATGCCTGTGCCATATGGGTCTGTCCAATCAGATGAAAAGGGAAGGAATGGTGAGCAGTTGTCACAGCAGACGATTGGTGACGCTTTCCGAGGCCATTACACCAGCATCGCATTTCCAAACAACAACCCGCGCAAACCTCCTCCAATATGGATCAACGTCTGGAAGTCAGTCGTGAGCCTTCGCAGAACTGCAGCTTCCCATTCTGCCAATTTAAAGCACTCGTCACAGAGCGTGCTTCAGAAAATGGCTTTTCCCTCAGAGATGTTTCTCTTTACCAGGATTATTCTGACTGTGACATCTCTCCAACGAGCCAAAACCAGGCTCTCAGCCTAGTCCACAGAGGTCCACACTCTGCTCCGTTCTGATCCTAAGCTCGCTATAGTCATGGAAATGAAGTAATGAGACTGCACTCATAGCTGCGAGGGCTCAGTGGGGAGATGTTTCATATAGCTGGGCTGAAAAGTGAATGAACTCCACCTAGTTCAGTCCAAAAGGAGATAGCTTTGCCTGCATGCTCTTGCTGTTCTCTCAAGAAGCTTCACCAGACGTCGCCGAGGATGCTTTCCCAACAGCCTTGAGGAAGTTCTCATATTCCCAGACCTTTCCTTGACATGCTCATGTTCAGGCAAGGAAGGGGAACTTCAGAAGCTCTGGCAAGAGTTCTGGGCGGCTTTGGTTGATCATGCCTGAAGCTGGACTCGCCTGCTTGCCAACCAAGGGCAACCAGTTAAGGTTCACTGAACTCAATAAAACAGCTGATGAGAGCTGATCTAATCAGGACTTTCACTCTGAGAAGCTTGATAAATGAAGCCCCTTGTGTCCCATCACTGCTGAGCGGTCAGTCAGGTACTCACCGTCTCCCACTTGTTGCTGATGTCCTGGGGGCTGAGGTTGGTGTAGGGGTTGATTCCGGCCAGTTTGATGCCGTAAGTCTGAGCGATCTTCATGATCTCATTCATGATGCCCATGACAGCCATGCGTTCCTTGTCTGCCTCGGGGAGAGTGGCCTTGAACTGGTCGTGAGCTGTGATCAGACTCTGGGGAAGGGGATGGTTAGAGAACATGGAGGAGAACAGAGAGAGTTATGCACGTCATAAGAACGTTCAGACACGACTTTACGTTGTTAGTGAATTTTAACACCGCAAACGTCAGAAGCCACCTTAAAAACGCTCAATGATGGGGAGTAGCAAAGTCTACTCCACCTCGTCTACGTAGTATTCGTGGAATAAATATAATTCCAGTAACTATGACCCTCTTGACAAACATTTTTTCACCACGCTAGACCCACGAAGCCATGAGCTTTTCTCATGTCACCAAAGAAGAGCTCTCTGGTGGCCCTACGGTCTAACTGCCTGATCACCATGTGTGAGATAATGACGTCTAAGGGCTCAATGCTCCAATGTCCAAAGCCTCCCGGTCAAACTTGTAGGTCTTGCTGTAATGTGCAAGTAACACGTCAATTTAACACACGATGAATTAAACCATCGTACTTAAAGGCCAACTACACTGTAAACGGAACAGGGCTCAACGTACACAAAGTTCACCGACGCCGTTAAATTAACCCTTCATTTTACAGCGTTTAGTTGAATGTTGCGCTGAATAAAACCAGTTAAACCCTATGATCATAACATTGTTAAACCCTTTCTATTGCGGTGTTTGAGGCTGTGAATATGAAAGTGAAACCGCCACCTGGATTTCCTCGATGCTGTGTACAATGAACATGTCCTGCAGGTCCTCCATGGCTCCGTCCATCCAGTTGTTGAATGGTGCCGCCCTCTTGGCGAACTCTAGATACAGCTGGTCAATGGTCTCCCAAAGCTTCTCCACACGCTGCAGAGGGGCGAGAAGATTAGAGTTTAAGCACAGTGGTTTCCACTGGGGGGGGGGGGGTCCTTATCCTTATTTGGGCATACAGACATACACTCACTCGTATCCATACACACTCATTCACACACCAGGGCAATTTAGAGTCGCCAATTTATCTAATGTGGCATGAAACCCATACAAACATGGAAACACCACCCAGGTTGGGTCTTGAACCCAAGACCTCAGTGCTGGGAGGCAAAAACCAATTATAGGACATTCTTTTATATGAAATCATCAAAGTGGTCATTTTGTAAACGTCATAATGCACTGATTCATTCAAATAAATGTCACTATGGGTGTGTGTGTGTTTACCTCCAGAGCATCTCGTCTCTTCTGCGTGAGGGTCCCCAGGTTATCCCACTGGTCACAGATGCCCTGGCAGCGAGCGTTCACAGTAGCAGCATCGTGGTAATCCAGCTCGCTGAGAACAAACACAAAACACACCCTCCAGTGAGCGACGAAGTGTGAACACTTGTGTACGTGTTCAGACTTTGTGTTTTTATTTGTAACGCGTTTGCAGAGATCTCAACCCGGACTTCTCTCACGGTCATCGTGGGCGTTTGCGTGCAGAATATTGAGGGTAAAAATGAATTTCGTCCATTTTGGAACGAGGCTGTGACACAAAACACACCCTCCAGTGAGCAACGAGCACCCTGTCCTGGCGGTCACCCTAAAAAAGTGCGTATTAAGAGGGGCCTGTGTTTGTACCGTGCTCTGCTAAAAGGACAGATGTTCCAGGGCTCTTAAAAACAGCTAAGAATAGACAGTGAGCACCGCATGACTTTTCCATTTGCATTTTGAATAAAACATAAAAGCGACGTTGAGTCATGTTCTCTTCCCTCCTCATACACCTCTCGCATCCTTGCGCTCCCTCTCCCCTGCTTTCTCGCTCCCTCTTTGCCTCCCTCCCCTCCCCTCCCCGGCCCTGCCCTCCCCTCACTTCAGCTCCTGGGCGATAGCGGCGATCTGCTCCACTCTGTCCTGGTGGGCAGCGAGGTCACTCTCGAACGCCTCGTGCTTCCTCATCAGAGCTCTGATCTCCATCAGAGATGCTGACTCATAATCCTTCTGAGAGAGAAGATCCTCTTTGCCTAGAGAGGAAGCGAGACAGAGGGAATGGTGGTGGTTAGCTGATGTACATACTAAAGAACATTTCGTGTTAGTCACCGAGGGTCGGGTTCACCGTAGAACAGTATTCAAACTCCACTTTTAACCCATCCGTGTCGGTCAGCACACTCAGAAGAACATGCCCGCGGTGGGGGGCAGCCCCTTCAGGACCTGGGGAGCCATCGGAGTTTAGGGGCCTTGCTCAAGGGCACTGAGGATTGTTTGTTTGACGGTTTTGCAGTATGATCATCCTGATCAGGTTAGAAAACCAGTATGACCAAGTTGGCTGACCAGCATGACCAGCATCACCAATATCAGCAACATGACTCATTAAATCAAATGCAATAAAGCCTGGTCAACGGCTGGTAACCAGCTACTGCACCAGTATGTGGTATCAAAGGCCGGCTTTAACCACGTCAAACCAGTTACCAGCAAAAGCTGGTCTTGAGCTGGATTTTTCATAAGAAAGGAACGAAGAGATCCTCTGAACTTTAAATGGGTCATATATTAATGTAACGGCACAAAGCCGTGCGAGTGTTTACCTGCAGTCCAGGACTCGTGCAGATTGCACTTCTGCTTGAACTTCTCGGCCAGGTGGTCCAGTCTCTCCAGCCGGCGGATCTCAGTCAGTAGCCACTCTTCATAGCCTTTCTCCACCTGCTCCAAACCTTTCCACGCATTGGCAATGTCCTAGAAACACACACACACACACACACACACACACACACACACACACACACACACACACACACACACACACACACACAGTTTCAATTTTTGCTTCTTCGCATCACCACCAGCATCACCCACAGCGAAAACGTTTCAGCTGCAACTCTTTGACGTACCGACACCATCTTGCCCTCAGAGGGCATGAACGCGGGTCTGTTGCTGAGCCTCAGTTTGGTCTGCAGGGTGTTGAAGTTGATCTCCAGCTGACACTTCTCCTGCACGCGTGGTGGCTTGTGAACGCGGCGGTAATCCCTGAAGTCCTCCAGCTTCTGCTGCATGGCCCGCATGGTCTGCTCCGCCACGCGGTTCTCCAGCCAGGGGATAGTGCGCCGGATCCACTCCAGCAACTACAACACACCAGGGACAGAGAAGGAGAGAAAGACGGAGACAGAACGAGGTGGGAGGACGAATAGGTGAAAGGAGGAGTGGATGAAGTGATGAATAACTGAGGGGAAAAGGAAAGGAGGCATTCGACTAGTTAACGGAGAGAGAGCCGGGAGACACGGTCAGGGCACCTTCTCGCCGTTTCTTTCTTGGTTCTTTCAGTCCTTCATCCACAACTTTACTGTCTGCATATTAAAGATCACCTGGGTGTTGTGATGAACATGACTTGGGATGTTACAACCATTCTGGTAAACCAGGGAAACCATTATGTCACTGGTTTGCTTCATTCTGACCACAATTAGCATGTGTTTACTGACCGGAATGACTTTGTTCAACTCTAGGACGCTCAGACTTCAATAAGTGGTCTAAAGTGGGGATGTAGGGGAGCAGAGTAGAGGAGGAGCTGACAGCAGGGGGCGGAGCAGAGCGAGGAAGCTTTAAAAACCCGATATAAACAATATCACCTCCCCCGTATCACATTATACAGACACAAATAAGGGGACAAATTTACAACACCACCCTGGTCCTGGAGACACACTGTCCTTCCTTTTTGCAGTTCCACTGCTTTCACTTGCTCATCGTGTTCTACGTTCTACTTGTTTATGAGTTGATTAGTTGGGTCAGGAAGGAAGTAAAGGAAAGCATTCAAATGTGCTGGAAAGTGGACCTTCAGGACCAGGATCGGAGAGAATTAATACTTGTACACGCAACGGAACATGCAGTTTGATGTTTCAAATTCAGGTGTCCAAATTTTTGGATAAGCCTGTATCTACAATAATTACCGTATTTTCTGGAATATAAGACGCACCCGCAAAGTTTTTTAAAAAACCTGGAAAACAACACATATAAGAAGAAAAAGCTGCACCTCATTATAAGCCACATGGTTTAAAGCGTGGAAAAAAAGTAGCGGCTTATAGTCCAGACAATACGGTAATATTTATTTCTATGAATAGTGTATTAATGCAGTATATTAATAGTGTAATACAGTGCTTTAACAAATGCTACTGATCGCTGATCCCACAATGCAAATCTACTCGAATGACTGAACGAAGATCAAACAAATAAAGCTTAAAAAAGAGCAAACATCTAAACCCGATGGAGCCCCCGTCATTGTGGAGGACTGTCAGCAAACTACAATGTCCCATAGGTCACCTCACTATCCCCCGGACAGAGCCCATCAATGGAGCCCAGGTTTAAAATATAATGACCAATAACTCACCTCGCTGACCCTCTGATAGAGTTCACTGCAGGGGGTCCATTCCCAAATCATTATGTCTAATAACCCAGCTCACCCCCCAAGATGGAGCTCATTGTGGAGGTCGGGGTGTAAACTGTAATGACCGATAACTCACTCACCTCACTGGCCAGCTTCTCATACTCCTCCATCAGCCTCTCGTTCTCCTGGTTGACTGCCAGAACCTTACAGATCCTGTTAGCAGCTGTCTCAGCCTAGACGGAGAAACAGAGAGAGTCGGGGATGATGGAGAGAGAGAGAGAGAGAGAGAGAGAGAGAGAACGGATATAGTTCAACTGTTCACACCACTGAAGATATTGAACCGTGATGAGTTCAACACCTCACCACTGTTCAGCAGCGGGTTCAGTCTCCAATGAGCCAACAAAGTGCTACGTACCTGCTCGGCGCCGGCAAAAGCGTGGTAGAAGCAGGACACGTAGGTCATGATGGCCTTCTCATCAGGCTTCGGGGTGTTCACAATGTCTGAGCCAGGCAGCAAAGGACAGGAGTAATCAGACACAAGAAGAGCAAAAGAATAAGTACAGAAAACCCCGTCACAGTCAGTAGACGTGACATAAATGTGACAGTTTGGAAAAACGAAAGCTGTTAGAATCTAATTCTGATGAAAGTACAGATGTTCTGTAGAAGTGATTCAGTTTGAGTTAAAAAATACTGTCGCACATCCAGTTTCATCCAAAACGAAGAAAACCTGTGAATTTTAATCGAATGGGAATGACATTAATAACTGACCTCTCATGCACGGTGGTCACTACAGTGGACAGCTATTTAAAAGTCAGTACTTTATTATACGTGTGTTGCTCTTTCTGTTTCTGTCTGTCTGTCTGTCTGGAAACACAGGGCAGTGGACTGTCGTTCATGGTCTTTCACAGTCGGACCAGTACGTTAAAGCATCATATTAAGTATAATATTTGCTTTAAAGCCTTAAAACTTCCATTTTACTTCTTTTATTTTGTAAAATCCTTGTTCTGCTCATGGTTTTAGCAGAACTGAATGGAGAATGATGGAAAACTCACGCAGGAAAGGGTTAAATATGGAACTACACATGGAATTGAATGTTAATGGACCAATAGAAATGCTCCAAATGAGCATTTTTACCTCCCACTTTTTGAAGATACAAGTGTCCAAAAAAACCGTCTGAAGCACTACTTGGTGTGTGTGTGTACTGTGTGAACGGTGTGAAAGTGAAACCACTGGAGAAGGAAGGGGCCTGAAGCCTCAGAGCAGTGAAGCAGAGCACCCTCACTGGAAGTGTTGGTACGCGTCAGTTCTTTGGTTCGGGGGGGTTTAGGAGACCATGTCTCCTCTGTAAGGAGAATGAATGTGTGAGATGTGCTGAGACACCAGGGCACGGATCCAGCGAGTCGCACTCACGTATGAATTAATTGAGAGCTGTATCCATGGCAACGGGAGCACATAATTCAGGAAGCGTCTAACTTTGGAACGGTGTAGAATTAGTTCTTCTTATGTTCATAATAACTGATGCAGTGGTGAGAAAACACCACCAGGAGCAAACCTGTGTCTGCAGTGAAGGTGATTCTACAGGAGACATATTTAAAACGGCGACACAGCGACACCTTATGTGCTTGATTGGGCTGCGATATATACTGTGTGCTTACGCAGTAATGACATCACGGGACACGCAATGTCACACGGGGGGGCTGTTGCTAGGTTACCTACCAGTCAAAACTTAATCCAACCTGAATCTGAACGGACGCCAGCTTTACCTGCCAAACGTCCCTAAAACGCGTCTCACCTACAAACAGTTCAAAACAACACACACGTGGGTGGAGCACAAACAGCCACGCTTCCATCTAACCTTCTGCGTCCAGCATTTTGGGGATGTCCAGGTACTTCTCAGCCACTTCAAAGGCTGTGTTCAGGTTCCCGATGGGGTCGTCCTGCACAAAAGCACCACAGGACCCAACAAACACCACACAGAGAAGTTTAAACTCGTTTACGGAGGAAGAACACTGTGCTTAACATTCGTGGCCGACAGAATAAAGCCGAAGCAAATCGATAAAGCAGGAAACGGGAGAGGAGGTAGAGAGACGGTCACAAAGAGATGGAGAGGGAGAGAGAGAGAGAGAGAGAGAGAGAGAGTGAAGGAGAAGCACCTTTCTCAGTTTGGAGTAGTCAATCAGATCAGGTCTGTGTCTGTGGATGAGGGCGCACAGAGCAAGGCCATCCTTCCAACTGAGCACAGCCAAGAAGGAGAGGGAGATGGAGAGAGAGAGAGAGAGAGAGAGAGAGAGAGAGAGAGAGAGGTAAAGGACAAAAGAAGCAGAGGGGAGTACAGTAAGACAAGCTGAAGAGAAGAAGGACAACAGCATGCCAGTTCAGGATCACCGCCAGACGAAGTGTATTCACATTTTCATAAGGCAGGTCACCTATTGGTCACTGGTCTGCACAGCAGATAACACCACCAGTGGGGTTCGATTCCCAGTCTGGGCAGCTCTGCTGTGCTCCACCAGTAAGACTCCTAACAGGACTCTGATCATGTGAATGAACTCGTACGTGGCTCTGGAGAAGAGAGTCGGCTAAAAGCCCGAATTTGAAATGTAAGCGGCGGCTGAAAAACGCAGCCGTTGTGGGTCGGAGTCACGGTGGGATCATCATGGCTGATTTATCGTCTGATTTGAACTCTATTTTACATAAAACCAAAACACACCGTCCTCTTCATGACGTTCGGCTGATGCGATTATCGACGGAGAGCTACGTTTGGACCCCGTTTCACAGGTAGGAGAGTTTAGCGCTGAAGCCTGAAAAGCTTCCATTAGAGTCAGTCGTGCTACGGTGGCCCTGGAGCAGAGGGTTCGGGAGCTGACGAGTGGCAGAAATTCCAGGAAGGCAGTTTAACCTTTGAGTTTATACAGTGAGAAAGCAGTTCTCCTCCACAAGCTCTTGGATTCATGCACATTTATCACCCTCCAGTGTTTCAGATCATTCAGATAACGGTCATGAAGAGGGTCACCGTGGTTCTCTGGAGACGCAGGATCTCAGCAATGACTTTGTAACCCTTTCCAGACCTGATGGCATCGTGTACTTTGTCTCTGAGCCCGTTTCCCGTCGTCAGACAGGTTCTATTGACGTGATTCGTGATTCAGCAGGTCTGACAGTGATCGTGCCTGCATGTGTCTACTGCGTCTGGACCCAATCGAGTCATTCGAGTGTGTTTCGTAGCACTTCAAGCTTCAGTTATTCCAAAATAAAGTTCTAACATCATTTAAAACACAGACGATTTCAGACACCATTCTCTCACCTGATGTGGAAGTTCTGTACATTCACATTCCTGTAGGGGGCAGTCTTCCTCTGACACCACAGCAACAGACCCTCCTTAGCAGAGGTCTCTAAGGGGGTGGAATTAAACACACGCACGGGGACGGTGATGAGAGGAGGGACGAGAGGCACTTGTTTGTAATGACTGTCATTTGGTTGATAATGAGTGTTTAATACAAAACAAGACCGTTCACGTCTGAAACCAGACTCATTAGGAAAGATCACGTAGGCAGTCATTAATAAGAGGACAATGGACTCAACTTACATGGGAATCACAGACACACACACACACACACACACACACACACACACACACACACACACACTGCGAGAACACCATGTACGTTTATTACACCTATTTCAAAACAGTCTTCTAATGAAATGGAAGATCAAATTCCTGGGCGCGTACCTTCCACAGAGATGTCCTGGATCGCAAAACGCAGGATGATGGTCCAGATCATTCCAAGAGTCATCTTCACATTACCATCAACGATCTCTGCAGAGAGAGAGAGAGAGAGAGAGAGAGTTATATAAGGTCATCTTTAAGAATAATGTTTTTATTTATTTATTTATTTATCCGATTTTCACCCCCTACTGATTTAGACATGCCAATGACCCAAACCCTTAAGTCGACTCCCACATCACGTGTCTGCTTTCGGCGACAGGCGGGAGAAATCGTCCACATGTTTCCTCTGAGTCATGTGACGTGATGCCTACCACCTCTTTCCTATCGTTGCCGGGCAGCCACAGTGGCGGTTCTGACACAGTGGTCAGCAGACGCCTGCGCCGACCAGCAGCGCACTTATGCAATGTGGGGGAAGAGCGCCATCTACCCCCACCCCCAATTTCTCTCCCTCTGGACCCCGGCTGCCGATGGTGAGCAGCATGAACCTGGATTCGAACCTCCGACCCCAGGATCATAGCGGTAGCGTCTCAGCCCGATAAAGCCGTAATAAACTGTTAATAAAAATTCTTAGAAATAGAATTTGCTTCAATATTACTCGGAGTGAAATCTTTTTACATTGACCTCCCTGGGAGATGGTCCAGGCCCAAGCTGGGGGGGCTTCTGCTTCACATAACTGCCAAGAAGCCCCTCAGAACTCCAGCCCAAAACATCAGAGTTCAAAATATATGTTTCCATTTCGAATCTTTATACAATTTCACAAAATATGACAAAAGGTCCACCAGTCCCACGTCAACCACAGATTAAACAAAACTTGGATTTATCTTCAGGATAAAGGGAGATCAGCATGCTTGATTGACGTCACTGGTCCTCAGCCTTCAACACCACTATTCCTGAAGAGCAAGATCAGCGAGAAATGACTGAAACAACCACACATGCAAACAGTCATCCTCACCCTCAGCCCCAATGGACACCAGCTTGACTCCCTTGCTGCAGATGAAATCCAGAGCCTTGTTGACGTTGGCGATTTTGTGGAAACGCATCTTGCCTTTGTCTGGTTTGGGCAATCTTTCACCTGCCAATCAGAACAGCAGGTTCTTCAGCATTAACAGCAAAACACCACCTCACAGTTAAAACACATCGCCTTCACAGAAACACACGGCGGAGGGATATAAAAGGAAGGGAGTGATGCGGATCCATCCAGTACATTTGGGATGAACTGGAATGGTGCTTTTGTCCGTCCAGAAATGACGGTCCAACATCAATGCCTGACCTAACGCTCTTGTGGCAGAAGATCAGAGAACAGTACAGGTATGTTCTGCAACGTTTTTGTAAAGGTTCCAGGAAGGTTAGCCTTTAACGTTCTAACATTCCCAGGTAGTCAAAAACAAAGATTAAGCATGGAAGGTTCTTTCAGCATTACGTGTGTGTGTGTGTGTGTGTGTGTGTGTGTGTACCGAGCTGCAGACAGCAGCTGTCCTGCCCTATGAGCTCACACCTGCACTGACAGACGTTCTGAGCTACTGCCACTAGAGCTTAGGTCATGAGGAGCGACTGCGGTCTCCCGTGACGCTCTGTATTTAGACGGCTGTTAGTGTGCTGGGAGTCATTCTGCAGACCAGCATATCCAGTACCATACTGGAGTATTACGCAGCAATACCAGTAAACATTTGGCCACCGAGTCAACTTTGAAGTCAAAAACCTGCCATTTAATCAACGTCATGGTTGAAAATGAAAGCTGAAGATGACCAGTTGCGTCCTTCTTAACGCACTTGTCCAAAACATCCTGCAAATGTCCATCAGCATCAGAAAAAGGTCACAGACGACTTAAAAAAAAAAACAGATTTTGGACGTCGGAACTGAAAGGTCACCCTTTATAACATGCATTTCCCAACATCCTTCATGTTCCTCATACGTTCTCGCCCATTTTTCACGTCCAAGGACGTTGTGGACGTTTACCAGGATGGAAATAAACACTGTATAACAGTTTAAATAAAGAAATGGACTTTTATTCATCTTCATTCTTTTATTGGCAACTTTTTCATTCTTTCTTCTGAAATCAAGCCTAAAAGTAGAGTCTCTGTAGAATTGGTGTGAGGATTTGATTGCACTCAGCAACAGCAGCATTAGTGAGGTCAGAATGTTGGATGATCACCTCCCCACCTCAACCCCAAAGTACTGGTTGGAGCTCCATCATTCCAGAGAACCCAGTTCCACTGCTCCACAGCTCAGTGCTGGGGGGTTTACACCCCTTTAGCCCCCTCGTCTGATTTACGGTAATGAAGAACAGGTCAGATAGAGTAGGTTTTGATGGAGGAATGCTTTGGAAATGGTAAGTGAATGTATGGGTTCTGTATCAAACACAAACCTATACAGCTAAACACTCTTCCACTGGTCAGGACGTCAGTAGAAGAACAGACTAACAACCACATTCTGACTTGAAAGGACCAGTTCTGTCTCAAACTGGCTTCTGGTTAACGAGGCATTATCTACAGCACCTGTCTCTATGGACCAGTTCCAAAATGAGGACATTCGTCATTTTATTCATCTGTGATTTATTAGAGAATTTGTTTTGGCCATGTGTGGATTTCTTGGACATGTCCATCATGCACAGCGTCACCATGGTTACCTGAGATGACCTCCAGCAGCAGCATGAGCTTGAGGCCATTTCTGAAATCCTCCTCAATGTTCTCAATCTGAGTGCCAGCCTTCCTCAGGTGAGAGTTACACCAGGCTGTGAAAGTCTGGGACACAAAGAAAGAAAGGGAGAGAGAGAGTGAGAGAGAGAGAGAGAGAGAGAGAGAGAGAGAGAGAGAGAGAAACACACCTTTAAGTCTGTTATTAATTCAGTGATCTATTTAAAGACTTCCTTTTCATCAGAAACACATCTCCTCAGAGGATCCTGATTCACAGCCATTCCAAACTGTTTCAGCTGGCTGTGCTAAGTGTGTGTGTGTGTGTGTGTGTGTGTGTGTGTGTGTGTGTGTGTGTACAGAGCAGCCCGTCACCCTCAGCGAGGGCGGTTATTATTCTGTATCGCCTTTATTTCTGAATCACCTTCCGCTAAATGAGACTCTACAGAACCCAGAGCCAGCAGCGTGGGCGAGCAGGTCAGCAGCGACTGGGCTAAATATGAGTGTGAGAGTGTGTGTGTGTGTGTGTGTGTGTGTGTGTGTGTGTGTGTGTGTGTGTGTGTGTGTGTGTGTGTGAGTGTGTGGCAGTGAGTGATCTTTATAAAAGAGCATTAAAGGAAGTTAAAGAAAGAGAAAGAGCAAGAGTGGGTGATTTACTGCAGTGCCCTGAGAGAGAGAGAGAGAGAGAGAGAGAGAGAGAGAGAGAGAGAGAGAGAGAGTTTATACAGTAGTTCAGGGCCTGAGGGTGGGTGTGGGTGTACAATGATCACTGCTGCATTTTGAATTGAGTGACTGTCAGAAGTAACTCTGAGCTTTAATGGGGAGGAGAAGGAGAGGAGTGAAGAGGGAAGAGGAGAGGAGAAGAGAGGAGAGGTGAGAAAGGAGAGGGGAGTGAGGTTGAATGGAGGAGAGGACAGGAGAGTGGAGTGTTGGAGAGAAGAGTGGAGGAGAGGGGAGTGAAGTTGAGTGGAGAAGAGTGGAGGAGAGGAAAGAAGAGTGGAGGAGAGGGGAGTGAAGTTGAGTGGAGTGTTGGAGAGAAGAGTGGAGGAGAGGGGAGTGAAATTGAGTGGAGGAGAGAAGAGTGGAGGAGAGGGGAGTGAAGTTGAGTGGAGTGTTGGAGAGAAGAGTGGAGGAGAGTGGAGTGAAGTTGAGTGGAGTGTTGGAGAGAAGAGTGGAGGAGAGGGGAGTGAAATTGAGTGGAGGAGAGAAGAGTGGAGGAGAGGGGAGTGAAGTTGAGTGGAGTGTTGGAGAGAAGAGTGGAGGAGAGTGGAGTGAAGTTGAGTGGAGGAGAGAAGAGTGGAGGAGAGGGGAGTGAGGTTGAGTGGAGGAGAGGAAAGAGGAGTGGAGGAGAGGGGAGTGAGGTTGAGTAGAGTGGAGGAGAGGGAAGAAGAGTGGATGAGAGGAGTTCTTTAGAGATGTGAAGGTATCGGTCCAAAATCTCTTTTAGAGGAGAGAACTTTCTGTTGTTATTGTTTCTGCTGGAAAGGTGGAACAGGGAGGTGGAGAAAGAGTTCAGAAGGAATGGAAAGAAGGATGAAGGGGAGGAGGGGTGAAGGAAGAAGCTAAATCGGGGGGCTATAGGACACCAAAGAGACAGCTGAGAGAGCAAGATTCCATTGAAGTGTGTGTGTGTGTGTGTGTGTGTGTGTGTGTGTGTGTGTGTGTGTGTGCGAGCGCAGCTGGTATTCCTGCTCCATTAACTGAACTCACCCCTTCTTCTCACCTGTTGTTCATCAGCGTCTGTCTTACCTCCCTATTTTTAAATAATGAGGTCATCCTCTGCGGGCTGAGAGGGAATGCCTGTCCGGATTATCCATAGACCCCCACCCCCCAACTTCCCCACCCACCCCCACATTTCCTCATCTGTGAAACCCCCCCAACACCGCACTGCTCTGGAGAGAGCAGGAGGAGCGACCACTAGGAGCAGTGTGGTTCCATGTAGAACACAAGATGGTGGTGAGAACAGTGTTGAAAATCTTCATCTTAACATCTTAAGATTCACTTCCATCCTCTGGTCTCCGCTTGGTCACTGCCCCCTGTCCTGCACGTTTTGGTGGATTCCCTGCTTTAACACACTGCCACACTTTCACGGTCTATTAAAAGCTGTGACATGGTAAAACACAACGTCCACTACAGGACAGTACAGACCGGCTACAATAACCACACAGTGCGCTGAGAGGACACAGAGAGGACAGCAATCCGCTAAGACTAGAAACAGAACAAAGCGAAGACTTCATTGGTGGGTGTGGCACAACAGATTACCCCACCAGTAAACCACCACACCATGTGGGGGACTGGGGTTCGATTCCCAGTCTGGGCAACTATGCTGTCCTGCACCAATAAGAGTCCTTGGGCGAGACTCCTAACAACACCTTGTACCCCACAGTACACCGTTACACTACTAGGACTTTTCCACCGGAAGAACTCTGGTTCTTATACTGGTTCTGTTCTGGCTTATAAGAACCTTGGTGGTATTAGCAAACCTATGTTTACACCAGTTTTAGGGGAACCGAGGATACGTCACAGAATACGCCACCAACAGAGGGCGCTGCACAGTCAGTACTTGCAGGCGTTTGTGCTGTTACAGACATTTGTTTTTCTCCAAAAAGCAAACATGGATCAACGTTTGGCGATAAGAAGAGGTAGAAGAAGACACCAGGCGAGACATATGACACGGCTCCGTCTTCCTGCAGACACGCCCATTCTGCACCGGTCGAAATGTGCTCATCAATTCGTATAGAAATTTGCCGTTTAGTGCAAAATGGTCAGATCTGACATGATGCTACCTTACGAAAAGGTTCTAGGTAATGAAGTACTTAGTGTAACAGTTCAGTGGCTGGTAGATCCAACTGGGTACGAGACCAATTGGACTATTTTCTGAGAGGCTCGTCACAGCACCTGTCACCCATCACTAATCGCACCCACTGCGTTTTGGTCCGATTCCATCTCCCTCCTCATTGTGAACGAGTCAACCCGCTATTTCTGTTCCACAGACGGAGCACGACACCAAAACCAGCCCAACCTCTCCGAGAGGGGAACCGAGAACCGAGAGCAGGTCTCGGAGGGCCGGTGTTGGAGATGTATCTTTATATTATCTGATATTGTCTTACACCACACTGTTCATCAGGAGCCTAATGACCACACATACCTGCCTATCTAACGTTTTCACAGCTCTGTCTCGCTCACTGACCATGCCTGACCATTACGGAAGCTCAGGCATGTCAACAGCAGGCCTGCATCACTATAAATAAGTCAGTGGTCAGCACTGACCACTAAAGATAATGACCAACAATAGCTTCCAGAGAGAAGCACATCAATCTTTATTGATCTACTCATACAGAAGTGGTGTCTCTCAGTACGGCGCCGGGTTTTACGGGACATGCCAGACGTCTCTGCATGGAGTTCTAGAGGTTCCTAATGGTGTCCTGTGATGATCCATCCCATGAACGTTCTCACTCAGATCCTGCAGATTTCACAAAACTGCACCCCACGCCATGACACCAGGCCTTCAGGACGAGTGATGGGCTTCAGGACAACTACCGTTCAACTGGACGATGACCACGGTGCCTCTACACACCGAGTCATTGATCATCTCCACCAAGACAAAAGCAGGACTCATCATTGAAGATGACCCTCTGCCTTTCTGAGTGTCTCCATGACAGTCACTCCATGACACCATTGCACTCTTTGGAGGAGTTAAGGGCAGTCGGAGTTTAGCTGAACATTAGATTAATACACACATGCACATGTCCCAGCATATCGCATATCACACACACACACACACACACACACACACACACACACACACACACTCCAAATAGCTCTCAGTACCTGCCCCACTCCTCCACAGGAGGGTATCATCACCTTTCTAAAACCGAGTAGCACCTCAATGTTTCACTAAAAAAGGAACACACACACACACACACACACACACACACACACACACACACACACTGTATTAATAGTTTCAGCTGGCTGGAAGGCTGCCATTAGCTTTCATGTTGACTGGTTCTGCCGTTCCCGCGCTCACACCTGTTAAAGGAGGAATGGTTGGGGAGGAATGATAAGGCTGTGGACGTTTCGGTCTTTCGGCTTAGTGACAATGCAACAGTTCCCCCCGCCTGAGAGCCAGCACTGCTCACACACACACACACACACACACACACACACACACACACACACACACCAACCTAGCACACGTAGCCTTCTCCCACAGGCAAAGGTAAGCACATACGTGGTCAAATATCAGTGTTCTGCAGTAAGCTGAGTTCAATGTGTCCATAAGTATTTGGACACTGACACAACACATAATGTTTGTCATTTTACTCCTGTTATCCATCATACAGATAACACCACCACTGACCAACCACACCATGTGGGGCGACTGGGGATCGATTCCCAGTCTGGGCCACTATGCTGGTCTACACTGTAAAGTGTCTTTGGGCGAGACACCTAGAACTTCTCTGCCAAATCCAGGATTTGGTCCATTTTCCTAAAAAAGGAATGATCTGGTGAACTGGACGAGGACAAAAGACAAGCAAATAAAGCAGATGAATTCAGAGTTCTATCCCTCATCCTCAAACATGAAGGTGTTCCTTGAGTGAGGCCTTCAAAGATGTTTGTAACAGAGCTCTGCGAGTGTGAAGAACCTTTAAAAGGTTTCAAAATCTTCACTAGAGGCAAAGGTTCTCTACCAGTTTAAAGGTTCCTCACACATCTCGATTACAAACATGGTTCTTTAGAGAGCCACGGGTGGTTCTTCCATGGCATGGCTCAAAGAAGACCACTGACCAAGTCAAGAACCCGCCCGAGGAGGTTACACATCATAAGTTAATTACAGACCAGTCTGATCCAGGGGACCAGTATCAACACCTGGATCGGTGGCCTCTTATTTGGGTTTGATGGAGAGATTGTAACACCATATACTGGTGACAACAACATGAACTTGGGTGTCCAGATACTAACCCATCGTCCCAGGTTATTATTTGACCCCTGAACACATCAGATTTTACCACGATGAAGAAGTGGAGGCCAGCACCAAGCACTGACCGACCTGATCCCTCACTGTGTTAACGGTCAGCTCTACTGGTTCTCTCACTGGTTTGGCCCTCCACCCCCGTCCCGGAGTCACATGTTGTTAAATGAGCTTCGCACAGCATCAAACTGGCCTACTGGGATTTCAGAATAGCAGCATTGACTCACAGAGGAAAAACGTTACCATAGCAACCAGAAAGATCTGCCTATATGAAGAAGCTGAGGTATGGCCAAGCTGAACTCACTTCTACTTCAGCTCACACCACAGGGATGGACAATGCAGACAGCATCAGTGCATCTACCCCAGCGTCTATCTGGGGTGACCTATACACTATATGGACAGAAGTATTGGGACACCAGCGTATTCATTCTTTCTTCTGAACTCAAGGCTCTTAAAAATCATCCTGCTTTTGTTGGACTAACTGTCTCAACTGTCCAGGGAAGGCTTTCTACTAGAATCTCAAGTATTGCTGTGAGGATTTGATTGCATTCAGGCACAGAAGAATTAGTGAGGTCAAGATGCTGGACTGTCCAAGTAGTGGATGGAGCTCCATCATTGCAGAGAACACAGTTCCTTTGCTCCACATGTTTGGTAGATACTGAAAACTGCATACCAGAAAAGTCCCTCAAGACCTGCCTGCTCTGACCATAACATGTTCTTGTTCTCTCTCAGATTCTTATGTTTGTTTGTTTTTTTCTGCTTCCAACACTTTAACTTCGAGAACTGACTGCTCACGGGTTGCCAGATAATCAATGATCTCCAATGATCTCCCAGAATAAAGTCAACAGTTCAAACAGTTTGAGCTGAAAAGAAAAGTCAAATGTGTATTTTCATTATTATCATCATCAACATGAAACAGTACATATACAGTTATTATTATCTTCATTATTATTCTTATTATTATTATTATAATTATTATTATTAGTGTATATACATACAGTACATATACAGTTATTAATCATTATTATAATAATAATAATTATTATTATTATTGTTATATTATTATTCAGTGTATATACATACAGTACATATACAGTTATTATTATCTTCATTATTATTGTTATTATTATTGTGTTGTTGTTATATTATTGTCATATTATAAGCATATAAGCATATTATAAGCAAGTGTAATATATATATATAGTGTTATTAGTACTAGTAGTAGTATTTTTTTGTATCATAATTATACAATTATTATTGTACTATTAACTATTATTATATTATGTTGATTTATTACTCATAATATATATTTTGTGTATATACATATAGTACATATAACATTATTATTATCAATATTATTAGTAGTATATTATAATTATTATTATGTTTTTATCATTACCATTCAATGATTATACAATTATATATAGGCCATATAGTTATTATTATTATTGTTATTATTATTACTATTATTATTATTACTATTATTACTATTTTTATTATTATTACTATTATTATTATTGTTATTACTATTATTGTTATTATTATTGCTATTATTATTATTACTATTATTGTTATTATTATTACTATTACTATTATTACTACTATTATTATTATTACTATTATTATTATTATTACTATTATTATTATTACTACTATTGTTATTATTATTATTATCGCTATTATTATTATTACTATTTTTATTATCACTATTATTATTATTACTATTATTATTATTATTACTATTTTTATTATTATTACTATTATTATTGTTATTATTATTACTATTACTATTATTACTATTATTATTATTATTGTTGTTATTATTATTACTATTATTATTATTATTTTATTTTTATTATCACTATTATTATTATTATTATTATTACTATTATTATTATTATTGTTATTATTATTACTATTATTATTATTATTACTATTTTTATTATCAATTATTATTACTATTATTATTATTACTATTATTATTAATATCATTATTATTATTATTATTATTATTACTGGTTGGTTAATTATTAATAATACATGTGCAGTGAGAAAAGACATTTTACCAACATTTTCTAAAACAAATCTTAGAAATGTTGGACAGAATGAACTTTTTAATAAATAAATTAATAAATTTCAGAATTTTTAAAGTTCAGAATTCCGCTGATGAGAATTCCAAAGACATTAGGGAAAAGTAAAACAGGAAACAGGATATGGCTCATTCACTGAATATCAAGGAACCTTAACTACAGGACTCAGAATTGTGGAAATAAAGAAATAAAAGTGACTTAAAGACATTTATACTGTAAACAACATTCTGACACACCATCACTGAAATAGCGGTTACATCTCCGCCACCGCAGAGCACGGGTAATGCACCGTCACGCAGGACGTGGGTACGCATCAGTCACTGCAGGACGGGGTACGACCGTCACTGCAGGACGGGGTACGACCGTCACTGCAGGACGGGGTACGACCGTCACTGCAGGACGGGGTACGACCGTCACTGTATGACGGAGAATGTGGTGATTTTTCTGTTGCACCGACTGCACGGCATCCACACGTTCACTGGGCCAGCTTTAAATACACACCTGACATCATCTCTCTCTCTCACACACACACACACACACACACACACACACACACACACTCACTCACATGCAAAAATGCATGCCTCTAATGGCCACATAAACGAGGCCACACTGCACACACACAAACATACACAAAAATAAACACAAAATGTACTCCAACATGCGCACACACACACACACCACACACACACACACACACACACACACACACACACACACACACACACACACACTCCTCAGGCCTCGGTGCACTCTGGTAGTTTATAGCAGCTGCCCTACAAGGACACAGCTTCTGGAATAGAAACTGCTATTTGATCTGCATACTCTTTCTCTCTCAGTGTGTGTGTGTGTGTGTGTGTGCGCGCGTGTGTATGTGTGTGTTACTGGACCTGTTCCAGTAAAGACAGAACATGATAGACGTGTGACATCAGTACCGGATCAGAAACACACAGGTAACACATTTAAAAATAACTGTGTGAAGAACTTGTGCAGAAAACCAGAAGTAAAAGCCGAGGTCAGTGACTGGTCAGTTAAGGGTGCGGGTCATCACTTTCCATTCAGATGTCCTTTCTGAAAATGAGCGTCCTGTTAGGTGCACTGATGTCTGTGCGGACAGAAGACCTGTGTGATGCAGGATCACTGCAGCAATGGCAAGAACTTAACCTATGACCTTGTGTAGCCGCTGTGTTCAAAGCCTTAGGACCTCCTGTCATCGGCGGATCCAAGGTCAAGTCCCTTGATCTGGAACCAACTTTACAGCAACGTTATGCAGCAGTTTTACAGAATCCTGCTGCTTCACTGGCCCTGAAACGGGGAAAAGCATTTCTGTCGGCGCCTCTCCGGACTGGAACGCTGTACTGCAGTATGGAATTCGGGTGGAGCTGCACGAGACCTCTCTTCAGAACTGCGTGATGCCGCGTAACCCGAGTCGCATTGGTGTGAAATCCTGTAAGGCTGCCTCGGCCCACATGCTTCTTTCACTTACACAGCTGTTCACAAGAGGGGGCTCGAAGCACAACTTGACTTGAGTGGTGAAAAGGTTCACTGCCCTCCTGACCTGCAGGAAGCGTTAAAGAATGACAGCACAAAAACAAACAAACAAACCACAATTCGGGCTTTTCCACTTGGTGCTCCTTGAGGAATGGACGCGGCTGCGAGCAGAGCCCGAGATCAGCGCTGCGGACAGACAGCTGAAGAGTGAGAGTCTCCAGGCAACAGCAGTGAAAACGTAGACCACTACCTTTGAACGCTACTGGTGGGACGGTGTACCATACTGCTCTTCGCTTGTGTTGTCCTTCATGTTGGCTCAGACAGAGCAGAGACAGTACAGAGGACATCAGAGGTCACACAGCCAGAACAGCAACACCGTAGGTCTGAGACTGGACAAACTGGACGCGTACAAATTTGATTCGCTTCATGGTGGATCCAGAGCAGATGCGTTTTCAGATATGAACTCCGGAAAACGTCTGCAGAATCCGGTCCGGACATTATCTGGACCTGCCCTTTCTCATATGTACCATACAGCTGAAGATCTTCCATGTCGGATGTTCTCAATACAAGAAACGTTCTTCATACTTTAGGCCAACGTGCAGAGCCGGAGCAGCACATGCATGACCCACGGCATGACCCACGGTGAGTTCCCGGAAAAACAACCTTCTACCTTCAACCTAATCACACGTCTTCACTCGGACATTACCCGGAATTTGCACAGGGCTGGAATATTACGTCTGGGTGGCGTCTTATCCAGACATTTGCATTCCCACATACAGCTCCTCCAGGTAATGACCGCACGAGGGAACCCCCTAAAGGTGTCTGCATAGGTGGACCTGCATTTCAACTCCTCCCTCTCATATCGTCCTGTATGTATTAGATCATTAGTACAGCAGGTCCTGAAGGAGCATCTCAAGATCACGTTTGAGATATTGAAAAACGAAGGATCACAGGAACATGGCACGCCGCGGACTGTGGTCATGTGAGCGTTCGGTAAGCTCTCAGAGCGCAGGGCTGTATCGCGTATCGCTGCGAGAGGTGAGAAATAGCACAGTGATAAACTGCAGATCACCAGTGGAGCAGGTTCCCGCATTTATGGCCTACGGGTCAGTCAGACGGAGGTGAAAGAGGTCAAAAGGTCACGCTTTATCGACAGGAAAACTGCTTTTTTATCCGTCAGTTTACTGGATATTTCATTTGGTTTAAGAAGGAAAACAGATGAACTGCTTCCTCGACTGAACTGGAATAAAGGACTTTTAGAACATGTTCTCCAGATCACGAACAGTGTGTGTTTAATTCTGCGATCTCTGGGTTTGAGCACCCCGGGGTGACACTGTCACGCACACTCCTGCACATTCCTGCAAAGGCAACGTAAACTTTACAGCAATTATGACTGACTTTACAACTCGTTTCCCTCTTTTTCCAAAGATCAGCAGATGAACACCAGCAGACCCTGTGCTCTAATTCTGCATTTCCTGTAGATGAACTTCAAAAACCAACAAACCCACATTTCACAAACTCAACATAGTGTTTTACAGCTTTATTTTACATTTTATTCATATTAAATCACATTTCTAACACAATATTAACAGAGAACTATATATATATATATATGTGTGTGTGTAGTTATATATTCATTTCTTGTTTTTTATTTATAGATCTGGTCATCACTTATGACGCCTTGAGATCTGAAGAGTCACAGCAGTGGTATCATACCAAGCTCAGACGATGGAAGTTCTGAAACTCTACTCAGCTGACAGACTGAAGACCACCAACACCGCAGGTTGGCAGAACCAGGCGACTCCGTGCTTTAGCCGAACAGACGTCAACTTAATTTGATCAGGGATGACTGTTCCCGGGTGTATACGCCTTCCTCGATTTGGGCTTGGCGAAGGGTATTTATAGTGTCCTTAAGCTACAAGTAACCCCCCCATTCACAAGTCCAATTAGCAATCAGCACTGCGCTGCTGTGGGAGCAATGAGCGGTGACGTGTTTACATTAGTATGAGCTCCGAGGACACAGTCATGCAGACCGCGACCTCCGACCTTCACAGCAAAAAGGCCGTCCTGTTACGACGAGCCACCATCCCCGACACGTTACTCCTGAACGTCCACCACAGGAGGACTTTTATTTTGCCTTTTTAGTTTTATTAATACTGTAAACATTCAAATATTCCAACAAAGATGGGAAAGGAAACTGAAATATGATATAAATATTGTTTCCATATTTTCATTCTGATTGATTCCTCATATTTATTCTTTACTTCTACGTGTGTGTTCTTGTAAACAGACTGACTGTGTCTTTTTAAGAAGATTCTCTCTAACGTTAATACTCTTATTATTAATGATGCACATTATTAATGTTTTATTAATATTAATATTGATGTATTATTAATGGCTGCTGTTGTTAAAGGGACAGTGTTCTATATTTGGACATGTGTCTTTCACCTCTCTGAGTCCTATTTACACTCTTTCGGACACCCCTGCAGTTAAGGTGTACTGCGATATTAACATCGATGATCATCATCAATATCATTCTCATTTGCTTCACATCTGAATTGAGAAAAAATCAAACAATATAATAATAATATTAATGAAATATATCTGATGTTCAAGCGAGAAATTCAGGTTTTATTCCATTTAAGGTCTTTCTAACTGATAATAAACATATAAATAAACATTTATAGTTATTTATGAATAAATACTGTTTATCATTATGAAATGCTGAGGGACAGTAAATAAAACCACAGATATCTGGTTCATCACAGACTGAACATCACGTCAACAGAAGCAGGAGGTTAAACGTTTCTTCACCTGCCTGGACGTACGGACTGTGAGTGGACAGTACATCTTATTTCTCCGACCCTTCAAAACTACAGCAAATACAGACTCTTGTTCTCGTTCAGTTCTTCATATACGTTTTCACAAAGATCTGCAATGTCCGAGCAGTTACTAGCGTTTGATCACCTTCTGGATCGGCTTATTTAACACTTACGAAGATCAGAAATGAATAAGGACACTGTATATAATAAACACTGCAATCAAATATGACAAATGTCCCATTAACCCCCCGCACGTCACTGTCACACAGGACGCTCCTCTGGACCATTTCACGCTCCAGTCATTAAACGTCTGTCCGCTTCAAACTCTGAAAACTCAAATGGAGAAGACCGTGTGGGATTCAGTCCTGAGCACCAATCCCATGATTTCTCCTCTGGTCTCTAACCAATAAGAGGGGCTTTAGTGCAGGAACTCCAGACCCCCGTCAGAACCGACGCAGGTAAACCGCTAGAGTGAAGATCAAAGCTTGGTTCCAGATTTCTCCTGGACGCCCCCAGCCAGGGCGAGTGTGTGTTCAATTCCATCAGCAGCACACCTGATTTAACAACATTACAGACTGATTTACCAAAGCAGGTGTCGGTGCGAGCAATAAGTGATACTAGAGTCCCGTGAGCAGAGCTTTGGAGACGTTTAATGAACACCGTGATGGACAAAGAGGACGTTTAATCAACGTTATAAGTGCTTTTATTAGTGCTTTAGTGTCTAAAGAAACACAGAAGACTGTGTTCTGTTTCCTAATGACAGCAGCACACACGGTCCTCAGCCGCTGGGGACACTGCAGGCAATCTGCTATTTAAAGGACGGGACATGAGAATCAAACTCAGAATTTACAAGTCGACAGCAGGGATACGCCGAGAAAAGTCAGGTCTATTTTCTGCTGCCGATGGAAACATATCAGATGAAACAGCGCGTTGACAAACTCTTTATTACCATGACTTTGGCCCCACATTGTGTGTGTGTGTGTGTGTGTGTGTGTGTGTGTGTGTGTGTGTGTGTGTGTGTGTTCTGTCGAAATTCACTGGTAGGGGGAAAGAACAGGTGCAGAAGCCCCCCTTTCATATTCATTTCACCACAAAATGATGCCCTTTCTATATTGATGTGATGATATCAGCTCCTTAAGCTGCTCTGCACATAACTGAAGAGTGTGAGGCTCCCTGCGCTGCGAGCTGCCGCCGCTCCTCTGCTGAGGAGACAGAACGGACTGGACCAAAGTGTGGATGGAGGGACCTTAAACAGTAGCACCAAACAGTTAAAGAACAACTCACAAACTCTTAATCCGTCAAATAAAGAGCTGAATTCTGTCCATTTCTATTTTCTAAGTCAGTTAAACGTTTAATATTGTTATCTTCTAATTTCTTATGTTCTACATTTTATGAAGTTTTATCTTCTTGGTTATAAATGTATCAGAATATTATGTTCTATGTTATACGTTTATCTTCCGAATTTTATCTTCTGAGTTATATGTTTCACCAGGTTTTATGTTCTAAGTTCTATCTTCTGTTTGTCTCCTAAAGTTATTGTTTAGTAACAAGTGTGTATGTTTGACCAACATCGTCCAAGTTAGAAGTTCAACTAAGTTTTAACTTCTAATTTAGAAGTTTAACCAAGTTTTGTCATCTTCTAAATTGGATCTTCTTAAGTTACAGGCTTAACTGAGTTTAATGTTGTGTGTTTTAATTCTCTCCACGTTATACATTTAAGTTTTATCTTATAACTAAGTTTTAACTTCTTAGTTAAAGTTTAATGAGGTTTTATCTTCTAGTTTTATATTCTGTGTTTTATCTTGTAGCTAAATCTAAATAATCTTCTCTTTGCCTCCTAAATAAATTATTTATTTAGGAGTTTGTTTCACTAACTTTGTATATCGTCTTTATTTTAACCAAGTTTTAACCTCTAACTTGGTTTGAAGTTCTGTGTTTTTATCTTCTAGCTAAATCTAATCTTCTGTTTGTCCCCTAAATAAATTAAAAGTGTATTTTGACTAACATTGTTAGTTACATCCAAGTTATATCTCCTGAGTTGAAAGCTTGATCTTAGTTTACAATCTAAATATAAAAAGTGTGAAAGTGAGACTCTTTTTAAGTTCAAACAGGTTATTTTTAACTAAAATTCAGAAGGTCATGAGATAGTAATGCAATGATACATCTCTTCCTTACGCAAGCATATTAATTAAGCTGGTGTGTGTGAGGTGTGATCCATCAGTAGGAAAGGAGGATCATCTCAGAGCATCCATGACTGAGAGTGAAGAACCTGTTCTAAAGCATAATGCCAAAGTTCAAGGACATTGAAAACACTTCTACTTGCACTGAAAGACATTCTTCGACCGGTTTTAGTTCCACAGAGACCCATTTTAAAGCCTCGACCAGCATTTATTCTTGTTTTTAAATGCAGACGCACTCAGTGACTAAACTGGCTTTAGAGTTGGAGGTGACAGACACGGAACACGGCTCAGAGTTCGTCCTTAAAAATGTCTTGCCATTAAAATAGTGACAATTGACATGGTGTCACCCCTCTACAACTGTGAAAGAGTGATCGCACCAGCAGAACAGTGCAGAAAAGACTGGCTTAAGGATGGAGAGCGGGTGGGGTAGAGACGGAGGAGGAGGAGGAGGAGCGGCAAGGTTTTCGAGTATTTTTAGCACATGTTTATTCGCAGACTGTAATGAAGCCTTGGGCTTCTCCTGGCCTGGATGCCCCTCTCATTCTCTCCACGGCCATCTGTCCAGATCTTTCACCTTTGTCAGGCCGGACTAGACCGCCTAACAGAGAGTATTCACGTTTCTCTGTTTTGAAAGATTGACACGTCCAGCGTCAAAGACCAGTTTTACAGCTAGTTTATTATTTTATGAGCCTTTATACATTAAAATCCATTAAAAATAGAGGATTTTGGGAGGAAAAAAACATGTTCTTTTACGTTTAACGTAAAGTCAGTGATCTGCATTTCTAATTTACTGTTACCTTTAACATTAATTGTAAATAAGAAAAAAGGAATTAAAATGTAAAAGTCAAAAGTAGCTGAACTGAACGTCGCATTCATTAATATGTATAAAATAAACGTCAGCGAGTTTAAATATAGAGCAATAAAATAAACCAAACAGTTTATTAAAAAGAAAAAGACTTTTATTATATTTATTTATTGTTCTCTCTTCACTCGGATGGTTCCACTCAGTTGCATTAAAAAGAAAAAGACTTTTATTATATTTATTTTTTGTTCTTTGTTTACTCGGTAGGTTCCGCGAGTGGAGACGTCACGCCTCTAACCTTTACGACGGCCTATCAAATGCCACCTGTCGCGCACCTGTCTCAAATCACCTCGCGCCCCCACCAGCTGGTTGTCCACACCTGTGTTCGACTACTTGCCTACGCTGTGATTGGCTGTTTGCTCAGCCTCTCCTGCCGAGGATTGGTTAGTCGTTTACTCCAGACAAATACAAGCCAATCGGGAGCAGCAGGCAGGGTTTGTTGGTATGTGGGTGAAGAAAAACAGTAACTATTACGTTGTGCTGCCTTTAACAGGCTGAAACGTCACATATTTGTGGACAGGAGACATGTGCAGCCTGTTGACTGCTGAAATAACTACTGTTATACTTTATAAGTGTAGTTTTATATATTTAGAACTGTAGTGTCCTGTTCGCAATGCTGAAATGCCCCCCCAGTGATACAGTTTTATCGCCCTGCTTTAATTGATGAACGTCTGGATATATTTAGTGTCCCAGTTCACGAGGAGGGTGGGGGACATGGTAAGACAACACTGAGGGACCTGCGAGGCCAACATGTCTCACTTCTTAGCAGAAGTGGGTGGAGGAGCCTAAAACTGGACTCCGGTCTAAGGCAAAGCAGCTGCCCAAAACACACAAGTGGAGCAATATCAGCTCTGAGAAGTCTCTGAACTCTCTGCAGAACCGCAGAGGAACTTAGAACATTTTATCATCACAATCCTGAAGCTCTGCATAAGAAAAAACACAGGTCCAGCTGCAATAAAAGCACTGTTATTTCAAAGCCCATCCAGACTGTGCTCATGTGTTTGTGTGTGTATGTTTGACCTTCAACCTGATTATTTACCAAAAAAGACTTTTATTTTATAACCGTTTTTTTTCCATTCCATGGAGCTACTTTTATTCTGTAATAGCTGTAAACAAATGGGGGCTGCTTTAAAATGATTGGTGCTTTTAGGGAAACATTTCACTCATAATCCTGGTTTAATAAAATGTCGATTTTTCTTTAATTTTTTAATCATAACAAAATAAAAGTATTACATTTATTTATTTTTATATCCATATATCTGGCAGGAGAACTAAGACTGATCACACTGAAATGTCAACAAGCTGTTTTTTATTTTGTTTTTTTTTATTTTAAACAAACTAAAACACACTGAACACAAAAGACCCCCCTTTAAAAGTTTCTGATGCGTGCAGTGCGCCAAAAAATCCACTAGGGGGCAGAAAACATAAATTGCCATTTCTCATATAAATTAGTGACTAATTGTGCCATTTATCACATATTTAGATGTATTTTGATCCTGTTTAATGCACTCTTTATTATCAGACTGCTGTCAGAGCTCTCAACCCCTCCAATATCAAATATGAAGATGAAACACAGGGTCTTAAAGTTTGTTAAAAGTCTGAAACAGCTGTTTTTTTTACCCCCTGGCTGCTTTAGGGCACTTGATGCTCGGAGGGCAGATCCAGGGCTGCTCCTACCTTCCTCTGCTGCTTCTCCCAGGCAGGGTCCAGAAGAAGGTCCCGGTCCCAGTCCTCCTCCTGGATCATGTATTCTTCCACGTATGTGCTGTTATACTGCACCTGCGTCTCGACAGCCGTCATTGCGTCTCTTTTTATCCCTTTTTACCACTCTGGGGTCAATAGAACAAGTTTGGGGGCCTCTTAACCCTCCGTGGGGGGTCTCAGGGGGCGCGCGTGCGAGTCTCGGTCTCGTGCGTGTGTGTGATGAGGCCGGGAGGCAGAAGAGCCAGACTACACCCGTCCGGAGCTCCTGAGTGTGCGCTTGCGCTCCCTCGCCGAAAAAGCAGGGCGACTTGCTGCCCAGTTCAGCGCCCAAAAAGGTGAGGGGGGCGGGGCTACGACCCTCTGTCCAATCAGACTAGAGGCCTTTTGACGACCAGGGCAGGGGCTGGGGCGTGGACACGCCCCCTGAGCACCTGTTGCCCTCGGAATGGGCAGAACCAGTTAAGGCAGTGGGCTCCTCAGTTCTGGTACTGGAGCGCAGTGGAAGTGGGCCTGTCTCAAATGCCCCCACCTCCCCCTGCTCCCTATATAGTGCACTGCATAGCAGGTCATCAAATAAAGGCTCCAGCGTCTGATGAGGAACCATTGGGGTTCTGTTAGTGCATTCGTGCAAGGGTTCTCAGCCATGTCTGCTTCACGGCCCACCCGTAAGAACACCGTGGTCTCCTAAGATCTGATTCTACAGCCATCTGTAGGATCACATATGCAGCGTGAAATGAGCAGGCATTTCTAACATCAGACCACAAAATGTGGACTTTATTCCTGTCTAAAAGCTGTCTCTGTCTGTCAGACCTCATGCTGGTCCTATTCCATCATATCCAGTTGAAAATGCTTGTCTCAAACTGGTCAGGTTTCATCAGTTTTCTCAAGCAGCCTGATGATTGGTAGTGGAATTTCCAGCCCACTATGGAGAACCGAGGACGGGCCTGCAGACCACTAGAGGGCTTCAGGGCCCACTTTCGCTTGCCATCTATGACATTTTAACCCATCCATGCAGTGAAACACACACATACCCTCTGGAGTTGGTGGCCTGTCCTATTTCCTGGCTGTTGGGGAGATAAGTGCAGCTCAAGGGCACTTCAGATTAAATACCATAATCATTTGAGATCATTAGAAAATTCTAACACACTTTAAAGTCCCAATAATGGCCCACTATGGACCACTGTCTTCTGAGGATGGGCCTGTGGACCACTGCTTCATGGCCCACTGGTGCTTTTCAGCCCACAAACCGATCAACAGGAAGACCAAAAAAAAAAAGAAGAAGAATGGATGTTTGGTAGTGACAATTCTATTTTTAAGATTTTTGGACATTAAAATTTTAAAGCAATGGGCTACGTCCCAGTGTCCAAATGTCCCCACCTCCCCCTGCTCCCTAAATACTGCACTGCACAGCAGGTCACCAAATAAAGGCTCCAGCGTCTGATGGGGAACCATTTAGAAGACAAAAAAAGAAAGAAAAAGGGTCGTTTGATATTGAAAATTCTATTTCTATTCTATTTTTTTGGACATTAAAATTTTAAAGCAATGGGATCCACTGCTAAAATATGAGACTTTGAAATAAAAACATTATACACACACACTTTAACACACCGCATGCAGCTGTGAAGGGCTTGTTAATGAGCCGATTAGTTGAATCAGTTGTGTTGGGAGCAGAGGAAGCAGGGGGCAGGGGTGCCTCCAGGTCCAGGGATGGCAAACACTGGACTAGCTGCCCTTATGAAGGGTCTAGAAATGAGCTGATGGTTTGAGTCGAGTGTGTTTCAGCAAGCGAAACCTCACAGGCCCTGATTTTACTTACTTACTAAGTAGCTTCATCGCGACTCTGATCAAGTGAGTCCGTTCTGATGCCTCTTTATGGAGCCAAAAGAAAACAGTATACAGAACCTCTCGTATAGAACTAGTTTATTAAAGATTAGCATGCGACGACAAACCGTATGCATGCAAAAGCTGGTGTAGAATTGTACATTTATCCAGTCACAAATTATTCCAGTCAGAAATATTGCAGATAACATCATTACACAGCATGCATTTGCCCCGTTCATTGGGATATAACTACGGGCAATATACATCCTATCACCTGCAACAGAACTCCGTTCTTCAGTCGCCCCGTCACATCATTGCCTTTTCCATTCTGAAGTTGTATTTAAACTGGATTTTTGAATTGGGAGAGAAAGTCGTATCAAAAAAAGGAAGGAAAAAAAAATAACACCAGATGATAAAACATCAACGAGGGATCTCTCAGTGCAACGACTACAGGAGGTGTGGCCACACGTGTCTATACGATTGTGTGCACGCTAAGAGAGCCATGAGAGTAGAAGGAGAAAATGAGGGGCGGAACTTGTGCGTCTTCATTACAGGAGTTTCCGGCGTCGTCGTAAGTATTTCGGCTGTAATGCTGCTGGTACGGGACGGGGACGTGAACTCGAACAACACTGTCTACAGCACTAAAGGAGAGCGGCCTTCTCAACCACCAGTATCATATCCACTGGTTTCTGGACACCACAGACGTCCCCAAACACACACACCTGAGGATACTCACCTTTCACCGTCCTATCGCTGCCACGAAGAACCTTGTATCTCCATATTGCCCGTCAGTCGTTCTGACACAATGCCCTCATCATCAAAAAGAAGGAATTAATATACAAATGCAAAGGTGTCGTGATGTTTCCTGCTTTTGTCTTGGTGGAGATGACCAATGAGTCAGTGTGTGGAGGCACCGTGGTCACTGCCAAGATCAGCACTTTGTTGGTACACATCCAGAAGGTCTGGTGTGATGGTGTGGGCTGCAATTTCACCACTGGTCTTCATTACAGACACTTTGACAGGTCCTACCTTTCTCCGGTGCTCTATTCCAACAGGACGACGCTCGTCCACACACTGCTGCCGTCTCAAGATCTCGTCTTGAAGACACAGATACTACGCCGTGGTCGGTCTCATCTCCAGACCTGTCCCTGATTGAAAATGTGTGGATGCTATTGGACGCACTATCAACACTCCACCCCTACCACACCATCTGCAGAACTGAGTGAGAACATTCAAGCTGCATGGGATGGATCGTCACAGTGGTTTAACTCCTTGTGGAGACGTGTGGCAGGTTGTGTTGAACTTGTAGATCAATAAATATTGATCATATCAGTCTAAAAATGTTTATCGTTTATTGTTTTTTAATAAAATATCTCTTTATCTTAACCTTTAACTTCCCAACAGCAATCTGACAATTTGTGCAACTATTTTTTTTTGATGATGAGTGTATGAATCTGGATATACTTTCCTGATGGTCAATAGAAATGTTCAAAAATGACATTGAATAAAGCCATTTTACATTGACTGCCACTGAAATTTGAGAAGGTTTCCATTCTGGAGATACAAGGTTTTTGCATGACGGCAACAATTCGACAAACTCTCTCAATACACTCTTAAAAACAGAGCTTCTAAATGGTTTTTGGCTTGAACTTCTAGTCCAATGGAAACCCTTTAACCGAAATAAAACCTTTACATAAAGCAGGAAAGGTTCTTCACGCTCGCGCCTCGTTTACAAAACAGCTTCTTCAAAAAGCTGAAGAACTGTGTCCGGAAAGCTTCTTTATGAAGGAACCCAAAGTGGTTGTTTTGTGGCATTGCTCTCAAAACCCCTTAATGCCACCTTCATTTTGAAGGGTGCACAAGTGGGAAGGCAATTTAGGGGCAGAGAAACGTACAGATGTGTAGAGGACAGATCAGAACGGGGTTTAGAAGTGCGTGCAAGTGTGTGTAAACCCATGAAGGTGAGGAAGTCACAGTCTCTGCATGTTTTGGCACTGCAATGAGAGATTCCTCTACAACACACACACACACACACACACACACACACACACCAGTGTACACTCAATACGTGCCATGACTCGTCAAAACCAGGACAACAGCACCTTCTAGTGTACCTACACTTCACTCTTCCCAGCTAAGGAAAGGTCCTATAGGAGCCCTGAGATTGAAGCGGATCGGCAGATGGCTCAGGTTTACGGGGGGGTTTGTCTTATAGGACGTTTCTCTGGGAGGTTTAGAGGTTTTCACAAACCACTCGACGTCGGTAAACACGTCTCCGAGCAAGAGTGCTGAGCTAAATGCCCGTTTCAGTCTTTTTTACTTTCTGAGGAACACGACGCCCTTCAAAAACAGGACCAGGACTTGGAGATCAGTACTCTTGTTTAGAGACGCCTGACAAATACAAGCCAATGGCTTTGGTTTAATAAAGAGATCGTTAAGTTTCCTGGAACATTTCCAAACCACTTCCCAGCAGTCGCGGTTTAGACGGATTATCATTCATTCACACGTTTGTGCCAGCATCAGGCGAAATCAACCCTCTTCAAGTCAGCATTCAGCAGAAGCTGAATAATCACCTGCAGTCATAAAGTACCAGTCAAGAGTTTGGGAGATCAATTCACATTATCGAGTAACAGCGAAGTGTTCAATAAATCAAAGCTGTCGTCTGTTAGACGCTTGAAATGATCCCCCTTTTACTTAATGCATCTTTTCAAACTCTGCTTTCTCACAAGCGGAGATCCTTTTCCAACAGACATTAAAATACACTCTCAAAAAACTACTGCGGAGTCTTTAAGGGACTGCAGAGAACATAGGTCACTAAAAGGCGGACCGTGGTGAGGATCCAGAGCTGGACCTTTGACGGAGGCAGATTCTCAATCCCAGATGTGTTCTTGCTGCAGCTCAAAAACCAAGGACATAACAGTTACACTGTGAAATTCAGTGCTGACGTGATGGCAGAAGACCCACAACTGGACATGTTTAAGTTCTGATAAACGGTGCACATGGTTCTGCCTTTAGAAATAAGACAGGAAACGAGCAGTAAAGTGGCCAAATCTTTAATTCTGTTGTCGTGAAGTTCGTATAACCTTTATTTCCTTAGATAAGCTGCTACACAGCACGTCAACAGTCCTGGGACCTTGTGTTCTGTAAAATTCCTTCTTGTAAGGGAATGTTTTTTCCCCCAAGGACACAGATCCTGAGTGAATTTTAAGCAGTGTAATGTTCCTAGTCTTTATGGTACAGGTTTGGTTAGATCTGTGCATTATGACGAGCGCTGCAGATCGAGGGATTGACCTGTAACAGGGATGGGCACAGACATCGCCACCCTGTGACCGTCCTGTGATCATATAGGACGAGAAAGAAGCTCTTTTAGGACAGTGCTCTTTAGGGATGACAGTAAAATATGAAGGAGGGTCAATGTAGCACTAGTTTCTGGAAAAGAACCACTCATTCCATGTTCGCAAAAGAGGTCCCCAAGTGTGAAGAACCTTTAGATCAAGTGACTGTTAAACCATTAAGACATTCTTCAGTTGTGAGTGGTCAGTCAATAGCACCACTCTAAGAACCCTTTGCAGCACCCTTTATTTTTAGGGCGCATGCCGAGACTTTGTTGGTTGATAAATCCATTAACCTTTATTGTTCTTAAAAACTAATTTTAGGCATTTTCAAATTCAAAGTCTTCAAATAAAAATTCAGGTGTGTCAAACTTTGACTGGTACTGAACTTCTGGTGTATAAATCAGGTGGATATTACTTGAAGGCTGCGTGATGCCTGCAAAAAGGCTGACCTCCATGAATGGGGGACATGGTCTTTAGTAACCCTGATTTAGCTCATCAATACCTAGTGTTGTTTGGTTAACAGAATCATGGGGGTGGATTAGTCCTTTTGGAACAAAATCTGGTACTACATTCTTAAGACTCACAAACATGCCATAAAAATCAAAAGTCCTCCGCTAAAGAAGACCCACTTTCCGCTCTTTGAACGCTGTCAGTGTCCCCTCAAAATACTTTCCAAAAGTGTTGTTCTTCAGAGAACCCTTTTTGGCACTTATATTTAAGAGCACAGCACACACTCTAGGGGTGGAGAGTGGCCTGTACTGGTCATTGTCCAATAAAGCCTAGAAGAGGAAGGTCATTGTCCTACAGAGTATGTCCAGCAAAAAGGGAAGTTTCAGGGGTGCGTTCAGGCAGTTAGGCAGCAATTGCGTAACACTGAACAAACTTAAGAGAGCCGGTATTGGGAAGGCGACGAGGGCGGCGGCAAGCTGTGTGTGCGGCGAACAAACTCCAGGAAGGGCTTGAGGGAAGGGGTAAAAAGGAAGGAAGGAGTCAAGGAAGGGGGAGGGGCAAGCGAGATCGGCGATATTCTAGGTGGGGCTCTTGAGCGAAGTCCACATCTGCCAAGCCTCGAGACACTGGACAGACTTACACCCAAACACTACCACAGCAACAGCTCCATCCATTCAATCCACTCAGTCTTTTTTCAGGCTCCCAATCCTGGCCCTGGAGAATCCCTGCCTTGCATGTTTTTTAACAATGGTCCGAGAGAGGATGTTGTTCCTGACTAAGCATGATTTGGGCATAAAAAAGTTCGCTTTCGTGTATAATAATTTTAGAGAATGTGACCCAAATTCTCAAAAAATGTCTGGCAACTCAATCTTGTGCTTTCCATTCCAGCTTTTCCATTCTGGCGAGTGAAGTATACCTCAGAGAAGAGTTCGGAAACAGCGATTACAGCAACTGGAAAAGTTCGAGACGGATCCAGGAAGCACCGTCACCTGGCGCTGTGCAAGACGGCTGCCTCTCCAGTAGCTCTGTAGTTTTCACCTTAATTCCCCCGAGGGAACCCTCCCAATGGATCAATAAAGTTCTATCCTATCCTTGTTCAACAGTCAGAGTTTCGGACATCCAGTGAGCAGTGATGCCTTCAGTCAGTCATCTATTACGATGTTATCAGGACTGTCCTTAACTCATCAACTCACGACTAAAATGCTGATGTTCCGCAGGGTCACAGCAGCGGGTCACGTCTCCAAACCAGAAATCCAGAAGGTGTAGTCACCTTTGCTCCGAGACGGTGTTCGTCATTCGAGTCCTTTGGGGCCTCCATAAGGTTCACACTGACTCCCAACTCACCTGAACCGAGCAACAACTGAATACCCAGATCACTGTTTGGAGCTGAGACAGGACATAAAGAGGCCCATGTGCAGGTCTCTCTGAGACATGTTGGGGAAACACTTCTTAATTACATTGGTCCTGCTGGCCTGAGCAACCACCGTCCTGCAGTTTCAAGTATTCCCTGCCCCAGCACACAAAGGGTCTAAACTTGCTGATGGTTCTGAGAATAACAAACATCATAGTATAGTGAGTCCCCAGGATTGGCGTCAGAAACCCTGGATAACACCAATGTCCCCTGGTCGAGATGGATGAAATGTTGGTAAGAACAAATAAAAAACAAACAATAGAAGAGCAGGTAAAGAACATATTCCAGGACCAGGGTTGGGAACCACTACTTTCATGCCAGCTTTCACTGGTTAACTCATTCATTCATTCACTCACTCTGCAGCTGTGACCACCAACCATGAAACACTCATGCTGCCAGGGCACCACCACGCTCACCCTTCACTCACAGCAACACGAACATCAGCCCAACAGCAGCAGCATCAGCAGCGTCATACCATCAGCCCCTGCTGTCACTCAAGCGGCACAGCAGAACTGCTCAGTTTCTGTGCTTTATTGTGGCCACAGAGGAGCCCCCTAGGCTGTGGCAATGTTGACGGTGGAGTGGACACTAGAGGGGAGGTGGGGTGGTGGGAGAGAAGGGCAGGTGTTCGGTAAAGGCGCAGGCGCTATCGGGTGGACGACAGGAAGAAGGGGGGGGGCGGGGTGAGGCACAGTGCTTTTACCTGGATGGAGAGAGAGAGAGAGAACTTCCTGTGCATTGCTCGGTGCTAAATGTCCTCCCCCCACCAACACTGCATGGTGTCCACCATTCAGTTCCTTTTGGGGACCTAGTTCAGCCAGGACAAGGGAGTCAGAAAGCTTTGCTTTTGGGTTTTGAAACAGGAAAACAAAAGTAACATGCACAATAAAAGAGATCACGTCACAGAAACCAAAGCGTCAAGAGAACCATTGCCTTCTCCAAGCTCCTCACACAAATGCTTTCGTTTCAGAGCAACTGCACTGAGGTGGAACGAGCTTCACGCGAGGTTAAGGCAAAATTAGGCCTGGAGTTGTTACAACTCAAAATCGTGCTACAGAACGGTGTTACAACTCAACGTTCTGTACAGCTGGTCCAACCTTGCAGCAGTTCCAATGAAGGGCAGGATTTATGGGTGGAGCATGGAGCACTCCGTACTACTGTTACACTGCACGGCCCTTTCAGAGTGCTTGTGTTTCCCTGGTGCACACAAAGCTTCACCACATCCCAAAACCAGAGCTGATCACATCTTCAAAAGAAAGCAATTGAACATCTGCCAGTGTAGCAAACTCACTCTTAGAGGTTTATTCATTAGGGCGGCGTTGGGTGGTTATTTAGTGAAGGGTTTGCAGCGCTGGGTAGTGCCGACTCCTTTGGAGCCAGCTGAGCGAGTTGTTTGGTAAAGCTAAGGGGACAGAGGGAGGGTCACCCCCAACTTACCCCATCCACAGAAACACAGAGGGACAGGGGGGCAGTCTCTAGTCCTTTCACTTCCTCTCAGGGCTCCCCATTCATTTGAGTCTGGGCGTTTCACAGAAGAAAAACAATAAATCATGAAACATCATCAAAATAAAAAAACAAAAAATAAAGAGAAATTCTTTCTCCCTTTACTTTCATAAACGATTAAAGACATTCTTTATTTTATGCTTTGATACATTTTTGGATTTTTTTTTTCCCCCCCAAAACTAAAGACCTTGCATGCACAGACCCTTAGCATTTTTATACCTTTTCTATGAAAACATGGAGCAAAAACAGTGCTACTGTCAAACAAACTACACGAATGAAGACATTTCACACGTAGGCAGTCCCATTAAACATGGCCTCTTCATTGTGTAGGTACTGAACCGCGGACGAGGAGTAAATGATGGTAGGTGTGGCACAGTTAAAGGCAGATGCAGAGAGATGGGAGTGAGAGAGGGTGGGACATGGAAGGGGAGAGTGTCTAGTGAGACTGAGCAGCGAATGAAAAAGAAGACTGAAAGAAACTGATAGCGATCTCCCAATTCTTTTAATCCCACGCCACAGCACCACAGAGCATACAGCACTTTAAGGAAACAAACTGCGCACCACCTTCTATCCAGTTTCACATTTTAAGACTACAATCAAGAAACAGCAGACCGCGAGACGTTTCGGTTACTAAGGCAGAAGAATCGTAAGCCACTGGAAAGACGATTTTGGCTGATCTTTTGAAAAGAGAATTTGGCTATAAACAATCATTCTGTAAAAAGCTACACGATGGAAAGCTACATTTTCCTCATTCATGGCTGTAAACAAAGTTTATGGAGAGTATTAAAAAAAGATTGAGTCCCTTTTACGATGTTTATAAAAACAGGCATCATGAGTAAGACACTTCCAAAACGCATCTACTATGCAGAATGGCAGTTAAGCTCGTCGTCGAAGACCAGCCCCCATTAATCTAAAAACAGAGGCAGAACAGAGCTTCAATCCCAGCGAATGGCAACTAGTTGCACCTTCCTCCAATTGTTAATTTCCCATTCATCACCATGGCGATAGCAGTAGCTACATTAAAGAACATCGTCAAAAATAGGAGGGGAGAGAATTCACAGTGTCTTTCAGCTTTCAGAATGGGTGACATGGGATGGGGAGGGGTGAGACCAATCCTCACTGACCATTTACCCTTTCTCTTTACTTGGGATGTAATGCGGTGTGTGTGTGTGTGTGTGTGTGTGTGTGTGTGTACACTGTGGTAGAAAATCAAGGCAGTTTCCCTAAATACGCATGTGTTTGTATGTGTGACTATATGCCTGTCATTGCAACAAATGGGCCTGACGTTACACTTTGGCCAAAGTCCCAAAGACAAAAGACAAACACACACACACGCACAAACACACACACACGCACAAACACACACACACACACGCACACACACACACACGCACACACGTAAAACAGCATCCAACCCTGGTCCTACACTTCACACACCTCTGGAGTAAACATACATTCAATTTATCAAAGTGTTATCGACCTCTAATCAATAAAATCCGTGTGTGTGTGCGCGTGTGTACACACACACACGTAAACTGGTTAATAGTTTGCAACTATTTCAAGCAAATCTTAAAAATCTCAAGTACAGTTTTCATTCATAGGCTACTAATGTATAGAAAAATGCATTTAAAAAAAGAACACAGGGCTAATGCCTACACCTTAAAACTGTCTACAGGCTTAAGGTTTCGGAGACTTTAAACAGAGCGACTACACGTGTATTCTACCAGGTATGAACGAACGCATGCCGTTTCCCTTTCACTACCCTCCCTGGCTCGCTACGCTGGGTGAGTGGGTGGGTGGGGTGTGTGTGTGTGTGTGTGTGTGTGAGAGACCAGAACCAAGGTCAGATATTCCAGTCTTTAAAAAACTAAAAATTAAAAAGGCGCCCACTCTTCTAGAACCCAGACATAAACACACGTGTATACACACATATACATCATCATCATCATCATCTATCTCCCCCGTAAACACACACACACACACACACACACACACACACACACACACACACACACACACACACACACAGCGTGAGGAGGTGGGGGTAGAGCGGGGGAGGAGTAAGAGCAGACTATCGGAAGGGCGTTTCAGGGGGGTGCAGGGCGAGGTCGGAGCGGCGGAGGAGGGGCTCCTTGCGCGACGGCGGTATCGGCGGAGGCTCATACACGCGGGGCGTCGCCACGGCGATGGCGGCAGCGGCAGGCACGGGGGCGGCGGGCAGCACTGGCCTGAGGGCGTCCAGCGCGGCCACTGTAGGGGCAGGAACACCGGGGAGGGCAGGGATGGTGGGTACCGCAGCGATGGGGTTAGGGGCCGGGTAAGGGACCGCTGGGTACTGAGGGTACTGTGCAAGCTGCTGGTACTGCTGGTAGTACTCGGCATAGTACCTGAAAGTGGAAGGAAAGACGACACATACACGAAGACAGACACAGAAACAAACCACCCACAAAGGTTTAATCAATACCAAACAGAACAGGCGGCTTCATTATGGTTGATTGCATGCAAGGGTCAACACAAGTTTGGGCACCCCTGATCAAATGACACCTACTTTCAGAAGTATCGTTGTACATGTCACATTGTATTCTGCACTCTGTCCAATACGGTCAATTCAGTAACTCTGCATTAAAAGGGTGTGATTTGACTGGAGCACCCAAACTATACACCAACACTGCTCATCAAAGGACAGGGGACGCTGTACTTCATACAAGTATTACAAATCGATGCCCACGATTCACTGCTTTACAACAACTTCACTTCAACCCTTTCACGAGCGACTTCTGGCTGCTAGTGCTGCAGCAGTATGACGGTGTACTGTTTACTGGGGGATGAAAATCGATGGTTATACGTCATTTTTCAATATTGATAAAAATGTACTTAACACCAATTCCTTACAACGTTCTGATTGTTTACAAACAACCGAACAATTGCTGGAGAAAATAATCAGCAACAATTTTAACATTTTAAATTTTTGTTTCGATGAATCGATGAGGATTCGTTGAACCGTTCTCGAGAAAAGGGTTGGCAAACCAATATTGCACATGCAATTCTTCTTATAACACGTGAATATGAGCTTTAATGTGCTTCTGTTTATCCAAGAACGGCACAAATTTGTATCAACGCACTGAGAAAAGACAGATGTCCCCACATTTTTGACCAACAGTGTGGAAAAACCTCTGGTACTCACGAGGTGACCTACCTGGCAACAGCATCCTCCTCCTGGCTTGCAGCTTCTTCCCGTCCTGCAGGAGTAGGTAGCAGCGCTCTGCGCTTTGCCCTCTGATACATGAAGGGCTTCATGACCGGGTCGGGCAGCAGAGGGGCTGACCTTCGGAGAGGGCTCCGGTCCCTTTCCCCGGACTTTGCACTTGCCTGCTGCTGCTCTGCAAGCACCTGCTGCCCTTGCGCAAAGTAGTGCGCTCTCGCTGCTTCGAAGATGGCAGCTGGGTCAGCCGCTCCCAAGGCGCTGTAGGCTGGGCTGGCTGTGTAGATGGCCGGGCCGACCGTGTAGGCTGGGTTAACAGCGGCAGCGGCAGCTGCAGGAACCTCCATGCTCGGTGCTGCAGTTAAGAAAACAGGGTTCGCTACTGCAGGAGTGTAGACCTGCGGGCCGTAAGCTGCGGCGGCTGCGGCGGCTGCTGCAACTGCTCCGTTTGTCATCTGGCCGTACAGGGCGGGGTTAACGGAGCCGTAGACCTGTGCAGCAGCTGCTGTGGCACTACTGTTGAGAGCTTGATTGGCCACACTTCCACCGTAGAGCTGGTTAGCGACCGTTCCGTAAACTTGGCTAGCCAGTGCGCCATAGACAGCAGGCGCCACCGCGGTTCCACCTTCAGCCCGCGCTCCAGCAGCCGTAAGTCCAGTCAGAGCAGCGTAGGTGGGGTCGAAGGTGGAGGTGTTGTAGACAGAATTGTGGACACTCTGTTGTACCTGCAATGGGAGTCCTGCAGCCGCTGCGGCGGCAGCAGCCAGTACGGCTGCTTGACTCTGATACTGTTCCAGAGCAGGTTTACCACTCGGGCACTCGCCTGCGTAGTGACCCTGCTTACCACAGCTCACACAAGGGATCTTTCCAGTGGGCGTTTGCTTGCTGGGCTGAACCTTGGAGAGCTCCACCGACAGCGGCCGTCCCTTGAAGGAAGTGCCGTGCAGGGACTCGATGGCCTGCAGAGCGTCTTCCTTGTTCTCCATGTGCACAAAGGCATAGCCTGTGGAAGCAGAAACAGCAGCCGTTATCATAACGAGGGGGGCAGCTGAGGAAATCCCCATCATTCCAGTTCTACAGTCTAGAACACACTGTACCAGTATCTCCGTACATACCCTTCATGTCAACACGAATGAGAAACACGGTTCTACTTAGGGTCTCTTAGCTTTCTAATGTTTTTGGAAGTGTAAACACAAATCAGAAGACGATTCAGAGATGAGAAAGTGATTGTTTTAATAAATAAACAAATAAAAAGCAACGTAGCTCAACTTGAGCAGGAACGAGAATGAATATGCTTAGAAAAGGTTCTCTCTCATTCCTTCAAATCATTTTTCCAGATACTCTACAGCACATTCCTTTAAATGACAGAATAATTGTGTGTAATTATAACAATGTACTGTAAAATACCATTGATACTGGAATGTAATACTGGAGAAAAGGGGCCTCAAACAGTCCAGCATTTGCTGCTTTAAAAGTACAGATTCTGTACGATCACTTTTATCCTTCCCTTTATAAACGTATAGGATTATTGAGGTCATTTTATATTTACAAAAAGAAATGAAAGTTGTGGTCTGTGCGTCTGGACGTACAGATGTAGGACAGCGAGATTTCAGTTATGCTGTAACGTCAGAATGGAACCACGTTAAGTTTAAAGCTGCAGGAAGTTTCATTACTAAACAGTTTTAAAAACGTTCTTTAGACGATAAAAGTGGACAAATGGTTCGTCAGTTTTAAACGAATAAGTATTGACTCAAATTTTGTTTTTAAGTCTGTTTTGGGGGAACATTTTATGTACTGCTGCCCGTCTTGACCAGGACTCACTGCAGTAAGATTTTTAAATAAGTTAATCAAAAAAAGAGACAATTTAGAAAATGCTACGGTTCATGCGGTACTGAAGGTTCCACATAATTCCCAGAGCAACGGCAGAAGCAAAAAAGGAGTTCTCTCATTCTCGATGGGGAAAAATATTGGAAAAATGAAAAATTGCTGTCGCTGACAGCACGTAAACCTACAGTCAACAACAGTTTCATAAACCACTGTCATTTAACTTACATTTCTTGTCTTCCCCGTATCAAACACTGATGATGGAGAAGGTTTGTGGACAAAAGCATTTCTATACGCAAGCGCTGTGGTACGAGGACGACTGAAACACGACGACATGTCGTTAAAGCGGCGTCACTTTATTGTAATAGGGAGGTGATCGTAATCGGAACCAATACAACTTCCCGTCATGTTAGCAGCTCTTTCCCGAATGATCCGAGGGGCATAAAGCTATTCCGAAATCTACAGGGACATTTTTCACTGCAGATATGTGGCTACATTCCATTATGGAAGACAAAGGATTTAGGAATACATGGAAAACGTGACGAAATCCCCACACACGTACGTGCTAAATCAACAAACGATCCAATGTATCTTCTGCTTTGGATATTGTGATGTGGTGTCGAAATTGGTATCAAAAATGATACATTTTTAGTGGTACTGGTATCGGCGAGTACATTTCTGGTGTTGTGGCATCTCTAGAATGGACTTCAGCACCACGAGGTGAAGAGAACAGACAGTGACATTGTATTTTCTGACAAACTATAAGATGAGACTAAATTTGCTAAATCACAGCCAGAAAGAAAACACGGAATATGGACATTAGTAGTACTGTAAGTATATAATTAAGTATTATAGTAGTACTTGCTGTAAGTATATAGAGTATATAAGTATTGTGGTAATTGCTGTAAGTATATAAATTATTATGGTAATTGCTGTGGTATATAAATTATTATAGTAGTGCTGTAAGTATATAGAGTAGTATGGTAGTGCTGTAGAAGTATATAAATTATTGTAGTGGTACTGCCAAAATTTAATATAAGTGTTGTAGTAGCATGAGTATATGTTTAAAATTGTTGTAGTAATGCTGTGGGCATGCATAAGTGATATTATGTGGTAGTGTGTGGTGTATAATTAAGTGTTATGATGAGTGGTGCTGTTGGTGTATGAATTAAAATTATTATAGTGGTAATTGCACAATTATGTAATTAAGTGCTATAGTGGTAATGCAGTGTATAGTTAGAATTATAGTGATAATGCTGAATTATATAAGTATTGTAGTGGTAATACTGTGGTGTATAGTGAATTACTATAGTGGTAGTGCTGTGAATATATAATTAAGTACTAGTGAGTAGTGCTGTGAATTATATAATTAAGTGCTATAGTGAGTAGTGCTGTGAGTATATAATTAAGTGCTATGGTGGTAGTGCTGTGGTGTATAATTAAGTACTATAGTAGTAATACTGTGAGTATATAATTAAGTATTATAGTAGTAATACTGTGAGTATATAATTAAGTATTATAGTGGTAGTACTGTGATTATGTAATTAAGTATTATAGTGGTAATTGCTGTGGGTATATAATTAAGTATTATATAGTAGTAGTACTGTGGTATATAATTAAGTATTATAGTAGTATGCTGTGGTATATCAATTAAGTATAGTAGTAATGTAAGTATATAAAGTATTATGATAGTAATACTGAATTATGTAAATTAAGTATTATAGTAGTAATACTGTAAGTATATAATTAAGTATTATAGTAGTAATACTGTAAGTATATAATTAAGTATTATAGTAGTAATACTGTAATTATATAAGTAGAGTATTATATTATTAATACTGTAAGTATATAATTAAGTATTATAGTAGTAATGCATGAGAGTATATAATTAAGTATTATAGTAGTAATACTGTAAGTATGTAATTAAGTATTATAAGTAAGTAATACTGTAGTATAATTAAATTGATATAGTAGTAATGCTAATAAGTATATAATTAGAACATTATAGTAGTAAATACTGTAGTATATAATTAAGTATTATAGTAGTAATACTGTAAGTATATAATTAAGTATTATAGTAGTAATACTGTAAGTATATAATTAAGTATTATAGTAGTAATACTGTAAGTATATAATTAAGTATTATAGTATTAATACTGTAGAGAGTATATAATTAGAGTATTATGGTATTAATACTGTAAGTATATAATTAAGTATTATAGTAGTAATACTGTAAAGTATATAATTAAGTATTATAGTAAAGTATGCAATGAAAAATTATGTAATTAAGTGTTATAGTAGTAATACTGTAAGTATGTAATTAGAAAGTATTAGTAGTAATGCTGTGAGTATATATTTAAGTATTATAGTAGTAATACTGTAAGTATATAATTAAGTATTATAGTAGTACTGTGAGTATATAATTAAGTATTATAGTAGTAATACTGTAAGTATATAATTAAGTATTATAGTAGTAATACTGTAAGTATATAATTAAGTATTATGATAGTATTTTTAATAAGTATATAATTAAGTATTATAGTAATACTGTAAGTATATAAGTAAGTATTATAGTAATACTGTAAGTATATAAGTATTATAGTAGTAATACTGTAAGTATATAATTAAGTATTATAGTAGTAATACTGTAAGTATATAATTAAGTATTATAGTAGTAATACTGTAAGTATATAATTAAGTATTATAGTAATACTGTAAGTATATAATTAAGTATTATAGTAGTACTGTGAGTATATAATTAAGTATTATAGTAGAAGTAATACTGTAAAGTATATAATTAGTATTATAGTAGTACTGTAGTATATAATTAAGTATTATAGTAGTAATACTGTAAGTATATAATTAAGTATTATAGTAATACTGTAATTTGCTGAAAAGGTAAGTACGACACTTGGATCTAACAATAAACCCAGGTATCAATTAAATGCACTGAAAACAGTCTGGAATTCATAGAAGCACATTCTTATTTCCATGCTTGTAAACAACAATAGTGAAATGCTTGTAGGCATCAAGTGAACAAGCGTGAAAAGGAGGGACGCAAAACAATCCAAATGTCTTCCAAATGTCTTCCAAATGTGCCCGTGAGGAGCCAGCTGATTCCTAAACGTTTAGCTCTGTGACCTCCAAGCCCACTGGTATGCTTGATCAGACCACATCTGGCACAAACTCATAAATTAAAGAACTTGCTCCCAAGTTCTACCATTTAAGGTAGCGTATGAACTTCAAACAGAGAGTTTAAGGCTTCTGAACGGCTCGTACAGAAAGTTCAGGCAAAATCCTTCATGTTATTCAACTTTTCCAGGAAGTGATTCTAACTTTAAAAGGGTCTCAAGTTCACACACATCCTCCAAAATGGATTTTCACAAACCTTAGAAATAAAGGGGCCTTAAGGGGTCATGTGAAGACCCCCTCTAGGCTCCCAGAAGAACGTTCAGTGTGTGGTGTGTAAGCACGTTCTATACTGGGAATAGTCTGGCCTGTCGTAAAACTTGGTCGTACCTTTAACTTTGTCACATTCCAACACTTTCCCAAAGGTCTGGAACAGCTCCTTGAGGTCTTCTGTGGTGCACATGCCGCTCAGGTTACCTACAAACACTTTGGTGGAGTGAAGCGGGCGTCCCCGTGACTCTTCCACCACCAGGTTCCGTCCTTTGAACTCTCTGCCACTGAGCTCACGTATGGCCCTCTCGGCAGCCCCCTCTCCCTGTAGGTGAACGAAGGCGAACTGCCTGAGAACGCTGCAGCTCACCACTTGTCCATAGGACTCGAAGATGGCAGACAGTTCTTCTTGTGTGGTGTCCAGGGCCAGATTCCCCACAAAGAGCTTCACTGTGTGGCCCTTCTCCATTGTGCTAGACAGAGAGGCAAAGAGACTCCGTTACAGATGGCACTGGTATCAATGGGTATCAGTTCGAGGTCAGTTTCACAGGAAAAAGCTGGTTGAGAATAAGATGATCTAATTTAGAATTTAGAAAACTCTTCATAATGATGGGCATCAAAGGTCTTTATCTACACTTATCGACAAAAGACAACCCACTGCAATGGTGTCGTGGAAACAACCAACAAACGAATTCGTGGAGGCGCCATGGCCAGTTCAAGAGCAACAGTGTGTTTTCAAGCATCACATGTCCAATGTTACGTTAATGAGGTCCTACAACCAGTGGTCCGACCTTCTCTGAATGCACATTTGACAACTACACTCCACGACATTCACCCGCATACTGAAGACACAGATACTACACCGTGGTCGGTCTCATCTCCAGATCTATCCCTGATTGAAAATATGTGGGACGCTATTGGACGCTCTATCAACACTCCACCCCTACCACACCATCTGCAGAACTGAGTGAGAACATTCAAGCTGCATGGGATGGATCATCACAGGACATCATTAGGAACCTCTACACCTCCATGCAGAGACGTCTGGCGTGTTGCATTAAACCCGACGCCGTACTGAGAGACACCACTTCGGTATGTGTAGATCAATAAATATTGATCAGATACATTTATAATCAGTTATTGATCCTGATCACCTTCATCTTCCTTCCCAACAGAACTGCAGTCCCACACTGCTTTTCTTCACATACTTAAACTACTGCTCATCAAAAGCACCGACCCAATCACTGGGAGATCACCAGTCACATCCCTGGTAATGCCCGTGTCGTCCAATGACAGCGGTCCAAGACATCACAACTGAGAGGACAAGTGAGTTTCTAGGCCAAAGACCTCGTATGTCAGCCTGGAAAAACAGGGAAGTGTATCCAGGTGGTACTAAAATATTAGACCACTGCTGAGTTGAGCTTGAAGGACAAGAAGGAAATCAAAAGACATGGCTGATCTGCATGGAGGAGCTTCTGTAAAAGAGACAATCACTCACTTAACCTTTAGAACCCAGCTTTGGGGGACGCTTGTGTGGTCTGACATACTTTTATTCGCCAATATACGGGTTAGTGAGGGGAAAGACAGAATGCAGCACAGAGCACAACAGACTGAGACATGGAGAGACAGAGGATTTATCTTAAAGCCAAAGCTGAGAGAGCTTCAAAGTCCACTGCGCCGTGCTGAAACGGGTCTCTCCCAGGGATCAGTGGGATTGATCTGAATGCTTGTGGGGGGGTTACTGCGGTACAGACGCTGCTCTGCCAGTTACTGATTAATTACTGGAACTCACGGCTACAGGGTATAAACAGGGAAGCTGGTATGCACTTCTGAGTCACAGGTGATACCTGTCGCAGTGTTTTTTACTGTAATGTGCTCTATAGTAAATAAACATCTGATAGACCTTATGGTACAACAGATGTAGGGTGACTGTGGGCTTGATTACATTTACATCACAACAACCAGGACAGACAGACAGACAGACAGACAGACAGACAAACAGACAACTGTGGCTCAAACCTTTCTATTGTAAAGCACAAAGACAATCACAAAAACTCAGATCAGACCAGATCAGATGACACAGCGCCAGTAAAGACACTCAGCCAGTTCCTCTGAGAATCGGGGTTCAAACAGTGAAAGTGGCCCTGGTCTGACCGTCCTGGTCTGACCGTCCTGGTCTGACCGTCCTGGGGGCTTGAGTCCAGAGGGGTGAAGAGTGTTTTGTGTTTCGTTATTAGTCTGACTTAGAACACAGATCACCAAACAGACCAAACACACAGACCAGACAGACGACCAAAAACACACAGAGCACCAAAAACACACAGACCACCAAACAGACCAAAAACACACAGACCAAAAACACACAGACCACCAAGCAGACCAAAAACACACAGACCACCAAGCAGACCAAAAACACACAGACCACCAAGCAGACCAAAAACACACAGACCACCAAGCAGACCAAAAACACACAGACCACCAAACAGACCAAAAACACACAGACCACCAAACAGACCAAAAACACAGACCACCAAACAGACCAAAAACACAGACCACCAAAGCACACAGACCACCAAACAGACCAAAAACACAGACCACCAAAGCACACAGACCACCAAACAGACCAAACACACAGACCAGACAGACCACCAAAGCACACAGACCACCAAACAGACCAAAGACACAGACCACCAAAGCACACAGACCACTAAACAGACCAAACACACAGAGACACGCACACACACAGGAACACACACACACAGGAACACACACACACACAGGAACACACACACACACACACACACACACACACACACACACACACACACACGCAGGGACAGTGTTCATAAACGGCAGCGCAGGCTTTAGGAGTCTCTCCTTTAAAGCGTCGTCATAAATACAGATTCTTTATTACTTTAGTCCTCTCTGCTTTAAACACCACCTGTAAACACCACCTACCAACACCAACACCAACCTATAAACACCACATATAAACACCAACCCACACCAACACCTAAACACCACCTGTAAACACCACCTACCAACACCAACCTATAAACAACAAATATAAACACTAACCCGCTCCAACACCAATCTCCATCTTACCTCAACGGCGCAGCCTTTCAAAATGGATTCACTTCCGGTCTTCAGAGAGAGAGAGAGAGAGAGAGAGAGAGAGAGAGAGAGAGAGAGAGAGAGAGAGACACACACACACACACACACACACAGAACAGAGTCTGACTCATCCAGTAATCATATGTAAAGCAGTGATACCGTTAAATCCCTGCAAAGAAACAGAGTAAACAATAAAAACTCACAACAACGAAGCCCATTAACCCCATTTATCTCACAATCAGAAAAATAATTCTCTTCATATACAAATGAGCTCATCAGCGAAGTTTAAAATAGCTGTGTATGATTAGAAACCAAAAACAAAACACAAACAAAAATTAATAGAGTTTAATAAAAAAAAACGCCCAAATAACACAGAACAAGCTTAAAAATGATAAAGAAATACTAACCTGGGTTAAATCAGTGGTGCTCTCATGTGCTCTCACAGTTGCTCACTTGTTGCTATGTTGTTGCTAGTTGGTTGTTATGGCGTTGCTATGTGGTTACTATGGGATTGTTAGGTGGTTGCTATGGTGTTGCTAGGTAGTTGCTATAACATTGCAAATTTTTTGTTATGGGGCTGATAGGTTGTTGTTATGGTGTTGCAAGGTGGTTGCAATGGCATTATTATGGGGTTGCTAGGTGATTGCTAGTTTGTTGTTTATGGGGTTGCTAGACTGTTGCTATAGTGTTGCTAGGTGGTTGCTATGGGGTTGGTAGGTAGTTACTATGGTGTTGTTAGGTGGTTGTTATGGCATTGCAAGTTTGTTGTTATGACTGCTAGTTTGTTGTAATGGGGTTGTTAGGTGTTTGCAAAGGCATTTCTATGGCATTGCTAAGTGGTTGCTATGGGGTTGATAGCTTGTTGTTTATGGTGTTCCTAGGTGGTTGCTATGGTGTTAAGTGGTTACTATTGTGTTGCTATGGTGTTGTTCGGTGGTTAAACCAGCCATTAGGGGTGCATTACTGGTGCCGGTGTCAAGCCCGGATAAATAGTGAGGGTTGCGTCAGGAAGGGCTGTGATGATGCTTAAATGGAGCAGAAAGAAGAAGAAGAAGAAGAAGAAGAAGAAGAAGAAGAAGGAGAAGAAGAAAAAGAAGAAGAAGAAGAAGAAGAAGAAGAAGGAGAGGTGTTGTTTGGTGGTAGTTATGGGGTTGCTAGTTTTTTTGGTATGGGTTGGTCAGGGTTGCTATGCATGTTGCTATCATGTTACTAGGTGGTTGCTATGGAGCTCCTAGTTTGTTGCTATGGTATTGCTAGGTGGTTGCAGGTTTGAATTTTATGACAGTCTTTCTAAAAAAAAACAACAGTATTTTTTGAGAGAACCCAGACTGATTATGAACCTGTTTCTTAACCAGCAGTCCAGTGTGGGCAGTCAGCTGCAGTTATCTAGTCCCTCGTCCCAACAGTCTGTTTTGATGAATAGATGTGTCATGTTCTAAATAATAAAAGATTCTTATTATTCGTTTTTCTCATGAGTAGTGTGGGGGTCTTTAGAACTGAAAACTGAACTGAGAGCCATGGAGACAAGAAGACAAGAGAGAAGGAGAAGACTGACACGTTCCATTTATTCAGACAGAAAACAGCAACTTCAGGCAATAAACAAATAATTTCAGGAATTATTGAACTGATTTAATTATCGAAGGAATGTCAAGAATCTGCTTTTACATGAAAAAATAAACAGTGGAACGTGAAGACATGGAGACACACGTAAAACGATTTCGGCACCATTTTCTCATCTGTTAGGAGCAATCGGATCAAGTCCGAACGTCTTAATTTGATCAGGAAATTTAAATCTGAGTAATACCATCCAAAATCTTCACAAAAAACTTCAAGGTTCTTCACTCTCGCACAAGCACAGTTCTTTATGGAACCAGAACTGCTTCTTCTAGATCGTGTCTCCAAAGACCTTCTCAAGATCCTTCTCGTTAAGAGTGCAGCCTTGTTTGATTGGATGTAATGATGCACAGCCAGACACCAAGCAAAAATATTATATAGTGGTTTAAACGGAGCACGGCTGGTGGGTTTGGGTCTGTTCTGCACAACAGCAATGGTTTGAGGAACCCGTGTTAATCCTACTGTCCCATTAAATAAGGACCTTTCAGTAGAAAATCACCTCCAATAATTTATATTACAATGAATCTACATCTGTGAATCTGAGACACTGTGGACAAGTTCTTAGCTGGTCAGTAGAGATATCGATGTGTATGTAGATACAGAGGCACGCTGTGTGACGCGTTCTAAGGTGGCCGACGTAGAGCGTTCAAGGCAAGCAGGTAGTTTGGACGGTTTTATCTACTCAGCGGTTCATCTGGGTCCATACTCATAAGGCTACTCCGAGCAGCAGTGCTGATCTAGGATCTAATTACTGTCTTAATATGAAACAGGTCCTAGATCAGCACTCTTACTCATACGCATTCAGAACCTGGTTTCTTCACTCTTCTCTCCTCCATGTGCGCTCTTTGTGCTCCTCATAAATTAGACGCCGGTGTGTCTGCGACTCGGCGGCCTTTTCCCGCTATGGGCCGGTCTCTCTCCTCCCACAGAGTGACCCCGTCGCACGCACAGATCTGTTTAGGGTTCTGAAAGAGTCCCGCAGAACGAGCGATGATGCCACAAGCAAGCCTAGAGGCAAGAGAGAGAGAGAGAGAGAGAGAGAGAGAGAGAATCGTTTGTTTACGTTGCTCTGTCTTTCCTGATATGCAAACGATGTGAGGACATATTATATTATGCAGCACCAGTCAAAGGTTTGGACACACCTAGTCTCTTCGACCCTTAAAGGAAAACCTGTCCAGTCCTGTGAAAATTCAGGTTAATACTATTGGAAATAAACACCATATTCAGGTTTCCGAGCCTCGGAACTGAGCCCCCCTCAGTTCAGACCCTCACGGTCGTCTCCCAAACCTCGTATAAACCCTTCCCCGGACAGCAGAGACCATCTGACAAAAGCAGGGTCAACTCTTTTTAACACCCATGATTTCAGAACGAATGAGACGGTGTCCAAATATTTTTGTCCGTACATTATGAGTCAACTATAAGTCCTTTGTGTCCAAACGTTTGACTGCGACTGTACACTACCGTCTTAATTTGGCCTGTATCTGTTATGTCATGTACTGTCCACTCTGAACCACACTACCGCATGTGTAGTCATGTGACTTCAGGCGATGTCATAGAAGAGCCAAACAACATCAAACGTGATTATTTCATATCACCGCTTAATTAAGTGACAAACGGCGTAAAAGTACCATCAACTCCAACCACAGCTGTCTTTACGGGGACCTGTGCTCTACAACCGTCGTACGTTCGTGTGACGACACGTTTGCTCTCACCTCAGACCCGAGTTTCCTGTTCGTCTGGACAGAGGGTGACTTCCTCTCCCCAGGTCATCTTCCCCAGAGTCCACCACCAGTGATCGGCCAATCACATCCCACACCTTTCCAAAGAGCCAGAACAACACTGCGTTCACCTCAATGACTAGACACAGAATATGACTAATAATGACATCAACGCTCTTCTGTGTCCCCGAACACACGCTGCACGTCAGAGCATATCTCATCCTCACACTGAGCTACAGACGACGGCAGGAAATAACTGGTAATTATGGAATAAAAGGCTTCGCGAGTGGAGGAAGTGGGGAGATATCCGTTATATAACGGGCAATTAAACAGATAACAGTTATCGCTTTTCATCGCACACCGTGATACAAACGGCAAACGCCTCTGCAAGCTTTGATCGTTTCAAAGACGATGTCTCGTTCTGTTAAATGCACACGTTTACGGTTCTTTAAAAAAATGGTTCTATTATTCCTATTTGTGTCTTTGATCATCACAACTACATTTTCAACCTGTAGGGGGCGTGCAAGACAGGAGAAAGACAGGAGAGCAGAAAAGTGGACTTAAATAGCACAAACTGGCTTCTGTCGGACAAAAGGTTACAGAGACAATGTAAGGAGACATTAGTTTGGTTTGCTCCTGATCGTTGAAGCAAGTGACGTCACCGTGGCGAGACCCAAAGGGCCGGGAAGGGATTTTAAAAAGATCTGTCGGGAAAATCATTTACAAGCGGAGAACATTCCAAACATGTCCCGATCAGACCGTCCTGGCAAGTTCATCCCACGAGCAGAACCACAAGATGCGTAAAGTGTCTCTGACAACCCGAAAATACCATCAGGGGACCCACGGGGAGCTCTGGTCACGGTTGATGTCAACCTACCATCAGAGGTACAAGTCTGATTTGCAGGGGAGGTGTGCACAGATACCCTTAACATGGAAAAAGAGAAGAGAAGAAAAGAAAGGAAGGACAAAGAGCAGGACTTCGGGAACAGTGTGCTTTGGACAGATCCGTTTACAACGATCATGTTCCATAACCTGTCCCACTGTGCCTGTCGGGCCCCGTCTTAAAGCAGCTCTTTATCTAGATGACGGCATGTCTGTCGTTCCTCAAGACTAAACCATATTTAAAAAAAACAGAAGACTTCAGAGTGTCATCGGGGGACTGATCGTGCAGTATAACGTCTGAAGGACGAGCGAGGGACCTTTAGCTGGGCGTCCTCCAGTCTGAATGTGGCTTTCCCGTCTGAGCTGGCCACGATGTTCCCCAGGTCGCCCACATGCTGCTCAACAAACACAACAGCAGCCGTTAAAGCTCACTGATCAGTCTGTTCATTACCATGATCTTTAAACACCTTTCAACGAATAAATAACTGTATAACAAGTTACGCACTAATAAACAGTGCAGCAGGACAACAACACCGTGTGTGTGTGTGTGTGTGTGTGTGTGTGTGGGTGTGTGTGTCTATAAAACATGTTTAGTCATGATGCTCTATAAATATGCCTGGATGTGAGGAGCTGCCTCATGACATTAGCAAACTGCACTGCATTTAGTTCTGCACAGTGACGCTAAAATTTCACTGAGTCAAAAGTAACTGTACCCTCTCGGAGTCCGCTGGGCCTCCGTGCTGTTTCCCAAAGGGGTTATAGTGCTCGCCGCAGCTGCAGAGGAGAGAGCGCGGTTGATTATCCCCACAATGCAACACAATCAGATATGAGCTCCTATCGTTATTCTAAACCGAAACCCTGAGCAATGGATACAATGGAACAAGGACACTCAGCGCTGTCGGCCCATAAACAGCCGATAACAGTGAGTCACGTTCACGTTCCAGAACAGTACCTGCAGAGGCTACCGTACCTCAAGCAGTCCCGTGTGAGATCTCCAAGTTCGTGCACATGCAGTCCATGAGGCCCAGGGTCCAACCCGTCAATCGCCCCGTCAATCAGACAGCGATCCTCGGACAGCTGCAGGAAACGAACCACGCCCTGCACTCGCCCCATCCCACTCAGCATCGCCACGGCCGCACCCAGGTCTGACGCACACACACACACAAAACAGTGGTCTCTCCATCTCCCAGATCTATCCAATCAGTAGTTTATTGGCCACAGGAGCACGGACTCGCTGTCGTTTACAGTGTTGTTTACACTGTCGTTTACAGTAACAGCACCGTGTTTCTGCCTTTAGTTAAAGAGAGACGCACCTGCTTCTGATCCACCCATTCCCTTCAGCACGGCTCTCCTGCCGGTGCTCTCGATCAGGGCCTGAACCTCCTGAGTGCTCAGAGACGTCTGCACCAGAACCTCCTCCCGGGACAGGTCAATCTGTACCGACTGCACTCCTATAAAAACACACTACTGCGTAAATCTGCACTCCTCGGCACACTTCGTCACGTGTTCATCCATCATTACTGAAAGCCATCTCCAGCAGCACACCTGACTTAACTTTCATGGTCACTGGGAAAAGTCCTTGGAGCTGTAAATGGGGAACAACAGACGCGTTCCTGCTTGTGAACAGGTGGAAAAGAAGGAACAGGGCCATGTGGAAGACAACGCATTGTACACACAAGTAGAGATGCCGAACAGCCGAAGAGGAAAATGTCGGCTCAGCCTGACTGTAATATTCCTTTGTTGTGTTTGCTGTTCTCGTGAACGTGTTTATCTAGTACTGTAAGCGTGCAGTCCTTTATGTTATTGGATACAAAAAAATAATACATAGAATCACTCCTTTATATATGAATGTAATTTGAATTCATGCCAATATGACAAATGAAAGGTCAAAGAGCTGTTTAATATTTTTAATTAGCACTAGGCTGTATCTTACCGGGTTGTTTTTCCAGAGCTCCCTTCACTGCGTTAACACAGCTTTCACACGTCATCTGCACCGCAAACTCAAGCTGTGAAGGGGGGAGACAATTGGGGGGGTTATTAACCACTATACTTTATTAATCAGTCAGATACAGACTGATGATGAACTCAAACATAACGAGGGTTTACAGCACAGTACGACTCAGCTATTACAGTCCTGCCGTAATCAGCCCCGCCCCCTCTCTCTGATCAGCCAGAGTCTGTATGCAGGTTGAGCGTCAGCCCCGCCCCCTCTCTCTGATCAGTCAGTCTGTATGCAGGTTGATAATCAGCCCCGCCCCCTCTCTCTGATCAGTCAGAGTCTGTATGCAGGTTGAACATCAGCCCCGCCCCCTCTCTCTGATCAGTCAGAGTCTGTATGCAGGTTGATCATGTTCACATGGACAGAGCAGTAAACATGCACTAGAAGCTGTTTTGGCCTTTAAACTGGGATTGGAGTTGTTCTCTGAGCTGGGTTGCTCTCTGATGATCTATAACACGTTGAAGAGAGTGGGATGTGAGTGTTATATCTGTAGGTGACTCCGATCCTGAGTTATGAAGCCTTGAAAGCAGCCCGCAGAGTGCGGCTCTCGGGTTCCCCGCAGACTGAACCGGAGCTTTAATAAGAGTCTGATCTGACTTCGAGTCGAAGGTATAAAAACACCAAATATTAAACTACACACGAAATAAAGTCACGGAGTGAAAGAAAGAAGAAATAAACCCACTTTAGCTGCTCGATCTGAGTCCATGTTTATGTGATTCAGCAGCGAAGAGCAGAGGCCTCAAAACAAACCCGAACTCTCCGCCTTTCAAAATAAGAGTCTCCTTCACTGAAACTAAACTAAAACATTAAGAGCCCGAGACAAAAAAATACAAACAAACAAAAAAAAAGCTCTGTGGTCTGTCATCAATTTCGAGTGTCACCGGAAAGGCTGTGAATATTTATGCACATGTTATATTTTTAGTTTTTATTTTTAACAAATTTACAAAAATTTTAAACAAACTTTTATCCCTGTTATCGTATTGTATTTAAATTTTAAGAAATTATTTAATAATTTAATGCATTTTGGAATACAGGAAAATAATTAAATGTGCAAAAAGTGAATTATTATATTTTTTATATTATTTTATATATATATTTTATATTTTTATATATTTATATTTACATTTATTATTTTATCTTTTAACATTAAAACACAATACCCCCAGAATAACAGGATTAAAAGTTTGTTTGAAATCTTTGTATATCTGTTAAAACTAAAAACAAAACACACACACACACACACACACACTACTGTAGCAATATATGAGGAATTAAATCTGTAATTCACTCAACTCCAATTTAATCTGCCACACGCAGCTGGTCTCTTTAATTCTGGGTTTCCTTACAGTTAATTAAACACCCATATCAAAGAAATAAATACTGCATATATCAATAAAGCATCTAACATGATATGTTCATGCTGTTTTTAGTTGTAATCTATTATACTACAATCTTAAAGCTTATAGGAAGATGATGCTATGATTTGTGAAAATTGTAGCTGTTTTAAACCCTGTTCAGTTTCTGCGACGACCCAGTTGAGCTGTTCATTTCATTAGGAGCAGTTTCTTTAATTGGAGTTTAAAAGCAGTAGTAAAAGATCAGGCCTGCTCAGGATGAACAGCATTATCCAGTGGTACTTCTCTTCACTACAAGATCTCTGAAAGTAGCTTTGATGTATCATAACGGTGGTGCCTCACATCAGTGACGCTGTGCGATTAAAAAAAAACCCCAGCTGGTCAGTTGTTACTGTAGTTACATACAACACTCATTAAAAGACTGCCAGCTTTAGGCTTCATAATCATTTCTGTGTGGAATAAAATGAAAATCAACTCCATAATCAACTTCATAACTGTATTTTGTTTATTAAAATAATAATTAGGACATACAGTGTGTATATATATCAGAAAATAGCAGTGGCATTGTGTTTACTATTTGCACAATATATACATTTGAAGTTTACAGTTCCTCTGGGTTAAAGACCCTGTTTTCCCAAGGGCTCTGCTGTTAGATTGGAGGGAAAAGGAAGCCCTTTCTCCTGAGCATGGCACCTCCAGTGCTCGTCATCAGACTCATGAGTGAGGTATCGGCGGCCCATCCTCTGCTCGAACTCACGCAGATCACACCACAGCTGGAAGTTCTGGAGAGGAACAGACAGCAGACATATTTAAGGAAACAGTGGTGAAAATGATGGTTAAAACATTATGGTTAAAGCTCCAGAATGACAGAATGAAATCTTTCTACACTGACTTCAAATGATCTGATTTGCATGTGAATGTGTTGCTTAACTACATTCAAACCTCTTGTCGAGAAAGTTTCCAGTCAATGCTCAGTTCATCTGATCATGTCTTGGCTTGGTGTGGTTTGGGACTTAACATGTTCACCTCCCAGCACTGGGGTCTTGGGTTTTAGTCACTACCTGGGTTCAGTGTCCATGTTATCCCTGTTCTCCGTTTCCCGACAACGTTCCAAAAACATGGATATCAACATGAACTGGCTACTCTAAACTGCCCTGTCTGTTGTGCCCAGATATGGATTGGCACTCTGTCCTGGGTGAACCCTTGCAGTACTCGATGCAGTCTTCCAGGTGGACAGTGGTTTTGATTAGAGTACGATGTGCATGATTGGCTGCCACGTCTCGCCAGTGTGTTGTTTGAATGCTGAATGAGAAGAGTGCTGATTGTAAAGCATCCGTGAATCAGGTGAGCTACTGGTGTAAATAACAGGGGTTCTAACTGGGTTCTGCTTTGTTTTTCTAATCTATATAATGTCCTCACATTTAATAACACAGACAGAACCACTCAGAGAGTAGCTCTGAATAACAGTGCTGTTGCCACTGTGGCATGTTAATGTCTCTGTCTATCTAAGGCTGAACCGCCATCAGCCAAGCTTCAGGCCTCCTGCATTCTTGGGGTAGCAGATCCTCTAAATTCACTCTGTTTGATTTCACGGTGAAACTGTGTCCAGATAACACACAACACGGCTGGACTGGACAATATCTGCTCAATTTACCTGGAGCCAGGGATGTCCCATTGCTTTTCCCACGCTGAACCTGCGCCGGACCACCACCTGCAGCAGGTTGTTAATCAGACTCACAGCTGAGAGAGAGAGAGAGAGAGAGAGAGAGAGCGAGAGAGAGAGAGAGAGAGAGAGAGAGAGAGAGATTGATTACTGATGTAATAGCCTTACCTACTATGTCTGCTCTATAATTGGCTTTGAATTAGTTTAAAGTAACACTTAATAAAATTTTTTTAATCAAAGATTTGATTTGATAAAGGTCACTTTCTCTTCTCCAAACCTGGCTATTTTTTTGTATCCTGAAGGTTGAGAATTCAGTTCTGCAGCACCGAACTCCACCTTTATTGGTGATGAAACGAGAGGATTTTTTCCGTCTATTACACTGATTGTCAAAAAAACACAGTTGCACTCAGAAGGAATCAACTGACTACACTGACATCCTTGCACTCAGAATAGCAGGTCATCTTCAGTGACGAGTCTCACTTTCGTCTTGGTGAAGGCAATGAATCCATGTGTGGAGGCACCGTGTTCAGCACCAAGATTAACAGTTTGTCATATGTGCAGAAGTCCTGGTGTCATGGTGTCAATTTTGTATGATGCCAGATCAGATACCAGGCACTTTGACAGTCAACGTTATGTTAAGAGGTTCTGCAACCGGTGGTTCTACCTTTTCTGAACACACACTCCAGTGCTCTATTCCAACAGGACTCGTCCACACACTGCCGCCGTCTCAAGATCTCGCTTTGAAGACACAGATGCTACGCCGTGGTCGGTCTCATCTCCAGACCTGTCCCGGATTGAAAATGTGTGGACGCTATTGGACGCTCTATCAACACTCCACCCCTACCACACCATCTGCAGAACTCAGTGAGAACATTCAAGCTGCATGGGATGGATCATCACAGGACACCATTAGGAACCTCTACACCTCCATGCAGAGACGTCTTGCATGTTGCCGTACTGAGAGACACCACTTCTGTATGAGTAGATCAATAAATATTGATCAGATCAACATTTATAATCAGTTATTGATCCTGATCACCTTTATCTTCCTTCACAACAGCACTGCAGTTCCACACGTCCTTCTGGGTGCAACTATTTTTTGATGATGAGTGTATGTAGTGGTGGGCTGCAACCATCTCAATGTTAATGCTCCCACTGGCGGCCGCTGCCACTTATGAAGCAGAAAAGCCACTATTCTGACTCATATTCTGACACGCATTCGTTAAGAACCCCATATTTGGGTATTCTTGTGGTAAGAGGACGAGAGACCCACTGATGTTGAGGGTGGACCTACTTTTCAAATAATGATTTCACATGATTGGTGCTTGACATTGTAACCTGTGGTGAGAGTAGAGAGCAGGTGGAACAGAACCTGGAGAGATGGAGGTCTGCACTGGAGAGGAGAGGAATGAAGATCAGTAGAGACAAGACGGAACACGTGTGTGTGAATGAGAGGGAGGCAGGTGGGAAGGTGAAGATGCAAGGAGTAGAGGTCAGAAAGGTGGATGACTTCAAATATCTTGGGTCAACCATCCAGAGCAATGGACAGTGCAGAAAAGAGGTGAAGAAGAGGGTGCAGGCAGGATGGAGTGGGTGGAGATGGGTGTCAGGGCTGATTTGTGACAGAAGCAGAGCAGCAAGAGTGAAAGTGAAGGTTTACAAGACAGTAGTGGGACCTGCTATGATGTATGGTTTGGAGACTGTGTCTCTGTCACAGAGAGCCTCAGGAGGCTGAGCTGGAGGTGGTGGAGATGAAGATGCTGAGATTTTCATTGGGAGGGACAAGGATGGACAAGATTAGAAATGAGCAGATCAGAGGGACAGTGAAGGTGGAGCAGTTTGGAGATAAAGCCAGAGAGGCCAGGTTGAGATGGTTTGGACGTCTCTCTCTCTCTCTCTCTCTCTCTCCTCTCTCCTCTCTCTCTCTCTCTCTCTCTCTCTCTCTCTCTCTCTCCTCTCTCCTCCCTCTCTCTCTCTCTCTCTCTTTCTCTCACCTCTCTCTCTCTCTCTCTCTCTCTCACCTCAGAGATAGGTAATACGACTAAGTGAGGGAACATAGAGGAGGCCGCGTGGTGATCTGTTAGATAACCACGTCCTCGTTAAAGGGAAACGTTCCGCTCAGGCTCACGTATAAGATCACCCCCACGGCCCACATGTCTAGAGAGCGGTTGTAGCCATGGCTACTGATGACCTCTGGGTAGATGCATGGGATTCCCCACTGATCCATGGAAAGACTTCTCGCCGATGATGCGGGCAAAGCCTAAGTCGCACAGCTTCACCTGGGATACAGAAAGTATGGAGGGTTTTAGTTTGAAGAGTGAGGACAGCTGCGTGTGTTTGTTCAAAGACATGCTGAACTTCACTGAGAGCATCAGCTAAATTCCGTACATGTTCAAGGGGAAATTCCTAGTGACCTGTGGAGCCTGGAATCACTGAGCACCAAGCAGGAATACCCCAAATCAGGCTGTATGATCCCAACAGAACTGGACTTTAGTCGAACTGCTTTTTGGAAGCTGAGGCCCTGTTGTAGGAAGCAGTACGTGATGAGAGACAGACCTGTGGGGAACAGAGTCCGGAGGCGAGCAGCCGTTTTCAGGGTTTGAGGTCACAGTGAGCGATGTGCTTCATGTGTAAGTACCGTAGAGCCTCCAGGATCTACGGGAAACAGACCATAATCAACAGTCAAACACCATCAACACAGGTGGTAAATAGGTAGAGAGATGAAGGCTGCAGATAACAAGCTGACGTTTTATTAGATTTGTTTGTTTTCTTAGCGTTATGAAAGTTAAAGGATTTCAAGTCTCTTTGTTTTTAAACTGACGATTCACCATCTCTGTTTACGTGTGTCTCCAAAATGCTGGATCAGGAAGAGGACCCAGACAACTGGGCGTCATCGTGATACTCCACATATTTACCATTTTAGGAGTTCATGAGAAGCGGCATCATTCTTTAATATCATTCTTTAATATCATTCTTTACTATCATTCTTTAATATGATTTTCATATCATTCTTTATCATTCTTTAATATCATTCTTTAATATCATTAATTAAACCATAATACTTTAATATCATTCTTTAATATCATTTCTTTATATCATTCTTTAATATCATTCTTTAATATCATTAATTAATATGTTCTTTAATATCATTCTTTAATATCATTAAATTAATATCATTCTTCCCAATATCATTTCTTGTCTCGTTCTTACTATCATTCTTTAATATAGTTATTTAATATCATTCTTTAATATCATTCTTTAATATCATTAATTAATATCATTCTTTAATATCATTAATTAATATCATTCTTTAATATCATTCTTTAATATCATTAATTAATATCATTCTTTAATATCATTCTTTAATATCATTCTTTAATATCATTAATTAATATCATTCTTTAATATCATTCTTTAATATCATTCTTTACTATCATTCTTTAATATCCATTCTTTAATATCATTAAAATTATCATTCTTCAATATCATTCTTTAATATATTCATTAATATCATTTGCTTTAATATCATTCTTTAATATCATTCTTTAATATCATTGAAATTAAATATCATTCTTTAATATCGATACTTTAATATCATTCTTTACTATCATTCTTTAATATCATTCTTTAATATCATTAATTAATATCATTCTTTAATATCATTCTTTAATATCGTTCTTTAATATCGTTCTTTACTATCGTTCTTTAATATCATTCTTTAATATCATTAATTAATATCATTCTTTAATATCATTCTTTAATATCATTCTTTACTATCATTCTTTAGTATCATTCTTTAATATCATTCTTTAATATCATTCTTTACTATCATTCTTTAATATCATTCTTTAATATCGTTCTTTAATATCATTAATTAATATCATTCTTTAACCTCATTCTTTAATATCATTCTTTACTATCATTCTTTATTATCATTCTTTAATATCATTAATTAATATCATTCTTTAATATCATTCTTTACTATCATTCTTTAATATCATTCTTTAATATCATTCTTTAATATCATTCTTTAATGGATTTCTTTAATAAGATTCTTTACTATGGATTCTTTAATATCGTTTCTTTACTATAGTTCTTTAATATGGTTCTTTAATATCGTTTCTTTAATATGGATTTCTTTGTATCGTTCTTTTACTATAGTTTCTTTGCACTATGGATTATTTTTAATGTCGTTCTTTAATATAGTTTCTTTTGTATAGTTCTTTACTATGGATTCTTTAATATGTTCTTTAATATGGATTTTCTTTAATATGGTTCTTAATATAGTTCTTTAATATAGTTCTTTAATATCGGATTCTTTAATATCATTCTTTAATATAAGTTCTTTACTATAGTTTCTTTAATATCATTCTTTAATATAGTTCTTTATATCATTCTTTAATATCATTCTTTAATGTAATTCTTTTATCATTCTTTAATATCGTTCTTTAATATGATTCTTTACTATATGGATTCTTTAATATAATTAACACAATATCATTCTTTAATATCATTCTTTACTATCGATGCTTCAATATCGTTCTTTAATATAGTTCTTTAATATATGGATTCCTTTTCTCGTTCCTTTAATATCATTTAATATCATTCTTTACTATCATTCTTTAATATAGTTCTTTAATATAGATTTCTTTGTATCGTTCTTTCACCTCGTTCTTTAATATCATTCTTTAATATCAAACACTTTGCTATCGTTCTTTACTATCATTCTTTAATATCATTCTTTAATATCGTTTTTTTAATATCATTCTTTAATATCGTTCTTTAATATCATTCTTTAATATCATTCTTTACTATCATTCTTTAATATCATTCTTTACTATCATTCTTTAATATCGTTCTTTAATATCGTTCTTTAATATCGTTCTTTAATATCATTCTTTAATATCATTCTTTAATATCGTTCTTTACTATCGTTCTTTACTATCGTTCTTTATTATCGTTCTTTTATAGTTCTAACACTATGGATTCTTTAATATAGTTTCTTTACTATGGATTCTTTAATCTTCGTTCTTTACTATCATTCTTTAATATCATTCTTTAATATCATTCTTTACTATAGTTCTAATATCATTCTTTTAATATCAATGATCAAAACTCAGGAAGCTGCCAGGTATTGAAGGCTTCAAGTACAACATGACAGCCCACCATCCCTCAGGATGCAAGGAGAACTATGCATCAGACTCTTTTCTGCTCTGGCACTTTTAAAATGGTGGAGCAGAACTTCCTGGGAATTCTGAACAGCCAGTCCTTCACTGTCTTCAAACACAGACTAAAGACTCATCTGTTTCAGGTGAACTTAACTCCATAAAGACTTTTTGTTTCAACACGGTCCTAAATGTGAGGAATCTCTAGATTCCAGCCTTGTTACTAGCTAAGGATGTTCTAAGTAAACAGCAAAGCACTTTTGTAAGTCGCTCTGGAAAAGGGCGTCTGCTAAATGCCACAAATGTAAATGTAAATGTAAATATCGTTCTTTAATATCGTTCTTTAATATCATTCTTTAATATCATTCTTTATTATCATTCTTTAATATCATTCTTTAATATCGTTCTTTACTATCGTTCTTTAATATCATTCTTTAATATCATTCTTTAATATCATTCTTTACTATCATTCTTTAATATAGTTTCTTTAATATGGATTTCTTTAATATCATTCTTTAATATCGATTCTTTACTATCGTTCTTTAATATCATTCTTTAATATCATTCTTTACTATCATTCTTTAATATCGTTCTTTAATATCATTCTTTAATATCATTCTTTAATATCATTCATTAATATCATTCTTTAATATCTTTCTTTAATATCATTCTTTAATATCATTCTTTAATATCATTCTTTAATATCATTCTTTACTATCGTTCTTTACTATCGTTCTTTACTATCGTTCTTTAATATCATTCTTTAATATCATTCTTTAATATCTTGTGATGATGTGTTTAAAGGGCACCAATTAAATAATTAAAGCAATCCTTAATAAGTGAGCACTGATGAATAAGTAGGTTTGAAGACGAATCGTCTTCTTTCCTAAAATGCAATTAAAAGAATTCTTAAAAACACTTAAAAAATCCTCAAATACTCTATTAAGTAAGTTTTAATTCTTATTTTGTCTCAAGACATTTCTGCAGTTTCTCATGTAAGACATCCATAAACTACATTCTTAGAAATTTCCATTCACCTACACTCTTTAAAGTGACTTTTGAAGTTGACCCTCAAAGACAACTGAACTGTTTAAAGTTGAAAAACATTTATTTTAAGTGAGAATATCGGAAATTCTTAAGTCTGCAAAAATAATATATATATATATATATGTTTTTGTTTAATTATGTAATTTCAGGAAAAATCTACTTCTTTGGAACCATGAGGTTCTCCTGCATTAGACTCTTTTGAGATACTGAGCCTTGAGGATCTTTATAGCATTACAACATTTGGAGATAGAACTTTTCTGTTTTCCATTCTCCTGTTCGTCCTTCTCCCCTGATGAGGAGTCACCAAAACGGACTTTCACCTGCATAACCAGAAAGCGTGTGATACGTTCAGGCAGCCGGCCGTTCTCATTGGACAGAATCATCTCCAACATGTCGCTATGGAGCTTCTCCATGATGACAAAAGTGCGCTCAGCTGTCTCAAACATGCCCTCCAGTAAAATGACTCCAGGATGGGACAGATTCTGGACACACACAGACACACACACACACACACACCACAATCAAAACTCATAAACAAAAGTCACGATTCCTTTCACACACCAGCTGAACGAGGACTTCAACTAACCTGGAGAATGAAGACCTCGTTTCTGCTCTACCGCTCCTGCTTGGTGGGGAAGCGAGCTTTATCAATGACCTTGATGGCGACTGGACGGCCTGTTTGCCATAGCAGAACATTACAAACAAAACATCCCGAGCCCTCTTTCACACATTCTGAGCAACATGGCAATGTGACTGCTTTCATAACATAAATACAAATAAACATTCGCACAGACAGTGGTGTCTCCACAGCTCTACTATTAGTTATAGTCATCATCCAACATCTGGTTTGATCAATCTGTGATTAATGAGGTCCATAGCTGACTGTGGACGTCCAAGAGAAATGTGCAACTTTGTTCTTCAGACCAGACACTTGTTTACCTGCAGCTGTTCTAATGTGATCTGGAGGTTTGTTCAAGCGTAAACTCACTTAAAGCTGAGATAAATGGTTAAAATCATGAAATTCACTTTGGAGGTGCATACACACAAAATGCTGCTCCCCCTCCTTCTCTTCTGATTAACTTCAGTACTTTAAGTAAAAAGTTCATAATGTATGATGGTGATAATTTAATAGCACAGAATCAGGTTCTAAAGAAACTGGAAGACCAGAATAAGGATTTTCATTAGACTGATGAAATTAAAGTTAAAAGAACTAACGAACTAACTAACCTTCAAATAAATAAATAAGTAATCATAAAATAATAATAATGTATTGGTTTCTTACAGTATTTATATTAAATAAATGAATAAATAATAATAATAATAATAATAATAATAATAATAATAATGTATTAGTTTCTCACAGTATTTATATTAAATAGCAATAATAATAATAATAATAATAATGTATGGTTTCTCACGAGTATTTATATTAAAATAATAACAATAATAATAATAATAATAATAATAATGTATTAGTTTCTCACAGTATTTATATTAAATAATAATAATAATAATAATAATGTATTAGTTTCTCACAGTATTTATATTAAATAATAATAATAATAATAATAATAATAATAATGTATTAGTTTCTCACAGTATTTATATTAAATAATAATAATAATAATATATAATAATAATAATGTATTAGTTTCTCACAGTATTTATATTAAATAATAATAATAATAATAATAATAATAATGTATTAGTTTCTCACAGTATTTATATTAAATAATAATAATAATAATAATAATAATAATAATAATAATAATAATAATGTATTAGTTTCTCACATTTATGTTAAATAATAATAATAATAATAATAATAATAATGTATTAGTTTCTCACAGTATTTATATTAAATAATAATAATAATAATAATAATAATAATAATAATAATAATGTATTAGTTTTCTCACAGTATTTTAGCATTAAATAATAGCTTTAATAATAATAATAATAATAATAAAAAATAAATAATAATAAAATAATAATAATGTATTAGTTTCTCACAGTATTTATATTAAATAATAATAATAATAATATTAATAATAATGTAGTAGTTTCTCACAGTATTTATATTAAATAATAATAATAATAATAATAATGTATTAGTTTCTCACAGTATTTATATTAAATAATAATAATAATAATAATAATAATAATAATATTAGTTTCTCACAGTATTTATATTAAATAATAATAATAATAATAATGTATTAGTTTCTCACAGTATTTATATTAAATAATAATAATAATAATAATAATAATAATAATAATAATAATAATAATGTATTGGTTTCTCAGTGACATATTAAATAATAATAATAATATGTAATAATATTATTAGTTTCTCACAGTATTTATATTGCCTAGCTTTAAAAAACATTTATAAACCAGTACCTAATAGCTTTGCTGTAATTGGTAAACCATATTTCAGCCTCTAGACTTACCAGAAAATATGAACATGGCCAAAATCACTAATCAGTTTATATGATAAAGGCATGAATTACAGAATTCATATTTGTGCTGAGTGTCAAAGACAAAACTCTTGATAGAGCAACACTTCGGAGATGATCTTACCTCCATAAACCACTCCAAACTGACCCGATCCCAAAACCTCATCAGAGAAAATCTGATACAAGCTACTAACATCCTGAAAGACAAAAACAACAGCAGGCGAATATGAAACCAAAAGTACACTCACAGGTTTTGAACTGTGGACACTTTGAACAGAATCTCTTAGAAGGTGCTGCTCTCACCTGAATTTCTTCACCAACTTGCATAGCGTCTAGAAGAAAAGGATATAAAGATGTACATTTCTGACAGCTTCCACTGCAGGATATTACAAGCTCTGTTCAAGTATCTTAAAGCAACATTATGCTGGCTTTAAAGTTCCCACTCTTGGCGGGGATGCCACAACTGCACTATGGAACTTTGGTGGAACGTGAGCGAGACCTCTCATCAGAGCTGTGCAACACTGAATGCTGAGGCATACATGTGCAAATCATAATATCACTCCGTCACCTCCGTCCTCAGGGGAAGCTTGAGAGTGTGATTTGTTTTTCGGTGTGAAACTGGATCACACTCCCAGCAGTAGCAGGACCAGTTGCTGCATAATGCTGCTTTAAAAAGCAGAAGGTGGAAAGAAACACAGAGCTGTGTGTTTGTGTAACCTGTTGATTCCGCCCTGTTGTGAACGCCATGCTCCAGGGGCATTAGAGCTACTCTTATGGCAGCCTCCCAGGACGGTGCTTCTGAGTCTGCAAACACGCAGTAGACCACAGAAGCCGTCACCAGTTCGAATGAATGGCCGATGTTGCTTGACGTGACTGGAGCAGTCAGTTGTCCTTGTCCTCGGACATGCAGCACTTCAGACAGAGGCAGCTCCTGCAGACCCCACATGAAGATTAACGCAGCTTACCAACACCGTAAAGCAAAGATAGGAAAAGAATCCTACAACCATGACTGATCACGTAACCCACCTGAAGACAATCGACCTGAGAAGACAAGCACAACCTGAGGTGTGCTTTTTAACTTGCCAGAACAACACTGCTAATAAACACTGGACGGCCACCATTTAGGGTTCATCATTTGCCCAGTTTTCTACAATGTGAATCTTTCGTGGTTGTAAGTGATCACTCATATTAATTAGATTTCTGCCAAACTATCCCTTTAATACACCTTATGAACCCATCGAATATCTAACACAGCTTATAAAGACATCATACGGTGTTTTAACACCCAAAAGAGCTTAAAATACCACCAACACAGCTTATAAACCTGTAAAACAGCTTATAAACATCTAATGGAACTTAATGACATCTAGTACAGCTTTTAAACACCTAAAGGAGCTTAAAACACCGGTTACAGCTTATAAGCACCTAATACAGGTGATTAAGTCCATAGCGCTTAAAAACACATAATACAACTTATAAACCTGTAAAACAGCTTATAAACACCTAATACAGGTGATTAAGTCCCCATAGCGCTTAAAAACATAATGCAACTTATAAACCTGTAAAACAGCTTATAAATACCTAATACAGGTGATTAAGTCCCCATAGCGCTTAAAAACACACAATACAACTTATAAACCTGTAAAACAGCTTATAAACACCTAATACAGGTGATTAAGTCTCCATAGCACTTAAAAACACATAATACAACTTATAAACACCTAATACAGTCTATAAACATCTAATGGAACTTAACAGCACCTATTAGAGCTTATAAACACCCAATGCAGCTTAAAACCCCTGAATCATGCCTATAAACATGTTTTAAAGCTTTTTAACACCTAATACAATTCATAAACAACTAATGGAACTTAAAGTCACCTATTACAGCTTATAAATCCCCAAAATACCCTAGTCATGCCTATAAACATGTTTTACAGCTTTACAACACCTAATGGAGCTTAACCACACCTTTTATATAAATAAGAGTTACACCTTATAAACATGTAATACACCCTAAATACTTATGGACACCTTACACAGATTATGAACCCGTAATAGCTAATCAATACCTTATTACATCTTAAATACATTACTACAGCTTATTACTAATTATTATTGCTCTTTAATACAGATTATGAATGTTCCTTAGCTCTTAAATACGTGATTAGAACTTATAGATAACCCCAAAACACATTCTACAGTTACAAATACACTTGAATATACAGGGTTGGACAATGAAACTAGAGCAGCTGTCGACTTAGTGGGAGGTTTCATATGAAAGCTAAATTAGGAGCAGCACAGTGTCCAATCGCCTTCATTAATTGCACCAGTAAGAGCAGAGTGTGAAGGTTCAATTGTAGGTAAGAGGCACAGTTCTGCTCAAATATTGCAATGAACACAACATTATGGGGGACATACCAGAGTTCAAAAGAGGACAAATTGTTGGTGCACGTCTTGCTGGCGCATCTGTGTCCAAGACAGCAAGTCTTTGTGATGTATCAAGAGCCACGGTATCCAAGGTAACATCAGCACCACCAAGAAGGACCATCCATCAACAGGATTAACTGTGGGCGCAGAGGCAGCTGTCTGAAAGGGATACGGGGTTCTAGCGATTGTATCAAAAATGCTCATTCCAGATGAACTGGCGCTGTAATACATTATTGGCAGTCAAAACCAGGTGTTTCAGTTTCATGTCAACCTGTATCTATGAAGTATCTTGGAAGAGCAGGTGTTCTAATAGCATGATTATATCAGGATTAGTATGACATTTGGAAACAGAGCTTGTGGAGCACCTTATAGTACTTACTGCTGTCTTCGCTCTGGTACAGTGTGATGCTTTTCACATCTAGAACGCAGTAGTGCGTTTCCTCTGTGAGACAAAGTGCATTCATGTCACGAGCATGTGTTTTCAAACCATGTTTGTGCATTCAGAGAGAATCACTGTGTGTGTGTGTGAGAGAGAGAGAGACAGAGAGAGAGAGAGAGAGAGAGAAAGGCAGAGAGAGACAGAGAGAGAGAGAGAGAGGAGCAAGAGAAGAGAAAGAGAGAGAGAGAGAGAAAGAGAGAGAGAAAGAGAGAGACAGAGAGAGAGAGAGAGAGAGAAAGAGATAGACAGAGAGAGAGAGAGAGAGAGAGAGAGAGAGAAAGAGAGAGAGAGAGAGAGAGAAGAGAGAAAGGGAAAAAGAGAGAAAAAGAGAGATAGAGAGAGAAAAGAGAGATGAGAGAAAGAGAGAAAGAGAAGTAGGAGAAAAGAAAGAGAGAGAAAGAGAGAAAGAGAGAAGAGAGAGAGAAGAGAGAGAGAAGAGAGAGAGAGAGAAGTTACTCACCAATTGTATCTATATCGGTATGGTGCAGCAGCCAGCCCTGCTGCAGTATTCCACTGGATCTCCTCTTGGTGTGCTTCACTGACTGAACCACTCTCATGAGGAATGTGCTGCTGAAACCTTATTTTGAATGGAATAAATAAAGAGGAAAAAAAGAAATGGAAATAAAGGAAAAGTTACGAAATGATCATTTCCACTGGAATGAAACAGCAACTAGTTGAGCTGCCATTTGATGGTGGTGTTCTTCTAAAGAGTGATGTGAGCATAATGTAGGTACTGTCTGTATATTTACGTCCAACAGATTCATTCAACATGACAAGACAAAGAGCAACTTTGGATTGAGGTCCATATTTATCCTGGCAGCTCAGCGAGAAACGGGCCAAACCCAAACCCCCAAAACTGTTACCTAACAGTCTGGACTCCTTTCATTCACACCTTCATAGCGACACTCCAACTCAAAGCTGGCCAGCAAATAAATGTACTGGCATTGTCAGGAGAATACGGTGGTGTTGACACGGGAGAGCAGCTCATCGCTTCGGGACATAGGTCATATAAACTATATCAACGAAGCGTTTCAGTGCCAGTGTCTTCCACGGGGGCTCAAACTCAGCTTTGCATAAACTGGCAGAGATGCAGAGGATCTACTCTAGGTTTTATTTACAGCGTTAAAACTGAGCCATAATATATGAATGATGTGAGCCATCATCCATCCATGGTGGCAAAAACCAGCCCTTTGTTTAATAAGAGAGTAAAAATGAAACTCTATTATAATATGTGTGCACTGATCGAGTGATACAACAGATTCCATTTACAACAGAAATGAATGTGCTCTGATGGGTTCCCTTCATTGGCTCCCTGTAGATGAACATCAGATTCCAAACCTTGATGTTGACCTACAAAGCCAAAAATGGACCAGCCAATGGTCCATGATGGCAATGGTCAAAACTCCAGCTGTACCAAGAGCCCTTTGACCTTCAAGTACAGCTCAGCTTGACCACCGTCCCTCAGGCAGCAAGGAGAACATGCATCAGACTCTTTTCTGTTCTGGCACCAAAATGTGAACGAACTATATGAGTCCCTCACTGTGCTAGCATGAGACTGAAGACTCATCTATTTCAAGTATTTAACTCCATAAAGACATTGTGTTCAGCAGGATCTCAGTGTGAGGAACCTCTAGATTCTAGCCTCGTCTACTATCTCAGGACATTTACTGAGTGAACAGCAAAGCACTTTTGGCAAGTCGCTCTAGATACGGGCGTCCGATAAACACCGTAAATGTAAACGTAAATATGTCACACTGGTACAGAATCATATTCCACTGTGCTGGAAAGTGTGTGCTGGTTACCCAATCGGAGGTGGTGACGAGGGCCCCTCCATCGCATGCGGGGGCCCTCTAAGGCGATACTCTTCATAAATGGCATTCACTGCTTCTATGGCGACGTCCTCCTCAAATAAACCTGACTCCTGCTGATTTCACAGATAGGGCGAGATGTGGCATTACACAGAATCTATTGCTGGAGTCTGGGTTTGTAGTGAGGTGCGGTTCAGTCATCGTCAACCAGAACTACAGCTGCTTAGCTACACCTTAACCACCGCGGTGTCACGTTTCAGACCAGAAGCGGACACGGGCTAGTGTTAAAACGATATTCTCAGAGAAGACCGGGGCGGCTCAGATACACACTGTACATACACTATATTAATAAACACACGATATGGACAAAAGTATTGGGACACCTGCACATATTGTTTCAGGATTATTAAAAAGATCATTTTTTTGGTGTAAATGTCTCTACTATCCAGGGAATGGAAGGTTGATCTACAGTTGCATTCAGCCACAGCAGGTTCAGTCCATAAGTATTGGATGAGCACCATCAGAGGTCTAGACAAACAATGAGCACAACGGAAATAACGGTGTGTGTGTGTGTGTGTGTCTGTAATACCTTCCCCATTGGCTCTCTCTCCTCTGCAATCAGGAGGAACCTGAGACTCACAGCGTCGGTGACAGTTGAACTTGCAGTCTGTAAGCAGAACGTTTCAAAGGGTTATGGACAAAGTACAACCTCACAACACACATCTAACATTCAGGGACCCCATAGGCCAGGATCCTGCACACCGGGACCCCACAGACGCTGCAGTAATACACCAGAAGTGGCTAGTTTTGTTCTGAGACCATAACCATACTTAGGTTCCTGTGTTGATTTGTAGTAAAAAATCTCCATGTAAGAGTTCAAGGCATAAGTTGTGTGAACCATAGATCCTAATGGCTTCCCCCAAATGGAGTTCATACCTGAACTCCTACGGACATGTAGGTATCACCGTACTTGGTTGTGTAGGAACTATACGCTGTACTGTACACTGTGTTCGACAGTCCTAAACTGGAGAGCAGAGGTCCTCTAAGACCTTTTGCCTGCAAGTGTGCAGGGATTTCACTCACCGGAGCACTGCAGGCCTTGTCGGAAGAGGCCTTTGAGAAGCTTGTGGCAGTATTGGCACATGGTGGGGCTTGGGTGTGTGTGTGAATGAAAGGTGTGAGGTACCAGGGGCCTGCTCCCTTTGCCCCCTTCACAGATACCTAACCACACCGGCCTGTCCACCCAGGACGTTGGCCGTGGCGAGGCAGCTTAAGATGAGCTGATCTACATGGGGAGAAAGGGGCAGGAGAGAGAAGCCGTTGGAAGATAATCAGCACACTGACGGGGTGTTGAGTTGAGCTGGGCAGTACTGGTCATCTACATTAGACTCTTAGTTCCAGCACAAAACTACCCAGGTGAACATCTGACCAAGCTAGTTCTTTAACTTCATAAATACAGTGGCAGTACCTCCTCCAGGCTGCCTCCAGTATGGTTGGAGAGGGAGGTACAACGGGGTCGAGCAGGTGGGAAGAGTGACAGGCTTGAGCCACAAGGTCTGGCCACACGTGAGCAATCGTTTGGCAACATCAAGGCACAGCGTTTATGGAAATCTAAACCACAACCTGCAGAGAGAAGAGAGAGGCATATGGACGTGTGTTCTGGAAGAGGCAGGACAAACGACAGGAACTGGACACCCAGTCAAGTGTTTGGACAGTGACAATGTTTGTTGCTATGTCTAGGCCCTCGAAACAATGACTGTGATTAACGTATTTTCTGTGCCAAATGAAACCACCCTGTCTTGTGAGACCCATTATCTACAGATAGAGAACCACGTGAACATTGTTCAGTCTTCCCTGCAGTGGCTGATCTGCCAGAATAGTGTGGCACCAACTCGCCACGACGAGAGGACAACATCTCAGAGCACAGATCCTTTCAGTTTCAGATAGGCTCGTTATTCGTGACCCGACAGTAAGAAACCCTTTGCATAAAGAGTATCTGGTCAGTTGCTGAGCCTTGTGGATAATTCTGTACCAGCACTGAAACGTGGTGGTGGTAGTACAACAGTGTGGGAATGTTGAGCTGCTTCCAGAATAAGAAAACATGCTATTGTTAACGAACAACAGGGGAAATTCAGTTCTAGATCAGAGATTTCTTAAGGCCGCATCCATCAGTCCATCAACTGAAGCTGTGAAACAGCCACGTTCTGCAGCACAAGCCAGATCAAGCGGTCACATCTGAAACGCTCAAAACCCCTGTCAATCCAACATAAAGCTGGTCATCAGATGAGGGTGGGCTCAGATTCCTCCACACCAATGTGAAAGGCTGCAGGACCTAAAGACCTAAAGGTCCATAGTATTACACATTTTAACGACTTTAATGACTTAAAAATTGACTTATTTCCCAGTAAATTCAGTAAATCCAGTTCACAGACATTTCAAACTAGTGTTGGAGTAAAAATCCACTTTATTTGAAGTCGATTATTGCATAGAATTGTGTCTGTGTCTCCTACCTTCTTAGAAACATGCTTAGCGATGCCGCAGACAGGGCTTCTGTCTCTGGTCTCCCGACGCCGGGATAGAAGCTTTACATTATGTTCTTCATGCATTTAAAATGTGGTTCTAAAATGTGGATTCTTCCAGTAATTACGCAGAGAACCACCCAAAGCGGTCCCGTTATTCTGAGTAACGGGTGAGGAATGAAATCTGGAATAAATTATTATGGATCCACATGAAGTCCTCAACAAACACTCAAGCCATTCTGGTAAAACAGTCTCTTTGTCTTCACTGAATATGGACGGGTTAGGTTTGGAGTCGGGTTCCGGGTGAGGTCAGGTTCTACTGACTGCAGATGAACAGATGAACGGTTCTGGGAAAATCAAACCTTTACATTATGTGTAGAGTTTTGGTTACCTTCACATTTCAAGCCCTGCCGGACGAGGCCCCACAGCAGCTCCCCACAGTGGAAACAAAACGTGGGCGTGCGATATGATTGGACCACCAAGGAATGGGGGCGGAACTTCGCCTCGGTTACTGAAGCAGAAGCTGAAGGGAGGAAGATGATTGACAACATGGTTGCTGATCATGGTAAACATGTACAATGTGTGTGTGAGTTTGGGTGGAGAATTGTGTGTGTGTGTGTGTATGTGTGTCTGACCTCAGTACCACCTGCAGGTCCGTCATTCAGGTAGTGTTTGACTGTTCAACACCTGCTCTGTATTTGGGGTCATGTCTGAACAGCAACTACTCCTGTGATTACACTCCAGTCTGGAGCCTGGACCACCAGAGAGAAACACACGTTACTGTTATCTCTGCAGAACGTACACAAAACGTACACACAACGTACACAAAACCCCGTAGCATCATATTCAGAATCACTCAAATCGTGAAAAGAAAGATCCCGACAAAAGTATTGGGACACCTGCCAGGGTATTAAAGACGTTATCCTGCTTTTGGAGAAACTGTATCTACTGTCCAGAGAAGGCTTTCTGATTTTGGAGCACTGCTGTGAGGATTTGATTGCGTTACAACATACAAGAGAGGGTAATGATCGCCGGGATGATGAACTGGATGGAGCTCATTCATCATTCCAGAGAACACAGTGCTGATCCACAGCTCAACGCTGGTTCATGTTTGGGTTCATTAGGTTCTTAGTCCTATTCTAGTGGCAGGACTCCTCTGCCAGGACTGGACAAGCTGTGTGTGTGCATTTGCACATCTGTGTCAGCAATGTTACAACATTAATTGGCTGAATGCTTTCATATATAATTCGAAAAGTGATGATAATATGGGAAATTATAAACAGCCATAACATTAGGACCGAACAGATCATTCTGGCACCACAACAACAGATCTGACCATTCGAGGCATCGACTCTACGACACCACTCGGGTGTTCTGTGGAACCAGGCATGAAGACATTATCAGCAGATCCTTTAAGTAAGCTGTGAGGTGGAGCATCGGTGGATCACATTACGAAGGTTCTGTTAGAAGTTCGGCATACAGGAGTCAGGAGACTCGATGTTCAGATCGCAAGTTAATTCACATGCAGACAGAGAAGCATACATGGACACAGCTTAGCTGGTCAGCAGTCTGGACGGTCTGGACGGAGGATGGATGAGAAAGAAGAGGAGTTTAGGGAGGGGTAAGTAGGGGGTGAAGGTGAGGGCACGGGGTACTCTTAAAGGGGGAGATGTTGACACTACACACAGGTGGACGACCATCAACATTCTACAGGGGGTTGGTTGTATCACCATGTAAGTAGAGTTCATAAGGGTCCTACATAGAAGATGACCATTTGCTTGTATGTAGATTGTATATGGAGAAAGGACCACGTCTCTCCTTTCTTGATACTGATAACTACATACCAGGAACATCCACAAGACCTAACTGCCCGTTGCTCCAGCTTTGAGCACCACATCACCTTAAAGACCTGCTCACTTGCTGCCTGATATGTTCATAACCTTAAAATCTGTCTGAAAAACCAATATAAATGTGACTTTTCCCAAATTTATTCCATAACAACCTCCTCAAACAAATGGGTTCTATCGGTCTTCAGGTCTTCAATGGGACAAAAAGGATGTCAGGAGGCTTCTTGAGAAAAGGCCAAGAGCACGTACAGCAGGTCAAAGGAAAGATGGGCTTCTGAAGGGCAAGAAAAAGCTATAAAAACGAAAGAGGTGGCTCGCTCATTTGATTTGCCCGCTCATGCTGCCTGCTTCTGCCCCTCAGGTGGTTTAATCACATAGTTCATCTGTACTTGCTGTAATCTAGACACAGCCGTGATTTCCACTCCTCGGATAATTCCTCATGCACATGAAATCCCTGGGATTTGAGTTCACCCTGAACCATCGGACAGTTTGAGTCTCAATCATATTTTTTCGACATCACAACCAGTTGCTACCGCGACAGCGAACGCGTCAACATCACTGGCAAGGCGATACCGCTTTGTTTAAGTTGTGTTTTTGTTGATTTTGTTGTGTTCTCTGTGTTTGCGAGAGACAGCGAGGTTATAGATTGCCTTTCATGTGCGATGTGAGCAGCCAGGTTGGAACGCCGTGCAGCTAGATTAACTAGCTTGGTCCGTAACAAACAAGGCACGAGATTTGCGAGTACACAGCAGGCCTGGCCCAGAGAGTGCCTTATCAGGGAAGTTGTGAAGGTTGAGTCCATAAATAAGGACTAAAAAAGTCTGAATATCTGGGCCAAACAGTCAATGAGTGGGTATTGAGGGTCCAGCGCGGGAACTAACACACCAACCCTCTCACACAGTTTTCGCGAAGATTCTGATGTTCACCAGCAGACGTGAACAACAGTTTAAAAGCACGTGATAATTCATCATGAAGCATCTTGAAGGGTCTTCTCTTTAGAAATGTTCTCAAAAATGAACTTAGAATATTCTTAGAAAGGTCGTGGTACTGGAAATATAGTCAGTTCAGCACTAGATATTGATAGACAAATGGTTCTAACAAAAAAACAACAACAACAAATAAATAAACACACATCCTGACAGTTTAAGGGTTAAAAAGGAAGGAATTCATGGAGAAAAGTCAACCATTAGAAACATACAGGCAGAGACACGGACGTCCCAACTGTAACTGTTAACCTTTCAGTCACATATCGCTCGCGCACACACGAACACGTGCACACACACACACACACACACACACACACACACACACACACAGAGCTCAGCTCAGATGGATTAAATAGATATCAGGCTTTGATGTGAGCTGCAGCGGGCTGGTGTCTAAGCAGGTCAGAGAGTGTGTGCAGGATTTGTCTCCAGGCCTGAAGGAGGTAGAGAGACTCTGAGGCCTTTAAATGTCAAATGAAGAGGAAATAGACAGAGAGAGAGAGAGAGAGAGAGAGAGAGAGAGAGAGAGAGAGAGAGAGAGAGAGAGAGAGAGAGAAAGGCAAAAGAAAGAAACTGAGTATTGTAGCTTCATCTGTGGAGGATTATTTTTTTAAGATCACTTCACTCGTCTAGAATAAGACAAAGAACAGTGAAAACAAATGTGGACAAACAAACAAACAAACAAACAAACAAACAAAAAAAAGCCTTCCAGAGGCAGAGCTGATGTCACGTGGTATTTGTGTTTGTTTACTGTTTGTTTTATGTGCATCATTATGCCCACATTTGCAATGTTCACGCTCGATTGGCCTGTGACTCCCTGAGCTGCACGTCCTGTCCGATTTTTGCCAAGCCTTCCCAGTGCAAACTGGCCAAGTGCAGGAATGAACTGGTCATCCGGAGAACCGGGAAAAATCCCGATGGGCTGCTCTGTGTGTGGGCTGCATAGAGGATGAAAGAGCCAGTTGATGAATCTACTACTCATCAGCGGCTACCTGATCTGCATCGCTTGCAACTACTCTCAGTGCTCACGGCGCTGGCCGGTAGACGAAACTCTGGGCCTCATTAACCAATATCTTCCTCCAGTGGTCTTATTAGACCTGGAGAAATGATCCCAGCTTCGTATAATGATGGATCCCACTGTCCTCTGAATCTGAACAAATGCCCAATAAGAAAACGCAGGTGAATGTCCGAATCTTTATGAACACGGTCAGCTGAACAGAAAGCCCGGCTAATGTTCTTGACCAGCAGCGCAGAAGGTCATCAAGGCCAATACTTCATGTTTGTTCAGTTGCTTTCAGTACGTTCATTTGACCTGGGCGGTGGATTCTCCACTCGGAGAACACCACTGACTGAGTGAACCTGCCATCTGCTCGGAAAGGAGACCACGTCACATCTCGCTTACAGGGACTCTTCCGCACGTTCTCACCAGAGTGGTCTCGAACCCTAAAACCAATGGAGTATCACTTGAAGGTTAGGCCCAAGCTTTGGGAGCTGTGAGTTCAAACACCAGGAATGAAATTCAGTAGAATCCACAAAGTCGGAAGTGCAGGCACACAGACCGTTACGATGCACTTAACACTACGTCAACGTCGCCAAAGACTGTAATGTCGCCAAGTGGAATCACAGATGCAACACAACAATATCCAGATTTGAAACGTCAAGAGTGTCATTTATTGGCCTAAAATGAGTATTTGAACCAAACTGCTCGAAGGGGAAAATGAGTGTGGATTAAAAACGTTTTCAGTTTCAGTTTCAGTTTAGATCTTTATAGCTGACAGACAAACCTGAGCCAAGACTCGTAAACTGGACTGAGAAGCACGCAATGATTTCCCGCCTGCCGTGTTATCTTTCTTTGTATCAGCATCTGCAGAACCCGTTCTAGACAGTGATAACAAAAAAGGTCCTGCTTTCCCACAGAGTGCGGATTGTAACTCAGGGAAGGCAGATCAGAGCTGTGTATTATTCAGAATAAACCCTTTTTTAATCTGTAGGCTTTAAGGGACGAGTCTAGCACTGCATCTGAGTGTGTTTATGAAACATCAAAGGCCTTACAGACCTCCTACATGTGCATACAGGTAATTGTGCTGGCATGTCCTCTTGAGGAAAGAGTTCAGAAACTGAACTATAGTGCAGAGAGATAAAGGGCGTATGAATGTGTGTGTGTGTGTGTGTGAGTGCGTAGAGATGTGCTTGTGGTTGGAAAGTTAGCTACAAAGCCTTCAAACCACACTGGCCATGCTGAGAGCAGCAGTCAAGACTTATTTCTGCAGTGTGTGTGTGTCTGTCTGTGTGTTTGTATGTGTGTGTGTGTGTGTGTGTGTGTGTGTGTGTCTGTGTGTGTGTGTGTGTTTGTGTGTATATGTGTGTGTATGTGTGTGTATGTGTAAAAACACATATTTTAGAGAAAGTCTCAAGAGCATGGAGGAGATACCAGGACACAGGCTGTTCCATGAGATGAGCATGACAGGGCTGTAGAAGGACATCAATCCTGCAGCTGGACTGGTATCTGACCCTTTGCGCGAGGAGATCCCGGAGAAGCACCGCCAGAGCCCTAAAGAGTGATCTGCAGTTGGGTACTGGTGAACAAACTCTCAGAAAAAGACGCCCTGAGGGTGTCACGAGAGCCCAACGTCCTTTACTCACAGCCCAGCACCATGCGGCTTGATTAGTGTTGACCAGTTCCACCAGTGGTGATCTCTTCACAGACTGGAGCAGGTTCACACTGAGCAAGATCATCCCGCATGACCAGTTTGGTGGTGGGTCAGCGATGGTCTGGGGAGGTATCTTTGAGAAATCGTCAGAGCCACTGTCAGAAGTTCAGCTGGTGCAGTGCACACTGGGTTCCCCTGGTGCAGGACAATCCCAGCTCTGATGTGGACAGACTGTGTAGGCAGTTCCTGGATGATGAATGCACTGATGCCACTGATTGGCCCTCACTTTCCCCACACCTGGATCCAATTGAGAACCTCTGGGACTTTGGGGTATCCGACAGCACCATAGAATCACCGGATGACTACCCTGATCCTGGTCTGGGAGGACATCCCCTAAGACACCATGTGCCGTCTCTTCAGGATGCCCAGATACTGCAGGTAGTGCTTATAGACATGTGGGAACCTTGCACACGACTGAGTTACATTATGATTGATCATTGGAGCCTAAGATTCCGGTGTTTGATCATGATTTAGGACATGAATTTGAGTCCGGTTCTACATGGGTTGATGATTTGGGTTGCCATGGTGGTGATAGTATCATGGTTTGGGCCTGTTTTGCTGCATCTGGGCCAGGATGGCTTGATGGAACAACGAATTCTGCCAGCAATTTCTAAACGTCTGTCCGTGAGCTGAATTTCAAAAGAAGGTGGGTTATGCAGCAAGACACTGACCCTAAGCACACAAGTCGTTCTTCCAAATAACGGTTAAAGAAGAATGAAGGTAATGTTTCGGAATGACCACATCAAAGTCCTGAACTTCATCCAACAGAAACGTTGTGGACGGACTTAAAACGAGATGAGAGGAAACCCACCAACACAACAGGGTTGTTTACAGGAATGGGTTCACATTCGTCCAACTGGAATCATTTATTTCAAGCACCAGTGTGAATCCAGTATATCGAAGACCCATATCCCATCATGCAACTTTCAGGATCGATTTTTCATAAAATTATATAATAAAATACCTCAAACACACATGCTTTTGAAACATCAAAAGCATCAACTTTGTTGCTTTGTTAAGACCGGGACAGAATAAGGGGACACGCTCAGAAGCAGAAGACCTGTACCTTCTTCTCGATGATGTCCGCGGCCAATTTCTTGGCACTTCTGAAACTCAGTCGACCTTCAGGAACTTTCACTCCCTCTTTAAACAGGCCGATCTGGAAGCGGACACAGATGGGTCCTTGAGGAACTGACTCTGTCCCCATGGACATCTCGGAGAAAGAACCTAGAGAGAGAAGAGACAAATACCTTAATCCTTTGCATCAGGTATTCCTCCTCCATGGCCTTCGGGCTGAGATACAGAGACTTAAAATTGCGTGAATATGCAATGAGGTCATGAGAGTGACTTCTCTAGCAGAGCTGGGTGTGAGACGTATGCATCAACCAATTGCACCCTTTCTTGGTTAAAGGAACATCTAGTCAAGTTTCCTGTCTGCAGGGTCTCATGGCCTGTAGGCCATCAAAGAGAGGCAGTGTGTGGAACTGAGAGAGGATGGAACTACCAACAAAGACTCTGTACGTTAAAGACACCACAAAGTTAGAGTAAAGGTCACTTACGGGAGATGTCCAGTGAGTCCTGCTCCACCCTCGCAAGTTGGAGGTTCACACCCGTGGCCATTGTTTCTCACCTTGGCGGGGGAGAAATAATAACGCTCTACAGCTCGTTTTCTTTCTGCTGCTTGTCATCTCACACTGGCTTCCTTTGGTGGAGTGCATTTAGTTAGTGAGACACTGACAACAGACAGGAAACCCACTCTCTCCCTCTCTGACACACACACACACACATACACACTCCCACCACTTTTTTCTCTCTGTGAAAAGTAGGCCAGCTCATACAGTATCAAGACGTCTATATTGTTGAGAATGGGCGGCTCCGGGGAAATCTCTGACCTTTGAGGTTCACAGAGGTGTAGGAGAAACGTGTACATAGAACCAGAAGATGTAAAATAACCATTTTATTTACAATCCCAAACCAGTAGAACCTAGAGTCCTCAGATTGTCCATGATATCAGGTGGCAGGAGCACACGGTTGAGGTGGCTGCCCACTGTTCTGGGTGCTCTCTTCACCAGGGATGGAAGTTAAATCCCATTGTACTGTGTTCTAAAGCTCTCACCAGGAAGTCCTCAATCCCAAAGGTTGGAACTGCCCCATAAAAAACGGTTCTTCAAAAGTTCTTTAGTAAAGACAATGATTATATCCAGAACCATTATCATTATAATATTTTACACTTAAGTATAAAAGTACTCCGAAATGTACTTAAAATATTTCTTTAAAAATTGGTTTGATTAAAAAAATGGAGACAACTGGAGACTGATGACACACAACAGTGTAAATAATGGTTTGTACCAGATCTGCAGCATCAGCTGCAAAATCATACAAATGACATCTTAATAAAAAAATCAAACCTAAAACCAATGTTTTAATATTTCAAGTATCGTGTTAATATATGGACACCAGCTCTGACACCCGGAACACGTGACCTTAATTTTAATGAATTAAATTATTAAATACTGTTTGGCATCAAATTACATTGAAACAATGCATTTTTAATCAAACAAAATAACAGCACCGCTCTGACACCCTGCACTGTTCAGAGGGGTTGTTGGAGGAATTGAAAACAGTCAGTCCATCGATGGTGTTCATCCAGACTTTCAAACCCATTTTCTAAACCAGCATTTCTGCCTCCCGGGACTGATTAACTGACATTAATCAATGTTGGATTATTGAATTTGTTTACACAGAACTGCTGTAAGACGCGACGTTATCAGCAGTAATCTGAGCTCTGTAACCTGGTTCAAAAAGCAAAGGTCTTCTGCGATGGACTCTTCCAATCTGGTTCTCATCAGCGCAGACTCTGGAAGTTGCTTTTGAAGGACACATTCCACGCTTGTGTTTTCCATACATATGGCCTTCTCTTCTAATTTCAGCTTCCCTGAGATGTGTTTTGTGTAGCTGAGGATGTACATTCGTTGAATTAATGTGCTACAAAGGGTTGCCACGGCACACAGGTCTTCAAATCTGGAGCTGAATCCAGTTTCCAGTTCTGTATCCTCCAGTAAATCGACCTCAGATCGATGGACTGCACTCCGTTTGGGAAAACTGCTTTCATTTTGTTATACGGTTTTGCTGCTTCTTCACACGTCCTTGGTTTTAATTCATCATTTACATTAAAATGAAAGTGAACTTGAGTGATTCATCTTTATTGTCCTCGTTTATTTATAAGCTAAATTAAAACCGAAAACATACGAGCTCTTTGGTGATTGAACTGCAATAAAACAATGAAATACATCAATGAAAATCACAGCACAAATCAGACGATAACCACGTGAACTTGGTTTGAAAAGTGGAGCTTTTTTATTTCTCACTTTTGAACTTTTCATATGAAATATACATGAAGTTGGCCCGATCACAACCGAATCCATCTTTAAAGAAGAGCACATCAGCGACCTCCCGTTACCCCCCTCCCCAAAAACCACAGAGAACCAGAAGCTGAACGGTGCAGGTGATCCGAGTGTTGTGGTGTGAACACTGAAAACTAAGAGTTTAATAAGCCAGGTTGTACCGTCACAGGCCTCCTGCCCTGCAGAACAGCGTCTTTCCTCCGAACCGATAAACCAGTCGTGATAATAGAATCGGGGAACCTGCAGAGTCCCGCGAGGCCGGGATACAGTCCAGTACCAGCTCAGAGGAGGAGTGGGAGGAGCTAAAGCTGCTTTTAACTACAGAAGTGTAAATACAGAGGTTACTCTACACACTCACCTGAGCTACAGACCCCGACAGTAACGAAGCAAAAGGCTCGTCCACAAACGTGAACGTATTTGGGAGACGAGCAGCGCGTGAAAAACAAACGCAGTAAGACTCTACAGTCAGCATTTCCTCTCATATTGTCCTCACCTGACCTCTTTTCTGCCCTCTCCTACATTTTCTGCTCCTTCAAAAACACAACAGATTCACTCTTAACACATTCTTATGTCCTTCTAAACGCACACACCACTGCTTTACCACCTTTCTGACATTTTCCAGGAAAGCCCTGCGTGTTCAGCATCGCGGCAGTCATCGTCCAGCACAGTCAACATTCAGTAACTTGCCCCTTGCTGTACTAAATACAGTATGGCTATGTACAACCAGGGACTTCTATCGCTCGCACGTAGCCAGAATTATAATGAATGCAGTGCAAAAGGAATTTTCATTTAACAATTAAGCGTGAATCTCTCCTTCGGACGCGGCCAAACGACCGCACAGACATTCGGTTTAATCCATCACGTCACCACTGCAAGCAAAAATCACAAGCCAAAAACACACCAGAGCAAACTCCTGATTGGCCCCGTTTTTAAGACTCGTTTGTTTTGGCTGGATGGCTGATTCAGTTCCATATCACTTCAAATAACTGTGAAAACCAGAATATTAAAAAAAACAATTAAATAAATCAGTAATCATGGATATTTATGTCATCAACTGATTGGACCAATCCTTCATTAGAAGACAGAATCAACAAATCTGGAGGTAAAATAAGGTTGGTAAACCGTGGGCGAGGGACGGGCAATCGGACGATATTTGATCAAAATCATGATAAAATGTTATGGTGATATAAACGTGGATCTCGTCAGTGCTCTGAACAGCTGCACATTCCAGGGAGAATGATTAGTGCCGTTTAATTAGATAAAGTGCAGCATATACTTCGAATCTCTGCTCCGTACGGGAGCAGTTTAAGAATCTGTCACTAATGATTTTTATTGACGTACATTCTGTCTGCATGTCAAAAGATCGTGATAAATATCCTGTGAAAATGTCTTTAAATATCATGATATAATATTGTTTGCCATATTGCCCACCCCTACAGAGGGCCCAAAAAAACAAAGAGACACATTCATACACAAACTCCAGTTTTATAACAGGATTTTGGACATTAGCTAGAACCGAGGAGTCAAAGGAAAAAGAACATCAAAAGCAACAGGTAAACATAACACGCCTTACGTCCAGTTTCCACCACGTGACCTGCATCTCGCAGCCAGGACAACTGGTCCTAAACAAAACAGCACTTTGAAATATTTCCGTTCTGCAGATCAACTTTCTAGTCACGTCCAGTGAGATCCACCTACTCTCTACTGTGTAAACAAAACCCCGTGTGCTATTTACAAAGAAGGAAAAACAAACACAATAAATAATTTAAACCTGTATATACATAAAAATCTGAAGGCAAAGTGAGGTTTCGTCAGTCGTCACTACTGCTTTTGTAACCTTTTCCGTTCCTTCTGAAGTGGAGACGTTTTACTCACAATTTTAAAAAGAAAATCTCAAAGTCTTCGGTTACGTCAAGTGTTTTCGTACCTACGGTTGTGATTTGTGAGTGAGTGTGTGTGTGAGTGTGTGTGTGTGTGTGTGTGGGGGGTTAGCATTCACGGCACCCATGCTACAAGTGGAGTACACACACATTTCGGAGCTCTTTCTCCCTAAACAGCATAGCTGATCACAGCTAATAATTAAGGTAAATGTTTATAATTACATACAGTATGTTTGTATGATTCGTCGTTATATGATGAGCTATTCTATCTTTTTTTTTTGTTTTTTTTTTTTTTCTCTTTTCATGCCACGACTGAGATGCTACTAGGTGTCTCCGATGCAGACAGACAGCCTGTGTAGTAAGCAGCATGCTGTATTGCATTAACCTGTATTCCCAGATTAACGCCTGGTCTAACACTGGAATACTGAATGGACATTCACCACCAGCAGCGCAGCTCAGTTCGGATTCGGGTGAATCTGTGCGAAGGATACAACTAATCTGGTTTGCGTGTTAATAATCGGATCGATGTCGGCATAATTTTACAGCGAAGCAAGCAGCTATTTGGTAGCACATCAGCTAATGTGGAATTTTCCGATGAAAATGTTTTGAACAAGAAATCTGTGAGAAACCGATGTGATGATCTGTGAATTCACACGGCAAACAGCCTCTCCTCCTATCACAGCCCAACCTCACTCTCTAGCCTATCAGGGAGCTGCGCCTCGAAAGGTCCACGTTGCTGGCGCTCAGTCCTCTACATTCTGATAGGCCACTGTTCGCTTCCTGAAATGCATAAAATGTCATATTAGTAACATAATAATTAAAAAATAAAAATAAACACACACTATATAATATACAGTAATATATATCACAGTTACAGTTACTTACAAAATGGTTAAAGATATTATTCAATATATTTATCATATTTTTAAACACAGCTGCACATTTAAAGTCATACAGAACACTCTTATAATATGCATTAATATAACTGCAATATCATGCAGAATGATTCATCTTTCATTTTGTGATGAACATTTTTAAATAATGTGAATCTGGCCAGTTGTTCTTTATGTGGATTCAGAATTTCATAATGAATGTATCAAAAGAAAGGTGCACAGAAGATGGATGGATAACGTTTGCTATCCAGAGGGTTTGGAATCAGCCAATGAACACAGATGTTTTTAGTATGAGGTCGTGTGAGTGCGAGCCCCTTGGGAATATCTGAAACCCAAAGTCAGGAATAACGTACGGAGCGGAAATGACTGAAAACGAATTAGTTTGTGTCTCATATGTCAAATTCAGTTGTGTAAGTTGTACCCTAGTCGTAAACATTTTGATTCAACGTCAGCTTAGTGACTCATGTTTGATTCTTGTAAACGGCTATGTTGCCAAAACGTTTCCCCTCGGCTACGCGGGCACAGAATACGGTCTGTAAACAGAAAACCCATCTAGAGAATAAAATCTATGAATCCATTCAAAGTTAAGAATGTTTTGGAGGTGCAACATTTAAACTACGCTGATATACAAACACACGCTTCCAATCGTGTGTGTGTGTGTGTGTGTGTGTGTGTGTGTGTACCTGTGAAGTCTCCTCTGCACTCTTGTTGAGAAAGTTCAGAGAGCTTGCTCTCTTCATCCTTAAATGTAAACAAACAAATGAATCAGCACCTCTGACCACCGTCAGCACCTCTGACCAGCGTCAGCATTCACACTCTCCTCTACTTCTATAGACTGACCCGTTCCTTGCTTACCCTGGGTTGCGTGGTTCCTGTGGGCCACTGCCCTGCAGCTTCTTCACCAACATCTCACTGCTACGCCTCAGAGCATCCCGGATCTTCCCAAAGGAGCCGCTCCGGCGCAGAGAGCCATTCCCATCCTGAAGAGGACAATCCGTATTTAGATCCGGGTCTTTAGACCAGGTCATAAAATCTTCCCTTAAGACATTTAAGGGACATTTCAGACACTTCTGGAGTCTGAAAGATTACACACACCTACACCCATCAATTATACAAGAACACAGACTCCAAAGGTAGACTAACCCCATTCCATTCCGCCTCGTCTCCCTCGTTGTCCCCCCGAGGACCGCCAGGGCCATTCAGACCGTCGCGATTGTGTCGTCTGTCTCCACCAGGGACACCATCCTTCAGCAATTCCACTACTTTACTCTGGTTAATTGCATCAATGCCCTGAACACACAAACAGCGAGCATGTAAAACTGTTTCTACACCAAGAACATACAAGAAATGACAGCTACGTTCTCCATCTAAACGCAGCTACGCCGAAAGGCTACACCGAATTACCTGTTTGCGATTCTTTGTAGCACATTCCTCCAGAGTCTCAGCAGCTTCCAGTTTGCCCTGCCGGCGGTAAAGCGCCCCCAGGCTCTTCAGAGTGTTTGTGACTGTGGGGCTTCACGCAACAGAGAGGGGGAACATCAAAACACAGATTATCTGACACGTAGACGAGGAAAGAGACCGAACGGGCACTGATGCTTTAGAGCAACATTATATGAACAGTTTCAAGACTGTTTTACAGCTTCAACATCCTTTTGATGATCCACAGTGTGGAGCTGCACGAAACCTCCCACAAGTTATAGTTCAGATGCTGCTTCTGTATCTCTCAGCTTGTCCACAAATGCACTGGGTGAATCCGAAAACCCTGAAATCTACTGCTTTATCCTCCCAATTCTCCTTCTCTACTCCGTGACCCAGAAACTGATTTTGTGACGCCATCCTGCTGTCTGTCCAAATACCGGAGGAGAAAAGGAGCCACTCAAAATAGCTAAAAATAAAAAGCTGCTTCCAGTGGAGGATAAACGAGAGCATGCGTCTCACAAAGTGTTTTAAAGATTCTGGAGTGACATGACTGTGTGCACATCCAGAGAGTGAGGACAACGGCATTAACTGAAATCACGATATGCACAAGTATGTTCAGGTTATAGTGTTCACTGCATCTTTGCAATGAGCATGTAAGTGCAAACACTCACCAATTAATGCGATGCTCTGTGCAGCAACGGTGATTAACCATTTAATTAATAACATAGAAGATTAAATAATAGATTAATAGGAGCAAATGTTTCTGGACACGCCCAATGTGCATTCGTGGAAAAGTGAACTGCCCTCTGCGACTGTAGGGGGAGCCAAAGAGCACACGAGAGCAATTCTCACATAATGCTGCTTTAAAGTGTCTCTTGATGTCTCTGCTGCGCTCACCTGTCCACTTTGCAGGCTTTGTACCAACTGCCATACTCGCCATAGGGACCAGCTTCCTTCTTCTTACCCTGTTTCAACAACAAAGTGCATCAATGTGTAGCTGGAACACTGAACAACAAACACGGGGAGTTTGATTCCCTCCTTCAATGGTGTTAATATTGCCAACAGGCCCTAAACGATGTACAGGCTCTGCACATACCTTGCATTCCTCTCTCTCCTCTGCGTGCATCCAGATCGGCTTGTTGTCATCTTCAGAAAGGAAGGAAGAAGCAAGGCGTTTCTTAAGCTGTGCTCATTTATTCACAGACACGGAATTTAAAAAGCACACAAGTAAAACACCAGCATTATAAATATTTTACAGAGGTTTCAGTTCTGCTCCACACCAGAACGGGTTCTTACTATAATGCGCTTGTGTGTCAATAAGAAGACAAATGTTAAGCATGTCAGTTACAGGTCAGATCTACAAGTCATGTTTGAGTGGCTTAAAGGTTTGTCATGTGGCCAAAAGAATGTGTAAGCTTATCTGTGCGTTAAGGCAGGCAAGATTAAACTGCAGCCACAATCCTCCTGTGAACCATTCCAAGATCTCCTTCTACAAACGTTGGTGAAACGAGGCTTACTGTTAACAGATCCGAACTGTTTCTCGTGTGCACGGGTCAGGATCTCCTTGTACAGAGCCTCGGCGTCCTTGAACTTGCCCTGTTTCAGGTAGCATGTCGCCTGAGAGTTCAAAGGAAAATTGTAAGCAGGGGCTTCATTTCAGTTTGTAAACTGTTTTTTGGCTGAAGGTTTATTCTGTGTCGGGCTGATTTGTACACATTAGTACTACATTTACACACATGACCTCAATAATGTGAAGGTTAAGGTCGATCTAAGCTCATGAACTATTTGCCTTTTCCACTAATCTGCCCGAGAGCGCTTGTGTTCTGCTTTCACCAGATTGTTCTTGGTCTTGGCCACATTGGGGTCATCGGCCCCCAGCTTGCTCTCGTAGATCTCCAGCGCCCTGCGGTAGTAGTACTCCACCTCCTCGTATTTGCCCTGGTTCTGACACAGCAGTGCCAGGTTATTCAACTGCTTAGCCACATCTGGGTGGTACTTCCCCAGAACCTACAAATCACACACACAAAAAAAAAACAGCACTGAAAGGCTCGTAAACAGCTGTGCAGAATTTCATTACGTACGCCCAGATATGACCTTCCCTCTAAACCCCCACACCTTCTCTCTGATCTCCAGTGCCCTCTTGCAAAGAGGTTCAGCCTCCTTGTATTTGCCACGTTTGCCATAGAGCACGGCCAGGTTGTTGAGGGTTGCAGCCACAGCAGGATGGTCCTTCCCCAGCGTCTTCTCTCGGATAGCTAGAGCGTCGTTCAGCAGATGAGCCGCCTCTTTGTACTTGTTCTGATCCCTGCATGAAAAACGTACTGATGTAATCCTTCTGGTCAACACAAACTTTCGGCACCAAAACCGAAACTGAGAAACGGAGCAGAACGCAGGTCTGCCAGGATATCAGTCACAGCCCACATGGAATTGGCCGTGATCTGCTGACACCGTTTGAATGTGTTGCTGATATATTTCTATAACGTTACACTCTGCTTTATTACTCGTCTGGCCCTTCTCTGCAGAAAACATTAAACTCCTCACCTACAGTCGTCCTCTATAGTGTACTACTAGGCACTGACCTGTAGACGAGAGCAAGAATGTTGAGCATGGTAGCGACGTCAGGGTGGTCATGCCCTGAGGTTTTCTCCAGGTCTTCCAGAGCCTGCTTACACAGTGGCACAGCTACCTCATACCGTCCTTGAGACGCGTACTGAATCACCAGGTTGTGTAGAGTTCTCAGCCGGGCCGGGATCTCGTACCCTCCCTGCTGCGCTGCCACTTCACCACTGGGCTGCGCTGGACCAAAAAGAAAGCAGTAAACAGGGTCAAACCCACCCTGCGATTCCACTGCACCCTGTTCAGGCTGAGATAATTATATTAACACTCACTTCAATTTGGAAACCAACGTACAGAAAAGCTGAGCTGAGCAGTTTTGATCAATATGGAGAGCAACAGTGAACACACAAGACTCTCCTTCTTACCTGGACCCTGATCGTCGTCGTTGGGGAACAGGTCATCCAGGTTGTCCTTCTCCTTCTCTCCAGGTTTCTCCTCAGAAGGTGAGGCGTCGTCATCAAATTTGCGAATCTGGTTCATGAACTCCAGGTGTTTCTTCTCCTCCTCCAACTGTGCCACGTTCTGCTCACTCTTCTGTAGCTTGTGCTGAGTGTTGGCCAGCTCGTCCCGCAGCCACTGGTTCTCTTGGCACAGCCGCCGCACCTGTGCCCTCAGCTTCTGCTTCTCTGACTCCACGGCACTCAGGTGACCAGAGAGGGCAATGATTACCTGCAGGACACAGACACAGTTAAGTTTCAACTCTACAAAAGTGTGGTTATATTTAAAAATCAGTAACACTCCAATATTACATCCTCAACCAGTGATTTTAAAAATGGGATATAATCTGATTTGATCTAGAAAAAAAGATAAAGGACAGTAAAAATTATGCACAATCACAGATATGATCTCCAGCCATAAACGGTAAGTTCTCAGCTAGGTTTGTGGCAGCTGTGGAGTTACCTGTGCCTCCCCCAGCCCGAGCTCGATGGCCTCCAGGCTCTTGCGAAGCAGGCCGGATTTCTCCTGCGCAACAGGGGGCTGGGCACAGTCCAGCAGGGAGTTGAGAAGTTGTGCATGTTCTCCTCGAAGTGTCTCCAAACCCTGCATAACTGCTTTTGTGTTCAGCACGATCTCATCCTGAGTGAGTCTCTCCAGCGCCTCCTCCCGTGGGTACACCATGGTGGACATCGTCTGGGAACAGTCAGCACTCAGTCACAAACAGCTGCTACGGGCAGGGAGAGAGAAAGACCAGATATAGAGGGAGAAAGATGATCTTCATCGTAGCTCAACAGCAAGAAGCAGATTATCGAGAATGTGTTTGTGAATGTGAAGGACTCTTCACACGGTCACAGCCTAACAGCTCCACCGCAAACATGATTCTGCTTTGAGATCCATACACTCGCATTTGGATTCAGTGGTCCTCGGAGAACCATCAGATCAACAGGAACGTAAAGACTGACCCTCTAATAAGCCGTAATGAAATCCTGAGTCCGTACGCAGGGAGCCCGAGTGGGCATTCCAACATGAATGTTATCGTTTTTAATGTAAAATGTCAGAAAGACTGATCGCACGCCGAGCTTTCATGCTGTGAAACATCATTACAGAACGTCAGGCGAACTCCATTAGTGACTGTGCTACATTACCATCCATCTCCTCTGACTGATTATTGCCCTTGAGTGCAAACAGCTCCTCTTCAGGACACCTAAAGCGCCTCTCAGCAGATCTGTGACCTCTTGGTCAGCACATTGCATGAACGAGATGAAGCACAACATGGCCAGACCGTGGATATCTTAGCCCATCAGTTACACAACAACGTTTAATGAACGTGTTTGCATTAGTTAGTCATAAATGGTCTATTGTTGCTCCATCCGTTCTCTTAGTTAACATTTAACAAACAAGATTATCTTCAGCTGAGCTTCAAGATTACACTGCCAGGCATTTCAAGGGACAAAGACTGGATTCATCTGCAACAATTCTATCTGAAAAAGACATTGAATAACCCGTAATTTCATTCTACACACTGCAGGCATCCCAAAGCCTTCTGGACGATAGGACCTCAAATCAACATCACGATAAATTGAACATTTTACCTCGATTACAATGAATGATTATTTTGATTTTCCTGCCTTCAATGAAGCCAAAATGTGTCCAAATGACGGACACAGTGTTTATAGGACACACGGAATAGCATGTGTTGTCCGTGAGGCATTACATGGACAAACATATTGGAGGAATAATGTCATGGACATGATTATGGCAATTAAAGGTTGTGAGTATCAGTTCAGATTAATCGTCCAGCCCTAGTCAGGAGTGTCCGAAAACGTACACTGTTCAAAACGGTGTATAATAGTGAATGTGTAGCATATTTGTACTGCTGTACATAAACCCATTTTAAGGAAAACGTGCTATTTGTCTGAGTCAAGGACGTGATCAGAGCACTGTGGTGTCAATCGTTACAGTTAGAAGATAAAAGTCAGTATGAATAACCTCACAATCAAACGCTGTAGCTCCCAACTACAGTTCATTACATTTTTCTATTATCGTTTCATTGTGCGTCACTCAAAGGAAGGAGACAACATTCCAAGGCAGCCGTGGCAGCTCGATACCGGGTTAAAATTTAATCAGGAGGTGGAGGGTCAGCTGCTCCTTCACTGACCAGACAAAGAGCTATACAGCTTACAAAACACACGTGAAGTGAAGATCATTGACCATCATATGGGACAGGTGTACTTTTGTCTTTTATACTCGTATCCTGCTTTCTCCGTATCCCGACTTAAAAGCTGAACCGGTCATAGGATCAGCGACGCTACAGCATCCCTGGAGCACAAAGGTCGAGGCCAACAGTGACACATTCCTGGATCTGACTGTTCCTAACCATGTGCCTGTCCTTCTTGCTCTCTCCTTCTTTCCCATGCACTGAGATCCTGGCTGACCTACCCGGCTTCCCACTACACCATGACCCTCTGACGTTGTCCTCGTTGGGATGCTGTTTGACCAGCATAGTCTTCCAGATCAACACTTCTCATGTCCTACACTCACATTCTCACCCAGACACGACCCGACTTCACCATCGGCTGCTTCTTTAATATTTCACTCCTCTTCGTGCTTTATATCTGTGCTGTCGACCACAGGATGGGTCTTCCTTCTGAGCCTTGGTTCCTCTCAAGGTTCCTTGCTTGCCAAAGTTTCCTGCCGGCTGCTCCACAGAGGTTTGGACCTGGATTCTTCTAAATCTGCTTTGTGACGCCTTTGTTGTATAAAGTGCTATAAAAACAAACTTTGATGGATTGATGGAACCCACAACTCTCTGTTCAGCAACCCAGTGCTCTGACCACTGAGTCACTCCTGTCCTCCAGAAGTGTTTCAGAACATGGTCCCTGCTTGGCAGGGACACAAATCAGTCCCTGACACTCGAGATACACCTTTCTGGCAGCAGGTGGCGCACTGTTAAACCCTCCTCCACCCCCACCCGTGCATTCACTGCAATGCAGCAAGAGGAGAGAGCCTGCTCCTTCAGCCAGAGGAGCAGGATGCTGAGCAGCCAGCAGGGCATCAATGCCATCAACCTACTCCCAGGGCTTCTTTTACCATCACCCACAGCAGAGGCAGGGGCAGATGAGTCCAGAGGGAGTCACAGGACACCCCAGAGTCACCCCTCACCGAAACGCAGCACTTTATTCACCTCAATTCGGCTCTCTGTCAAACTTTCCGTTCCACCTTAAAAACGCAGTGTTTCAGCGTTGGCGCCGGTGCAGCTGCAAAGCGCAGTCAATGGGCGGTTTTAAGGTGGAACGGGGACGCCAGAAAAAGGATGGTAAATAAACAATCAGTGGGGAGGTGGGGTGTCTGTGGAGCTCGGCGAGCCTCAGAAACAGACTTTAACAGTGTTACTCGGGTGTGAACTGGCTTTAAAGCCTCCTCGAGCTGGTGTTTTTAGCCTGCGTGCTAACACTGCCGCCCGGGACGCTTTCAGAGACAAACACGGGTTAAAGAGGGGACGAGACCCAGTCTGTGACATTAAACGGCTTGTTTTTCTTACCTTCGCCGACTCTAATCTGCTGCTGGTGTTTTAACGCTCTCAGAACCGTTTAAATCGCCCGACCAGCCGTTAAACGTCTCTAAAAGAGGCCGAGCTGAAGCATCGCCGCTCGGCTCTAACGGCTGAGCCGCTGTCCGTCGGTCAGTGGATCCGTCTCTACGGTACCGGCTCGGTTTGGACTCGAAAAGCAGCCCAGCTACATCTCCGTTTATGCTCCCGCGTCCTCAGTCCGTCCATCCACCCTTGCTGCCCGCTTTCAGCCGGCCGGGGGTCAGATAGAGGGTCCAGAAGCTTCTCCCGGCCGTTGAGACGCAGCCGGAGCGGGTCCGTGTGCCTAAATAATCAACCGCCAAGGACGGTCCAGAGCGCATGCGCACACCGGCCGCGCTCCAATACACACGCATGCGCCCTGGCTACAATGCCACCCTGCTGGTTACGGAGGGCTAACGAGGTGCCCTTTTTAGGACACAAGTGTGCATATTGGAGCGCAGCCTTCGGGTTTGGTTTGGATGGAGGGCTCCTAGCCTGCTTCCAAACTGTATGATTAATGTTTTCTTTCGGATAAATAAAGGAGGAGCTGGGGGTGAAGGGTACAGAGGGACTTACAGGACACCGCAGAGACGCTGTTTAGCGAAACGCTGCACTTTATTCAGCTGAATCTGGCTCTCTGTCGAACTTTCCGTTCCACCTTAAAAACGCAGCGCTTCAGCGTTGGCGCCGGCCCAGCTGCACAGCGCAGTCAATGGGAGCTTTTAAGGTGGAACGGGAAATCCAGAAAAAGGATGGTAAAGAGGGGCACTGTTCAGCCGTGAGGAGGGGGTGTCTGAGCAGTGTGTGGGGCTCAGCGAGCTCAGTCTCAACACTCAACCCATAGCAGCAGTTACATTCATTCATCCATCCATCCATTCTTTTACCTGTCCATCTATCCATCCATTCTTCTACCTGTCCATCTATCCATCCATATATCCATCCATTCTTCTACCTGTCCATCTATCTACCCATTCACCTACCTGTCCATCTATCCATCCATTCATCTACCCGTCCATCTATCTAGGTTTGTGTGTGAGACTTTTAATTACTCTTATTTGACATGAACATCTGTTTATTGGCCTTCTCTAAAGATATATTTTTCATTGGACAGCAAAGGTTATTTAAATTGGAGTGTATATATATATACACACACACACACACACACACAAACAATAACACAGGCGATTCAGCCTCGGGTTCAAGGCCCTATCTGGATGGAGTGTCCAGGTTCTGCCTGTGTCTGCGTGGGTTTCCTCCCATGTTCCAAAAACATGGAGTTCAGGTGAACTGGCTACTCTAATTGGTGTGGGAGTGAATGTATGTCTGTATGCTCAGATGCAGATTGACACTCTGTCCTTGACACTCGGGCCTCCAGGTGGACGGTCGTTTCCAGAGGAGAGCGCGCTGTGCACGATTGGCTGCCACTATATGAGTGTAATTAACTGAAATTTGATGAATGAAATTACAAGCTGCTGATACGATTCGCTTCCAGCGAGGCTGCTTTTAGTGCCGTCAGGTCAGGCCCAGTTCTGGTCTGGAGATGTGAAGATAAGATCCAACACTCCTGGCTATTTTTTGATGACTGCCACGATTGAGACCTGTGTTATGGCTGGAAATCTGCAGTGTGGAAGCTCTCCAGGCCCAGGATTGAGAACCCCTGCATTTAACTGCAGACATCAATAGAGTCCGGTTCCATTCACCATAATACTTCCTCTGCAAGTGTTTCTCTGAACTTTCTCAGACCAAAACCACCGTGAATGACGTTTGACTTAAGATTCCACGAATATTACATATTACATTTGTTTCGCTGAGAGGGATCAACTGGATCTAGGTATCTAGATATCTAGAACTAGGTCCACTAAACGAGGTCCAAGAGCAGATGTTACACAGTTCCTGTGAAAACATGAAGGGAACACTGAAGACAGAGTACAAATAAGGTGTGTTTATTAAAAAAAATGAACACTTTCAGTTTATATCCCACACGTTACCCCAAAGACAACTGAATCATGAAAAAGCAGTACTACAAAACATGTTGAATAAAAAAAAAAAACAAACAAAACAATAAAAGAACTTAGGTTCATATTACAAGCACTTCTTAAGATATGTACAAGCGTCGTCGATTCTTTTTATAGGCAAAAGGCAAACGGCTAAGGACTGCTAAAACAAACAAGTGCATGTGCAAAAATACTCTCTTCATCCACAAGCTCCACCTCCCTCTGCAGCAACAGGCTTTTGTGGCAAATGTGAAAGAGTGCTGTTCCACCACCCCGTTCAGCTGTGCCTTCAGTAGAGCGCGCACCAAAGCTTGTGGATTTCAAGAAACACGTTCTCTCACTATGAGGTTCGAATAGAAAGACTCTGATAAGGGCCTGATTTACTAAAGCATGGTGCAGGTTGAAGCTCTGCGATTGAGAGACGTCTCTCTTCGTTAAGGCCCGGCCGATAGATCGACCAGACCGACCAGTAATATCGGCCAATGCTGACTATGTCCTGTCATTTTATCGATATCTGTAGAAACTGGTCCACTTTTTGTTGGTATCATGACCCGATTCGAATTTGTGAAGGAAAAGATACACATACATGTGTCATTCCGATATTTTTAGTTTGGTGGTTCGAATTTATGAAATGGGAATACTGGTAACCATCATAGTTCACAGTCTGTCCAATATTAACCCCTTAAAATCTAAAAAAAGAGTCTCTCGATCACCGGCTTTGCCTTTTAACATAGTAAATCAGGCCTTGTGGGAAAAAGGTGACCAATTCGGCTGTACAAATGACTCCCTTCTGATCAGTGTGCTCGGAATTCCGCCGTTTTGTTCAACAAGGACAACGTAACGGTCACATCTCACGAAACACAGACTACGATTACTAGGACGAGGTCAGACACAAGCCAGGCATCGAAACAGACGGAGGACACCAAACGGAGCGAGACAGAGATAAACACACACCGTCTACATTCAGACCACCAGAAGGCGGCGGGACGACATTAAACGAGACAGTGTTGTGGTTGCAAATGGGATGAAATGCGTCTCCGTCTCTGAGAAGATGTCTTTGCATTGAAACAAGTAGCAGTGGAGGAAGCGGCCCATGCGTGACATTCCCGATTACACCGACGACACTGAGCGACTCCTCCATCTGATATAAAATGTAACAGCCGACACATTTTGGCAGTGACATTGTCTTTTCTCCAACATCCCTCGGTTCCCTTTGTTGTGACAAACAACCCCACGTATCACATTATCCAGACGTTTAAAAAAGAAAGGGAAAAACGTAACATTGGACATTTGGATCAACATGGCTGCACTCGAGCATTTAAAACAATCGGTTTATGTATTTGGTTTAAACAACCTGACAATTCCAGGGAACAGTGTTTCATCTTTCCATCACGAGGACTTTTTACATTAGGGCTGCACGATCAGGTCGGAATTCTGTACTGTGGTTTTGAAGGGACAGGGTTAAAGATGGGCCTGTTTGACCAAGATAAGTTTCATTTCTTAGATCATGTGACTGGACAGACTCATCCAAACTGTTGTAAAGGGTTAATTTTTGTCACTGTAATGCAAAGGCCTTGTGAAATACCAGCTTTACAGGATAAGGAAAAATCCATAACAAACGGGAATCAATGAAAAGGAATCCGAGTCACTTTCGGTGACAAACTGAGGAGATTCGTCAGATTCTTCAGTAACAGAAAAGCTAGAAGTGGGCGATATGACAAACACACCACGATGCTTCAGGAACGTTTCACCATAAACGATAGATCGCAATATTGATGTTTTCTAATAAATCGGGAAAATTGCTTGCAGGCTGCACCAAACCCAATTAAGATTGAACTCTCTAACATGTACCGACATCTCCACAACATCATCAGGAAAGCATGTTGTGAGGTATCTGCACATTGCCCGGCCCCAGACCGAATTCCGGGATGATCAGGGGTCAAAATCAGCCTAAAGGGTTCATATCAGGCTCCCAGACAAGACAGAACTATTGATGTTCTGACTCAACATCTGAGCAAAGATCCCAAAGCAGCTGGAGCCTAGAGGAGCATCTCACGAAGCTCAGACTATAGGCAGAAGCAGCCCAGATCAAAAAAAAGAAGAAAACCATGGCAATGAAAGCACAAGTTTAGTCAATATTTCATATTTTCAGACAATTTTACTGTATTTTTAAGTAACTTCAGGTGAAAATATATTCCATTGGCTGATTGTTTGGCTTGGTTTTGGTGTCCACATCCATTTTAAACGGCTGTTTGTGGAAAGTCCTCCAGGAAGAGTCATTTGGGGCTGTGCATCTGATCGTACTGAGTATTCGGAATCACGTCATTGATATTCTGGACGTCGCTGGCCTGTACTTGGCACAATATGGCGCCAGTGGGAGGTGGTAACAGGTGCTGTTCAATGAGTCATTTAGTAGCATGGCTGTGCATCGGCGAGCTGCGTGGGTCTTGAGCGAAACCCACTATAAAATCGGAAAAAGAGGACAGTTTGAGGGAATGAGAAGGCAGCGTTCAAAAAACGAAAACACTATTGCTTAAATGACCACCGAAAATATGAACACACACATTTTAACTGACCCTTTTCAACACAATCTCTGTAATAATACGCCACAAAAAAAAAAAATACCCTGATTTGGACCCGATTTCAGATGCAATGCACCGAAACGTGGTTGAGTCGGTGTCTCGCTCTACCTCCCGCAGGTTCCTCTGCACTCAAACGGTGAGTTACCTGCGTTGAAATTCATTAGAAAACACCCGGTCGAGAAGTCAGCCAGCCAGCGATGAAGTCTTGTTGATACAGGGTAGGCATACTGTTCAAAATCTACACCACGAAAGTCTGAAAGTAACACACATGCTCACACAAACCGACGTACGAAAACCAACACTCGTCACTCTTACAGTGGCACAACATTAGTTCATAGATATTGTTGTTGTTGTTGTTTTTTTTCACAACCACAGTTCATACACTAAAACTTTTGTCACCTGAACACCGACAAATACACCTCACACACGTTCTAGACAAAATAGAACATCACTTTAGTAGAAGCTGCCTCTGACTACAACAACGACGGAGCAGCTTAGCAGGTAAAGGGAGACTGGAGCTCCAAACCTCTGACTGAAGGTCAGCATCAGCGCTTGGCTCTTCCTGTCAATGTCTCGGATTAGGAGTGCTGACCTGATCCCAGATCTGCTCTATAAACAGCGTTCCGCACAGTTTAATATGTGATTCCTGACCAGCTCTTCAGAACAAAGGTGATGCAAAGGACAGTTCGAGCGACGTCATCAAAGACAATAGACGTGTGAAGGACCTTTTAAAGGTTTTAAAGGTTCTTCACACTCCAATCTCTGTTACAAAGAAAAGGTTCTTTTACAGCATCACTCAGGACAGCCTTTGGAACACCTGTTTGAATTGGTTTCAGGCTGAAATTAGCTTGAAGAAAACCAGAAAATCTGACACATCTCCAGGTTTAAATTCGTATAAAGGCCAAGGTTCCTTCGTCTTTGAGCAGTAAAGCCACAAACTTTGATTTCCGGGCAATATCTAGTGTATCTGGAACCCTCTGCACCACTGAAATGAAGGATGAGATGTTTATCTCAGCCAGTGGTCCAACTACTCTCTTAAAAATCAGTGCTACAAAGGGTTCAGAACTGTGGTGAGGAACCGAGGGCTGGATGTCTCTGCTCCAGCACACCAACTGCACCCGGTACTTAACGGGTGAGATGATGCTGGTGTAGTTGGTCGGCAAACGCACCAACTTGCGCAGGACTGGAGTTCCCCACCCCTAACCTAGAAGAATCACCTTTGATGAGTAAAGGAGTCATTTGGTGAGAAGAACCTTGCAAAGGCTTAAAGAAGTCCATGTAAAACGTTCTTCACACTCATCTCTTTTACAAAAATGCTTTTATGGAACCAAAATTGTTTCTTCTATGGAACCTTTTATAGCACCTTTATTTTTGATTGTGTATTTCAAGGGCAAGCCTGGTTCCAGAGTCCTGAACCGTCCCGATTTCCCTCCTGTATCAGTGATCCGGTCCTCCAGAACAGGACTCTTCTACCTCCAGAGCCTTTAAATGGAAGTGACCTGATCTTTCATCCAGATACTCTGACAAACATCAAACCAGCCCTCTAATCTTCATGGGTTTTTGTGTGGGAGCCAAAAATGATTGGAACATTTAACAGTTTGGATATTAACGGTCCTGGGAAAAGTCTGGCTTCCTTCAGCCCGAACGCTCGTGAATCAGAATCACATGTTAAAGTATGGAATCGCGTGCGGAACATTTCGTTAAAGGATAGTATAAACGGCAGCGTCTGCTCGTTGTACAGATGAACTATCCCTTTAAATGACATTGTCTTTTCCGGATTTGCTTATGAACTCCTCCGACATTGTGCTTTGGAAGAAAACGTGGGAACGAGTGTGTGACGGAGCGAGTGTGAGGCAAGTGCATAGCTTTCAACTGCCAATAGGGATCCAGCCCCGAGCCCAATCTTCCTGAAGATTCCCAAAAGAAGGTCAGACGGGAGGAGGATCTGCACGTTGGGTTAACGAACGTGAATCGTATGGAACATTCCCTTCCACGTGAAAGCCTTCGTCCCCTCAGCCCTTGAGTTCTTATGAAACCATATTCCCTTATGAGTTCCCGCCCATGGAATGCCTGAAGTCTGGAGTGTTGGTCACTGTGACACCAAGCATGCTGCTGACTGCGCGTGAGACAGCGAGACACGTTTACATTCGGACCGGCCAGGGTGATCTTTGGAGATGGTGGTTCGTGAAGAGAAAAATAAAACCTGTCGTTGAGCTACATACAAGTTCTAAAAAGGGCACTTTTCCCGAAGCACTCGTAGAAGAACTACAGAACTGAAAGCTCCTAGACGACACAAAAGCTTTAACGTACGTACAAAACGATGAACAGCTCACAAAACGAGTCCACGAGGAAACCCCGGCGTGGTCCTCACGCTTCTACAGACTGAAGTGAACCGAAAAAGGCATTGCTGCAGGGTTCTAACTGTAGCTGCGCAGCTCAACACATGCACAAGTACGTAAGTTGCATAATAAGACGAATGATACTAGTGGGCTGCGGGTGCTGTGGTTTAAGACATGCAGGTCAGAGCTTAACAGCGATTGGCTGGTTCTGTTGTCGCGACTCTGATGGTGAGGCCAATTCGTATAGCACTGCATCAAAAGAGGTCAAAGGTCAGGTTAAGGGTGACTGTTTTGGATTTCCGCTGGGGATTTCATGCGGTCAGGCGGTAATACGATTGCTGTTGGTAGACGGAAGGTGTCTGCCGTTTTGCTTGTGCTTCTTCCCCACAACGTGGTGCTTCTGGGAGCTTTTCTCAAGAAATAAAAGTGACGAGCGCCATTAAAAAGTACATCTCAGCCACCAACCCGCACCCCTGCGGCGCCACCTACCCCCAGCAGGAGGAAATTCACAGTTAGGGTGGATCGCCTCCTCGCAACTCTGCTACACTTGGCCAACGTTCGGATTGGCAGGGACTGTGTGCAATGGGGCGAAGGCTGCGGGGAGAAGGGGGGGGAGGGTGTTTGAGGGCGAGTGGGCGGTCCTAGGAGGGGGGTTTACTGTAGCCGAACAGTCCGACTGGGAGGTACTTGACGTGTGTTGGCCACTGAGCTGCAAGCTGGAAGAACTTGACATCGTTCCACTCCACGCCGTCGATCGACACTGAGAGGAGAGAGAGAGAGAGAGAGAGAGAGAGAGAGAGAGAGAGAGAGAGAGAGAGAGAGAGACAGAGAGAGAGACAGAGAGAGAGGACAGAGAGAGAGAGAGAGAAAGAGAGAGAGAGAGTGAGAGAGACATGAGAGAGAGGAGAGAGAGAGAGAGACACAGAGAGAGAGAGAGACAGAGAGAGACAGAGAGAGACAGAGAGAGAGAGAGAGAGAGAGAGAGTGTGGAGAGACAGAGAGAGAGAGAAAGAGAGAGAGAGAGAGGCGAGAGATAGTTGTGAGAGAGAGAGAGACAGAGAGAGAGAGAGAGGTGAGAGAGAGAGAGAGAGAGAGAGAGAAAGAGAGAGAGAGAGAGTGTGAGAGAGACAGAGAGAGCAGAGAGAGACAGAGAGAGAGAGAGAGAGAGCGTGAGAGACAGAGAGAGAGACAGAGAGAGAGAGAGTGTGAGAGACAGAGAGAGAGAGAGCGTGAGAGACAGAGAGAGAGAGACAGAGAGAGAGAGAGAGAGAGAGAGCGTGATAGAGAGTGTGTGAGAGAGAGAGAGAGAGAGGAGAGAGAGAGAGAGAGAGAGAGAGAGAGAGAGCTGCCGTTGATGATGTTTCACAGCAGTTTAAGAAATTTGGTGATAAGCCAGATGGAGGCTTCATTGGTCAGAACCCAAAACTGAGCCCGGGCCACAGTGGACTACAGCGAGCTTTCTGAGTAGCAGGCTTATCATTGGCCGACAGATAAGAAGACCTTTCAGCCAAGACATTTGTTCTCATTCCTAATTTCAGATTCTTCGTGAAACAAGCTGACGACAGGCACTGTTCACACAGCCACCAGACGCCACCAGTGCCTCAGCCACCGCACCGAGCACAGCAAGTAAACGCAGGTCCTGCACGCTGACAAAAGCCATGCGTACCACGGTGAGTTTTCGTCTACCTTAAACGCTACTTCATTCTGGTGCTAGAATGTGCGATATTAAGCACCATTTACAGTGGAACACATTAAAAGTCCTCATGGACACGTCATTGGCAGTGATGTTTACATATCTATTCATCTATTTAATTACATTATAATGAAACAACGGAAAAGACTGGCCTCTCAATACTGACAGCGATGTCCATTAGCAGACGGACAGAACTGACGACCTTCTTATTACATTCATTGTGCCCCGTGTCTGTGCTCTGCACCGCGTTACCTTTCAGGATGGTCTGCTGCTGCTTGGCTGAACAGATGAGTCTGCTGATCCCCTCGATCACCTGACTCTTAGAATCCACCTCCTTCTCTTTGGGCTTCTTTCCCAGGAAAATGGTTGGAACTGCAGAAAGAGGAGAGCAGACTGCCGCTTATCTGCTGTACTATGGACGTTTGCATTCGACTGACCACTTGTGTACATTTACATAAGGCCCTGAAAGGTCTTTGTGTTCACGTCCTCAATTTTTGTTCTTCTTGGTGACCACGGTCATGGACATGGTGTTGATGGGCGCGTGGGGCTCGTTAACACCCCCTCCTTGCAGGCGTGTGACCTGCAGCGACCTGAAGGTGCTCTTCAGTGTGTTTTTACAGCCTGTATCCCGCCGCTCGCCCTCGCGCCGCTTCTCAGCCAGAGACGCCAGCCAGTAATCAACCTGCAGGCCGATGGCATCCACGTCATGGAGACATGCCAGCCTCAGGGGACACACAGACACAGAGACAGCCAGGAGGAAAACTGGGTTAGAAGACAGGCAGCCATTCACTCGTAATCATAATCATAGCAACCGAACAGCACATGAGATCTGAACCAACCTACCCTTGCACTGCTAAATTGCACCATGAGGGTGAGGAAGGGGCGTGGGCTGTCTCCCTTAAGACTGCCGGTGACCCGTGGAGAGGCGGAGACGCCGAGGACGGCCAGACTCACAGCCACACCCTCTTCACCATCGCCTGAAACATTGAGTGTTACAGTTACGTGGTTTCATTAACTGATGATCAGCTGAACCCAAAACGGTCCGTGTTCCACGTAAAGGTACGTCTATGATGTGACGACCAACCTGCAGAAGACCGACACGCTCAATCAACCCCACCTTCACCACCTGAAAACACCCAAGGTCAATTCGACGCTCGAAATCAGTGCCTGAATCATTAAATGAATCACCAGAGACACTCACGCCAATGAAGGGGATGAACTTCTGATAGGAGTCCTCGTCCCGCCTGCAAGAGACGCCAGAAGGAAACAACGCAGTCACAAACCTGCTTTTACAGACTGACAATGACAGTCAATCATCTGCTCACCTATAAGACTCAAGATCGCCGGTGATTAGGATACCACCATGTGTCCAAATGTTTGTGGACACCCCTTCCAACGAATGCATTCAAAAACTTTAAGCAACATGGATGATAAAGATGTGCAAATGCACACAAAGGCTGTCAAATCGCAGTACTTTTGACATAGTGTTTTTGTAAAAGTGCAGTACAGTTAGTCCTAGCGTGCCTTCAGCAGATCATTAGTAGGTGATTATGACCCGCACGTCCTGCAGCTCCAAAGACCCAGAAGTCCAAACTCACGCAGTGATCAGTAACCGGATTTTCAGAACACTAAGGCTGAAGGTTCACACCTGGGACAATACACATCGGAATATTACTGGTGCAGCTCCACTTTCGCGCCTCCCGCCGTAAGCAAAGACAGCGCCACAGGGTGATGAATGGACGCCTGAGCGCAGCATTAGAGACGAGGCAACAGACGCTGAGAGAGAGAGAGAGAGAGAGAGAGAGAGACAGAGAGAGAATGCAGAAAAGCTATCCCAGATGTATTCTTGCACACACAAACATGCAGAACTACGTCAGTGCACTCACTCTCCTTTTTTCAGTGATGTTGCCATGGAAACACAGTCCCATCCTCTCCGCAAAAGTGTGTGTGTGTGTGTGTGTGTGTGTGTGTGTGTGTGTGTGGGTAAAAAAAAGTTCTGTATTGAGCACTGTAGAAAGACTGACGCAGAGAGAAAGAGAGAGAGACAGAGAGAGAGGGAGAGAGAGAGAGACAGAGAGAGAGGGAGAGAGAGAGGGAGAGGGAGAGAGAGAGAGAGAGAGAGACAGAGAGAGACAGAGAGAGAGATTTTAACCTCAGTCCAATGTGGGCTGAGAACGTTTTGGGCAGGAATTTCTCTATAAATCCAGGAGACCAACAGCTTCTGTCCTCCACACGAACATCTCGACCCATTTTTCACTGTCAGATTTCTCGGAAGTACAGCAGACCTACACACAGCTATTACTGCTCCGACACCGTCCTCGACTACAGACGTACTGTATGTAATTTCATCATAAATAAATACATCATTTTCTAATGCACATCAATGAACATAACCTATTCAATTTGTTTTTATTGTTTTCCAATATTTCAATATATTGGTTCATACTTTTCCCCCCAAAATGTAATTCTTCTGTTTTTATTTTGTTCCCATTCCTTTTTCCAATGTTATGTTTGTGTTTAGCATTTTTCCAGAAACC
>CM067524.1:2659392-2735284 GCA_034509495.1 Acestrorhynchus altus
GAGATCTGCACAGATATGGAAAACCATCAACTCTGACTAGAAGCTCTATTCAGAGATAGCTTCTCTTTTTTAATCTCCACCTAGAACTGCCCCATCTTCACTCTCCTCCTCCATCCTTTTATCACCACCTCATCCTTCTATCCTCTCATTCATATTTCACTGATCCTTCCGTTCCCTTATAACAGAGACACTCCTCCTCCACGTCTCACGCTCCCACTCACAGGGCTGAACGGGTCTCTGGTCAGGCTTCCTTTGCTGTTCAGGCTTCCGATCTCCGTCTGAGAGCTGGACTGAGACATTCCCTCAAAGAATGGCCTGAAAGCGCACACACACACACGCACAGACACACACACACACACACACACACACACACATTTACATTTGAGGCATTTAGCTGACGCTCTTATCCAGAGTGACCGATAAGGTTACTCGTATTACAGAGGTGGACCGGGAGTCTTATTGGTGTAGCGCAGCATAGTTGCCCAGACTGGGAATCAAACCCCAGTGTCCCAAATGGTCACTGGTGGTGTTGTGTTGCACTTTTGTCCATCTATACAGAGCATCAGGAAGGGTCAGAAACCCCACGGTCAATCCTGGCCCTGGAGCGTCAGATTCCTGCTCAGGTTCCTGATCTCCCTGCTCCAACAGACCTGCTGAACCTGCCAATTAACCGGCCAATTCAACCAGGTGTGCAGGAAGCGGTGCAGGAAGCCGGCACTCGAGGACCGGGACTGCGTACGCTTGTTCTAACCCTCTTAATCTCTAACGTTCCCATGATGTGGAACGACGAGGCAGGAAGAGAGTGACGTTTCCATAATCGGGGTCCTTTAAGAGCTTCAAAATGCTCCGCAGCCAAACCCGGCAGCAGCTCCCGACACGGCCGACTGCAGTGTCCGTCTTGCGTGAAGTGTTGGGGCAGACTTGGCCGTGCGCTCTGGATTAGAGAAAGCTGGACAGTGTTGTGTTTACATGCTTGAACGACGTCCAGAGACTAAAACGAAGCAGGACGGTGTTGTTTGGGCTGGACGTCTTTCAGGCTGATTATACTGATTCAAGCAGACTGAGCTTAAATCCACTGATTACAGTGATTCTGTTAATGGAGGCGTGACTGCTAAGGACCTGGTCCTCACCATCACCAGCAGGAGGCACTGTACTCTACTCTCTGCGCAGGAACGTGTGTCTCTGTGTGTCTCTGTCATCAAGGAGCTACCAAGGGGCCATGCCACTAAAGAACCTCTTCTGGTTTCCTCAAGAACCATGTTTGTAGGAGACGTGAAGCTTGGTGACTACAGGTGGCACGTAGAGTGTGTGTACCTGAGTTTAGGCTTCGGTGTGCTGAGGATGCTGTCCGTCTCCTCCATCTCCGGACCACTGTCACTGGGATTATACATCTCCAGACTGTCATACAGCTCGTCCAAATCCTCCTCCACCTCCTGAATCTGCTCCCGAGACACATGCTCCAAACCGAACCCGACCTACACACACATACACACACACACACACACACACAATCAATGTAATCTTCTCTTTCTTTGTCTCACACTTCAAAGCACTTCCGTTTATCCGGCTGTTGTTGGAGTAATTGTCTCTGCTGTTACAGGAAGACTTGGACTTTTGGAGGATGGCTGTCACATAGAGGGACAAGAGCATCAGGGTGTTAGATGATCACCTCCTCGCCTCATCCCTGACACCCCAAAACTACTGGATGGAGCACCATCTTTCCAGAGAACACAGTTGCACTGCTCACAGCTCAGTGCTGGGGGTCTTCATGCCCCTCTAGCCCACACATGGAATTAGGCACGGTGCCAACAGGTTCCTGCGTACCTGCTCCAACGAGTCCTATTCTACTGGCAGTACGGCGCTACAGGGACGAGACAAGCTGTGTGTGTGTGTGTGCATTTGCACATCTGTGTTAGCAACTTAAAGAAGCTAAATATATTTCGTTCTTAAAACAAGCTCTCAGATGTTGAGAAACGTTCTCAAGGACAGTGAGACACGTTTCGTGATGTTCTATTATTCAGTTTCATCTTTAAAACAGATGAAGATCAAACTAAGTGTTAAATTAATGTAACAGTTTAATTAATGTAACCGTGTCCTTATTGTCCTCGGACACTAACAGTACTTCAAGAGCAACCTCACTTTTAATCTTCTAGAAATGTGTCTGACAGTGTGAGACTCGTGATTTATGAACACATCGTCCTCTCGGAGCTATAAGGTTCCATCTGTATTCTGAGCAGTTCTGAGATATTGAGTCTTTACAGTGACACTGACATACATGGAAATGTTTGGACACGTATGGAGGTTTGGAGACGTATGGAGGTTTGGAGATGTATAGAGGTTTGGAGACGTATAGAGGTTTGGAGACGTATGGAGGTTTGGAGACGTATGGAGGTTTGGAGACGTAAGGAGGTTTGGAGACGTAAGGAGGTTTGGAGACATAAGGAGGTTTGGAGACGTATGGAGGTTTGGAGACGTAAGGAGGTTTGGAGACGTATGGAGGTTTGGAGACGTATGGAGGTTTGGAGAATAAGAATATGTGACTCAATTCTGATCAAAAGGTCAGAACCTTACCCGAGAGTCCACAGTGGTCTCCAAGTTAAGAATCAACGAGACCTAAGAAAAACCCGATAAATCTGTCCAGTTCTAGATCTGAGATGCCTGGCTCCATTCACGGAGCTGAAGTGACCAAACCATTCAAATGAGCATGAAATGAATCTCAATCCTCCAGAACCTCAGAACCTCAGAGCCGTCCCGAACTCACCTCAACCTTCCAGAAGATTACACTGAACGACACCGAACGGACTGAGTCAGAGCTGCGGTCCGGCAGAGCCGAGCAACACTGATACAGCAGGATAAAATGACCACCGAGAGGAAGAGAAGTTACCTCATCCGACACTTTAAACCTCCTCAGCAGCGCCACGAACTTCTGCTTGATGTTGGGTTGCTGCAGAGAGAGAAGAGAGAGGGTGTGTTCGGGATGAAGCACAGACACATTGCAGGCGGTGAACACGTTCAGAGGGTGAACAGGGTCCTTCTGCACGACCTTTGACACGGATTCAAACCGTTATCTATACAAATGACCCGAAAACCTGCAGACCAGGCTCTTCAGTACTGTTGGTGTCCAGTCTTGGTGTCCATGCGTGAAGGGGGATATGACCGGACACCCCTGCACTAAGGAGGTCTTCACACTAGCGTTTTGATCAGAGCAGGAACCCCTTGCTCCAAGTGTCCAGTACATTTGGTCAGGTGTGAAAACCCTTTACAAGCCTAGGAACCATTCAAGGAACTGACCTCTGGTCCTCCTCAAATCAGTGTTCTAGTGGGTTTCACTCAAAACTAGTTTGCATTAGTAATTATTACTGGATTGGGACGCAGTCCCACAGGAGACACAGTTTCAGATCACTTATTAAACTGGTCCTGTACACTAAGCATGGGTCTCCAGTTGAGGGACGTCTGGACATTTTGTCATTTGTGAAACATCTCCTTTAGCTAACGAAACATAAAAGACATCAAATCTGAATGCACAGTTACGCTCTTTCTTCTAGAACATCAAAAAAAATCAAACCTCAGTCATCAGCATGACCCGTGCAAATGCTTGGACACCCTACCGGTTCCAAAGCCTCAGCCCAGATAACATGACCATGACCATGTATGGCCTGCAGGAGAAGCCCTGTATTGTTTTGTCCACATAAGGATGCTCAGGGTCAGTGATGGGGCCCAATGTGGGTCTATGTGAGATTATTTAGGAGGTCCAACTGGTTTCCAGTAACCACACACACACAAAGCCCACCTGGAACCCACTTAGCCCAGAATTCTCCCACGCGAGTCCCACATGATCATGTTTGGCTGGGGGGGTTATTTTGACAAGGTCTAAGACACCTTCTCTTCTAAGAGACCCTTCCCTCATTTTAAGGGGCTTCTATAAAGACTCAAACATCAGCTCCTCTATGCAACGTTCTGAAGATCTGAAAGTAATTGATGCAAACACGGCAGGAAAAGGTCTGAAGACAAGTATTTTCAGCGTGCAGGTTCTGCAGTGCTATTAATAAACGGTTGTTCAAAGAAAACTGAGGAAGTTCAGACACCATCTGCATCTGTACTCTCACAGAGAACTTGCCTACGACTGTCAAGAACCTGCATGAACGTTTGGAGCAAAAGTCACCATCAGTGCCCTGGTCCACGGTGCAGCGCTGCCTGCTCAAACTTAGAACGTGAGCTCTTTCCAGATCGCGCAACTATAACATCAGAACATCTAGAACAAGCAGAGAAGGTCTGCAATCAAACGCTGTGGACTGGTGAACGTTCTGGCCACCTTCTGTGAAGGAACGTTTGTGAATGATGGGGGTGGATCTATCACCGGTTGGGGTTGTGTTGCTGCTGGCCATCTGGACAATGATCCACAATATACCTCTGACCTAAATATGACCGAAATAGTACTTTGACCTAAATACATCATATGGACAAAAATATTGGGACACCTGCTCATGTAATGCTTCTTCCAAAATCAAATCTATTAAAAGAGTTGATCCTGCTTTGGTTGGAGATTTATTTAAGCATTGTGGTGAGGATTTGATTGCATTTAGTGCCAAAAGTATTAGTACGGTCAGGATGTTGGATCATCACCACCCACCTCATCCCAAAAGTAATGGATGGAGTAATGGATGGAGCACCATCATTCCAGTTCCACTGCTCCACAGCTCAGTACTGGGGGCGTTAGACCTCTCTAGCCCTCACCTGGGGAGGCATTAGGAAATCTGACAATACCTTCATATTCATCTGCCCCGGACTAGTACTATTCTATTGGCAACACTTGAGTAGATAAGCTGTGTGTGCATTTGCACATCTGCGTCAGCAATGGGAGTGTTTTCCTGTCTTAAATGGTAAATGGAGCTTGGTATATCATTAATGTCCATTAGAAGAGCTAAAGCACATCATAAGGAGAGACGTAATGATAGATGTTCAAGTGTGTGTGTGTGTGTGTGTGTGTGTGTGTGTGTGTGTGTGTGTGTGTGTGTGTGTCCTGAGAAGAGGCCTTAGTGGAACTGTCATTACTGATCCAACCAGTCTCACACACACACACACACACACACACACACACACACACACACACACACACACACACACACACACACACACACCTAGCAGCTGCTGCCAAATCATAACACATTTCTTTGTAACCTTGTTGATCACCCCTCAACTGTTTACACCAACAACAGGTTTGTGTGTGTGTGTGTGTGTGTGTGTGTGTGTGTGTGTGTGTGTGTGTGTGTAGGTGTGTGTGTGTGTGAGCCTACTCTGGTGTAATAATGGCTGCACTGGGACGTGAAAGCTCGCGAGGTTTCTTCTTCCTCACTCTGCCTTCTCATCATACAGGTACTGTGGGATGTGAATAGAGATGCGCACAACACACACACACACACACACACACACACACACACACACACACACACACACACACACACACACACACACACGTTATATACTCATTATTATAAACCCATATGCACTGATTACATAAGGTGTCACTGCTTACAAGGTCATGCCTGACAAGCACACACACGCAAGCCACACACACACACACACACACACACGCACACACTGTTTGCTAATCTCCCACACGTTCCTCCTCTTCCCTCCCTTTTCCTTTTCCTCTATCGGTTTCCTCCTGTTCTCTCTTATCACCATCCTGACAGCTTCAATCTCTCTTTACTCTCCTCCGCCACACACAAAAGCCATCTACCTGTCCATGAACAGGGTCATCGCTCCCCTCCTGCTCTGAGGAGAAGCTCTCCTCCTCCTCCTCAGAGTCGTTATCTATGTCTGGAGAACGATCTGCAGAAGAACCGAAGGAAAGACAAAAATGAAGACATTAAGAAATGCAGAAACACAGAGAGAGAGAAGAACACACAGGTCGGGACAGATGGTCAGAAATGGTCAGATGCTCTAGACTCTCAGTATGTCGACGTAAGGCCTTTAGCCCTGCTCCCCTTTACATACTGACCATTACAGCAAAGGTCAGTCTACCTCCACGCCATTATCTCGGTTGTATCTCTCTCCTCTCACCGTTCATCTTGGCTTTAGGCCCCTCGTGGTCGATTGGCTGGCTGGACAGGGAATACACTCGCACCTCGGCCACCGGCAACGAGGCATCCTTCAACTGACTGTGTAACCCCAACACCTGAGCACCTTCTGTAGGGTGCTGCATCACCTGCACAGAGAGAGAGAGAGAGAGAGAGAGAGAGAGAGAGAGAGAGAGAGAGAGAGAGAGAGGAGAGACAGAGACAGAGAGAGAGAGAGAGAGAGAGAGAGAGAGAGACAGAGAGAGAGAGAGAGAGAGGAGAGAGAGAGAGAGAGACACAGGAGAGAGAGAGAGAGAGAGAGAGAGAGAGAGAGAGAGAGAGAGAGAGAGAGACAGAGAGACAGAGAGAGAGAGGAGAGAGAGAGAGAGAGAGACAGAGACAGAGACAGAGAGAGAGACAGGGAGAGAGAGAGAGAGACAGAGACAGAGACAGAGAGAGAGAGAGAGAGAGAGCGAGAGAGAGAGAGAGAGAGAGAGAGAGGGGAGAGAGAGAGGGGAGAGAGAGGGGAGAGAGAGAGAGAGAGAGAGAGAGAGAGAGAGAGAGAGAGAGAGAGACAGAGAGAGAGAGACAGAGACAGAGACAGAGAGACAGAGTGAGAGAGACAGAGAGAGAGACAGAGAGAGAGAGAGACAGAGAGAGAGAGAGAGAGAGAGAGAGACAGAGAGAGAGAGATATTAAAGTACTGTAATAACACAGCATTCAGTCTCTGTGTTGATTAAGGAGCTTAACATCTACTTGACTTTGAAACCAACTGTGAAAACAGCTACATGTAGGACCTGTGGAAGACATTTTAGAAACATCTTGCACCTGCTCTTGGGCTGAACGTAGGACGGCCAATTATTTTGATTTTTAAATCCTTCCCAGACATTACAGGCCTCAGAGAGCTCTTTGATCTGGCCATGGGAGTTACCTACCAACACGACTTCAATCACAAACCAAACTAATGTTCGAGGTTTAGAGGGGCCTAGGAATGGACTCCTATCATTAGCCAATCAACCGTCACAAAAACTAAACACGTGACTTGTATTTAAAAAAACATGCCATGTGCTCATTTTTATCGTGTCCCTCCTTTAAACGATACGGCAGCACCATTTAAGGTGGAATGAACGTCAAGGATGGCCTCTGGCTGCATCTAGGTTGCGCATGCATATTTCAGGGCGTGTGTTTCAGTCCAGCATGGAGTGTTTGATCATTAGCGGTTCAGTGAACAACGGCTCGCTTTTCCATTCACCATCAAACTCGGTTCGGCCGTGAGCTAGCCGGTGCTACTAACCTGCTACGGAATTATCAGCGCAGGGTCTCTTCCCAACCCACCTCGGCCATGTTGATGAGGCCCAGGGCGAGGGTTTTGTGGAACAGGATATCTCTGTTTTATAGCGCTCCTCCCTCTCTGCAGCATGATCTGGAGCTTGTTGAAGGTCACGCTCAGGAAGTGAGGTACCTGCCAACAGCAGCAGAGAGAGAGAGAGAGAGAGAGAGAGAGAGAGAGAGAGAGAGAGAGAGAGAGAGAGACAGACAGACGTCAGCACACTTCAAACAGGTGGTTTACTGCAAAGCGAACGGATTTACACTGTAAATGAGACGAAGGGCTGATACTGAAGCTGAGAAAACACCCCCTTGTTTCACGCGACTCCCTCCAGAGCTTTAGAGCAGCCTTTAATGTATCCGTCTATTCCTGTGTAATAACAGTCTTATTACACTGTAACACACATACTGCATGTGTAACAAAGCATTCAGTCACCTGTAAGGAGAAGGTAAGCTGCAGGTCCGTCTCCGTGAGTCCAGCCGAAGACAGCAAGATCTCATTGAGCGCAGACTCGCTGAGTCTCTGAGGAGAGAGAGAGAGGGAGAGAGAGAGTGAGAGAGAGAGAGAGAGAGAGAGACTTGAGAGAGAGAGAGAGAGAGAGGAGAGAAAGAGAGAGAGAGAGGAGAGAGAGAGAGGAGAGGAGAGAGAGGGAGAGAAAGAGAGAGAGAGAGAGAGGTGAGAACAGATGGTGAATATTTTTGCAACTTTCACACTCCTGTTAACAGATCTTCAGCGAGGGCTCCATTATTAACACTTCATTCAGAGAAGATGGGAGGGAGAGAAAAGAGGAGGTGAGAAGAAGGGAAGACACAGAGACAGAGAGAGAGAGAGAGAGAGAGAGAGAGAGAGAGAGAGAGAGAGCTGGGATGCAAGCAGTCGTTATTGATCTGGTCACTTTATCTGGACCATCTCATGGATCCTTATGTGGCCTCTGACACACAGTGAGTCAGAGACAAAGAAGAGCAGAGACGAAGGAGTAAAATAGAGGAAGAAAAGAGACAAAGAGATGGAAATCCTTGGTACCCAAGTTTGACGCATGGCGACAACAGAGTAAACATCTTTGAGGTCCAGCTCCTCTTCAGCATGACCAGCTTCTTCAGAGTCGATTGGAAGAGCCTGTGATGAAGACAGATCATGAACACACACGTTGGCTTTAATACACGCTGTGTATGAGCAACATCACCAGCTGCAGCTCCAAAATCCATCACTGATCATTCAATGATCATCCAGGAAGATCATGATATTTTAAGACTGGATTCAGACATTGCACTGAAGGGAGGACGCTTTTTCTATGTTCTCTTTGAAGCACCATTATGGCCTTTCTGTACACACTGATTCATCAAACTGACCGGACAGTAAACACAAATCCTGGCCCCTACAGCGTTACACATGCACTTGCTGAATGCCGAGACATGGTAGTTTACAGCTGAAGTGAAAGAAGAGAGAGGGATGAGGCAGTAGAGTAATATCACAGGACTGTTCTCCGGAACAAAGTTCCGTAGCGCAGTGGCAGCGATAAAGACACCGTTCCCCCTGATCAACCTGCACAGTACCACTGCTTTGGACACAGCAGGAATACTGAAACACTGTGTGTGTGTGTGTGTGTGTGTGTGTGTGTGTGTGTGTGTGTGTGTGTGTGTAAGAGAGAGAGAGGTAGAGGCTTTTTGGACAGAAAGAGAAGGTCACCATGCTGAATTATTAAAAGTCTGGCAGGGCTGGGAGATAGCTCCTGAAATAGTGCTGTTCAATCAAAGCAGAGGGGCAGCAGCATGGATCAATTACAATTACTGACACACACACACACACACACACACACACACACACACACACACACACACACAGCACAGCCATTAATCTCATCAGTTCATATCTTGTTGCCATAAACAAGTGCCCTCGATCTCTCTCTCTTCTCAGTGTGTGTGTGTGTGTGTGTGTGTGTATGTGTGTGTGTGTTAGCGCATGCATGCAAGCCCGTGTGGTGGTTGTGATAGTCATTGTAAAACTGAAAGCAGGTGGTCAGTGATGAGATTAGCTACACTGAGTCTGCAGATGCAGAAACTGTGTGTTTGAGAGAATCAGCACTAATCATGGATTTACAGTTTTATGAGAGAGAGATAGGTGGTGTGTGTGTGTGTGTGTGTGTGTGTGTGTGTGTGTGTGTGTGTGTGTGTGTAATAAAAATAGTAATAGTCAGCATTTATGAAGCCCAAGCACACTCAAAGATCGTTGGGCTGCAGCAGCTGGGGATGATACTTAGAGAACACCTGACCCCAAGCTTTCATACAATAATTAGGGTGGTGGTGCTACCACAGCCAACCGTGAGTGCGAGATTCAGAGACTATAACTGGCAGTTAGCGTACTCGTCAGCCGCCCAACGATAAACCAGCCAAAGAACGGATGTGAGGTGCAAGAAGCAGTTGGTTCACTCTGTGTGCAGGTCAGGATGCTGGACGATCACCAACCCATCTCCAACGTCCTGCATGGAGCACCCCCCATTCCAAAGATGACACTTCCACTGCTCCACATCTGAACGCTGGGGGGTTTATACCCCTCTAGCTCACCCCTGGCCTTAAGGTCCATGTTCATCTACTCCAGAGTGCTATTCCATTGGCAGTACCTCTTTACTTGACGAGCTGTGTGTGCATTTGCACATCTGCACCTCAAGTGTCTGAATGGATTCACCGGAAGAGGTGTCCACAAACATTTGGACACAGAGTGTCGTATAACGTATATATCTGCTGGGCGAGGTGATGTACATTCAGCCTCAGGTGGCCAGATGGGCTGCAGCTGCTCTGAGATCGCTGCCGCTCTCGGTATATAGGTAGGGTCTGGGGTTAAACCATGCGGATAAATACACACATTGGCGTCCGTTCAGCCATGCATACACACTGCTTAAATATTGAAGAACGTTGGTCTACCATCTCGAAAGCCCTTCAACATCTGACGACAAAAAGGAGGACAGGAGCAGAAGTCTGCTCCACTTAACACTAGAGCCGGACGATTTGTAGCCTCTACGCTCATGATCCTGATTTTCCGCGTCAGTATTGTAGTATTAACGCAGTGAACACGCGGCATCAGATTCGCAGCCACAGCAGAGCAAAGAGATGTTCCGATGTAGCCGATATTTCAAACATATACGTGAAGAAGAGCAGCACTGTATCCTATTCGTTTCATAACGTCCATAACTTGCACCAGCCATCACATTAATACCTGCTAAATGTTCTTTAGTTCCTCTGGGTGATTACATGCCATCCAATGATGTCCTTGGTTAATTTTTAGGTAGATAACAACCATCAGATACTGAGAAGCCCCTTTAAGACCTGCTTGATGTTCTGAGATGTTTCTGACCCAGACTTTTAGCCACAATTTGTACCAGGTTCAGTGCCGTCCCCCAAGAAACCAAACTATGAGATGTGACTACAAACTTAAATACAGTGGTTCAACTCGCAGTGCTGCCACAGCCACCCGTAAGTCCGGAAGACCATAACTGGCTTCCCTGTCTCTGGATGGGTTATACTGCCGTCCCTCCCCTTCCAATGTGGGCATCTGTTAGCTGATGTAACAGAAGTGGCATTTGGTGGTCAGCTGTCCAGTGACGTTGCATTAGTGACCGTCTGAAAAGTGGTTTGCTGGTGCTCCAGATCATCTGTTCCTGGGACATGTTTGGTAAATACTGGTGTTACATTTCATCTGCAGAACCCTGCTCCACACAACACTGCAGACCGTGGCCTGAAGGGGGCGAGGCACAGTGGCCTTCACGGAAAGCCATTTGATTAATAATCTATAAGACTGAGTGGGTCGGACACACCACACAGACCACAGACCACTCGAGATCCACCTCTGATAAGCAGGACCAACCCAGCAGAAACACACTCACTTACGGGAAAAGCAAAAATCACTCGTCTAAACAGAATGTAGTGTTTTATATGTAATGAGATGTTGGACCAGTTTAGGAGGTGAGAACCTGCAGCACCTTAGTGCAGGACAGTGTTTTAGAAGGACATAACCATAATATTGCACCAAGCAATCCATAAAGCTCCTCCAGGGGACTCCTGGAGGTCCATGACGTATAATCAGGCGAGTTCCCATTTGGTGTTTTTCTTAATATCAACTTAAAATGAGTCAAAACAATGTTCAACAAGGTTCTAGATGCCATGAAACAGGCTGATCTGCTTACAGAGAGCCATGATTACACCATCGGGCAGCTGTGGTCAATGCAAGTCTTCAGTATTTTGACAGGGTCACTACTGCACTGATATTAGACAGTTAATCAACCTGATTAAGGTCTTATACAGTTTTTCCACTAAATATGGAAAGAAAAAAGGAAAGAATGGACCGAAGGTCCCGCAGGGTTCTGTAAGAATGTTACATTCTACACTGAGGTTATGGTTAGGGGTAGGTTCAGGGGTAGGTTCAGTGTGTCTAGGGCAGGTTCAGGCAGGCTTAGTGTGTCTGCTGGCAGGTTCAGGGGCAGGTTCAGGGCAGGTTCAAAGGTAGTCTAGGGTGGTGTCTGTGCTAGTGTCTAGGCAGGTTCAGGGCAGGTTCAGGGGCAGGTTCAAGGGTGTTCAGGGCAGGCTCCAAGTGGTGTCTCAGGTAGGTTCAGGTGGTGTTCTAGGGCAGGCTCAGGGCAGGTTCAGGGCAGGCTTAGGCAGGTTCAGGGGCAGGTCAGGGGCAGGTTCAGGCAGGTTCAGGCAGGTCTGTGCTGGGTGTCTGGTGCTGCGTCCAGCAAGTGTTCAGGCAGGCCCAGAGCAGGGTCTAGGCAAACTCAGGGCAGGCTCAGGTGTCTGTGGGTAGGTTTAGGGGCAGGTCTAGGGGTAGGTTCAAAGGTGTCTAGGGGCAGGTCTGTGTGTGTCTAGGCAGTATTTTATAGTAAGGTCTAGGGGCAGGTTCAGGGTAGGTTCAGAGTAGGTTTAGGGGTAGGTTTAGGGGTAGGTTCAGGGGTAGGTTCAGGGCAGGGTTCAGGTGTGCCCAGAGCAGGTTTAGGGGCAGGTTCAGGGCAGGTCTAGTAGGTTCCAAAGTATGTCTGTGCTGTCTGTGCAGGTTCAGGGTGTGTCTAGGGGTAGGTTCAGGTAGGTTCAGGGTAGGTTTAGATTGAAGCTCATGTTAGTTTCCTACGGGTTATTCTCTCACGGTCAGGTTTACAGAAAGGCTTTGCATTAGATTAGATTAGTGTTTGATTTGTAAAGACTTGCTCAAATCGCTTCATTTCTCCGTGTCTGACACACTACTACGTATGAATTCTTTCGTAGGTTGACCCAGGACGCCCTAGTAAACTACAGGTCGAACGCGCAGGACGTCATGCCGGTTTAAAGCCAGTTTGACGGTAATAAATGACGATGTAAAAACGTGGAGTTCAAATTTTATCATTTTTTATATCGTTATAAACCTTTTTTTCGTTCAATTTGTGAGGAGAGTTGGATCCATTGTAAGAGCACAGCAGTGGACAATTCAGCAGTTTAAACACGCCATCAATGAGTCCAAGCGTCGAGCTGACCATCACTGGACAGGACTCTATTAGGATTATGAACAAGTCATTATGGGAATCATAAATATTATTTATACTTGTAAAGATCCGTGAGTTCAAAAACAAATTTGGTCAATTAATGTTTACTGACCCTCACTGACCCTCACTGACCCTCACTGACCCTCACTGAGGGCCCTAAGGTTCCTGCATATTGATATGATTTCTGATTATGCATATTTAAAGGAAACAGGGCCGACCTAAAAGCCTATTCCCAACATCTTACATCATCTCTAGAGATGACAAGGTGTCCAAATAACGGGGAGCCAAATGTCAACATACAGCGTCCGTCATTCCCACTTTGGGCCGCAAATAATCGCTACTGCACCTCAACTGACACTCTCCCTCCAGAACTCCAGAACCCTGTATAACCTCACTCACGTCACTCTTCAATCCCGCTGTATCGCCCGGCTGCCTCAGTCCACACTCTTCTTACACTTCAGGTGTAGGCAACTCCGACTCGCTTTCTCCCCAAACTCCTGCCCAGCCTGGTGTCTCCTCCACCAAGACCACCTGATCTAACTGGCCTGTTAATGGTCCGGTTCAGTAGGTGTGTTCGGAGCAGGGAAACTACAGTAAAACTGCTGGGAGGGAGACAATACCCAGACCAGGGCTGCCAAAACCCCTGCTTCTTTAGATGCTGATTCACAACCTCTCAGCTTGTCACCAAATGCACGGTGCAGATAACGCACGTAGGGGTTGCTCAAGCATGAGCTGTACTGTTTACAGCAGAGGTCTCACGATGAACTGCAGGAGAACCGTACAGCCTACAGCCCTACTGGTCAGGAAGTCGGATCCGGGTCACGAGATCAGTATCAGTCCTGAAGATCTGGAGCGATGGTCTCATAAACAGTAACACACACACACACACACACACACACACACACACACACACACACACACCCTCCAGGCTTGGACTGAATGCACTGTATCTCATCTTCAGCAGCGACGCATAAAGTCATTATTCCACGTCAAGTCATAACCCACCCCAGGCCTGCAGTCTGGCCCCCCAACAGGAGGGTCACATGCTGGCTCCATAATCCCGTCCAGCCCCCGGATCAGCCCGGCTCCAGGGCGCTGGGATCCGGGAACGACGGCGGTTTGTCTTCAGGCCTGAGTCACAAGAGACTTGCCCCATAAATCAGAAGCTACTGTCTTATTTCCTGTTTGTGCAAATATGCAGGCACGCGTGTGTGTGTGTGTGTGTGTGTGTGTGTGTGTGTGTGTGTGTGTGAGACAGCGAAGAGAGGAAACTGTCTGGTTGTATTCAGACCACTCATAAGTGCCTTTGAAACGCGGGGGATGAAAGAGCAGAGCGTGGTGAAGAAAATGATTACTTCATCAATAAATCAATTAAAGTGATTGATCAGTGGAGACAAAGTGGCTTTACAGCAGATCAGTGACTCACACACACACACACACACACACACACACACACACACACACACACACACACACACACACACCTGACCTTGTAGAAGAAAAACATGATTCTTTTCTAGTCTCTCTCTTTCCCACACACACACACACACACACACACACACACACACACACACACACACACACACACACACACACACACACACACACACACACGGGCATATTTGACCTTGCCAAGATAAACACACACGTTTATTTCCAGCCTCATTATCTCTCTCTCTCTCTCTCACACACACACACACACACACACACACACACACACACACACACACACACACACACACACACGTAAATGTATGCACACATGCACACTGAAGTGCATGCACTTGCACACACCCTGCAGCCCCCCCTCACCCTCCTGGTCCCCATTATGCAGTTAATTGTGTGTGACCTTCAGAAACATACTAAAAGGTTACTGCATCACTATATACCTCTCTCTCCTCCCCCTGCCTCCATCCCTCTCTCCGACTGTCCTCTCACACTTTCCCTTCTCTCCCTCTTCCCTCCATCACACTTTGATCATTCCATCCCGCACTCCTTCATTCGCTCTTGCTCCTCTCCTCTTTTCTTTCCTCATCCCTCTTTTCTCCATCACTCTCGATCCTCATCCCTCTTTTCTCCATCACGCTCCATCCTCATCCCTCTTTTCTCCATCACTCTCAATCCTCATCCCTCTATCCTCCATCACTAATTCTTTCAACACTGTCTCTTTTTGCCCTCCCTATGTTTTCATTCTCTGACCCTCCATCTCTCTCCGTCACCATCTCATCTTCTCCTCACACCACCACACACATATTTTCTGTGACACTCCACACACACACACACACACACACACACACACACACACACACACACACACAGAATTTAAACTCTATTGCAAAAAAGCCAAATAGCCTTTCTCCCCTTTTCATCCTGCTGCTCGAGTCAAATCCACAAACAGACAATTCATCAGCTTTGATCCTTTACACACACACACACACACACACACACACACACACACACACACACACAGAGGGTTGTATTCAGAGTAATGTGAGGTTTTAAATGGTGGATTTAAGTGTGAGGCTGATGTAGAACCAGTTCTGTGCCAATCCTGATCTGAGCCTTTACAAACTGATCTACTGGCCCTCAGCCAAACCACCACTCTATATTATAACACACACACACACACACACACACACACACACACACACACACACTTCTATCTGTCTTTGTCTTTAGGGGGGAAAAAATCTAACAAATTCATTACTGAGAAAATTTAATCTAAACAAAAGACATTCAATCAAATACATTCAGCTACGTTATGACAGACATGGACGGTGTTCAGACACACAGCTCGTCTGCAGACTGCCTGTCTGGAACTCTCTGTTCCATTCCTAATGCGGGACGCGGGCTAGAACTTCAACTGTGGAGCAGTGGAACTGTGTTCTCCGGAATGATTGAGCTCCATCCAGCACTTCAGGGAGGATTTGAGGGAAGTCGGAGATGAGGTGGGGTCGTCGTTATCCAGCATTCTGACCGCTGAACACTGGTCACTGAATGCCATCAAATCCTCACAGCAATGCAGACAGTTACTCCAACAAAAGCAGGATGAGCAGTTGTCCCAATATTTTTGTCCTTATAGTATATGTGTACAAGTGTGTGTGTGTGTGTGTGTGTGTGTGTGTGCGTGCGTGTGTGTGTGTGTAAGAGATGGGAAAAAAGACTACAGGGAAATAGAGCTGTCACATGCTGGAAGAGAAAGGAGATGAATGTACTGATCATCTGTCTCTTTCTCTCTCTTCACACACAAGCTCTCTTCCCATCACACACACACACACACACACACACACACACACACACACACACACACTGTGGGATGCACAGAGCAGTCAATTACTATTGGGCGTGTGCGCACACACACACACTGGGATGCACAACGCAGTCAATTACTATTGCACACACACACACACACACACACACACACACACACACACACACACACACACATACACACACATACACACACATACACACACATACACACACATACACAGTATTAATAACAGGTTCTTTGTTTTTTTCCCCACAACCTTGTGTGTGTGTGTGTGTGTGTGTGTGTGTGTGTGTGTGTGTGTGTGCGCAGTGTGTATTAAAGTGTGTATGATCACTGTTGACGTGATCTACACCGATGATCTCAGCATTCAGGAGCAGTTGGGACCTGCAGCTGCGTTCCACAGGAATCTTCTGCTGTATGACATTGATTTCTCCACTGCAGCACGTTAAAGATAAATACTCCATCTCTGCTGTTCACATTAGTCTGCTGTAGATACTACCATTCAAACATCTGGACTTGGTTTTCATCATGGGATCAACCTGAACTGAACTGAACCTGAAGAGCCTAGACTGGAGACCCTGGACTCAACCAGAAGAGCCTAATCTAAACCCGGAGACACAACACTGAGACCCTAGACTTCAAACCTGACACACAATCTGAGATCTTAGATTCAACCTTGACACTTGACTCGTGATTCAAACCCGCAGCCAAAGACTCAAGAATCATTGCAGACTCGCACCCAGATGATCCAGAATCGACTCACAGTCAGAAAAGACTCACGGAGTCTGTTCACACCTGATATTCACATGTGACTGGATTTGACTTTCCTGACAGTGTAAACAAAACGCCTTCTCTGTCAGTCGAAGGTAAAACATGTCGGAGTAATTATATCTGTGGATGTTGTCTTTCCCGCTTGTTCCCTCTAGTCTCCTTTCCTGCTGTGTGTGTGTGTGTGTGTGTGTGTGTGTGTGTGTGTGTGTGTGTGTGTGTGTGTGCGCACTTGTGCTCGGGTTTATTACCCATCAGTGTGAGCAGTGTTGCAGAGTTTATTAAGCAGAATCCAATCAAAGTTTAATTAGAGACAATTCAAACACAAAATGAATCAACTCAAACTCACACCCCAAGACTCACAGAGACTCAGACTCACACCCAGAGACTCACAGAGACTCAGACTCACACCCAGAGACTCACAGAGACTCAGACTCACACCCCGAGACTCACAGAGACTCAGACTCACTCACAGAGACTCAGACTCACACCCAGAGACTCACAGAGACTCAGACTCACTCACGGAGACTCAGACTCACACCCCGAGACTCACAGAGACTCAGACTCACACCCCGAGACTCACGGAGACTCAGACTCACACCCAGAGACTCAGACTCACACCCCGAGACTCACAGAGACTCAGACTCACACCCCGAGACTCACAGAGACTCAGACTCACACCCCAAGACTCACAGAGACTCAGACTCACACCGCAAGACTCACAGGGACTCAGACTCACACCCCAAGACTCACAGAGACTCACACCGCAAGACTCACAGGGACTCAGACTCACACCCTGAGACTCACAGAGACTCAGACTCACACCCCGAGACTCACAGGGACTCAGACTTGCACCCCGAGACTCACAGAGACTCAGACTCACACCCCGAGACTCACAGAGACTCAGACTCACACCCCGAGACTCACAGAGACTCAGACTCGCACCTCGAGACTTGATTTGCAATCACATCTAAAGACAGAAGGAGATTTGAATTACACTCGTACCAGGAGACACAATGACTTGATTCGGACTCGTAGACTGAGAGACAAGAAGACTTATGCATATGCAATATGCAGATTTCAAAACCATAAAGAAATTTTATCTGACCCCTCCCACGTCCCCTCCCTCGTCCCCTTCCAGGTATAAAACTTCAAATTGAGAAGGTATTTCTGAGCTAAATATTTCCAGTAAATTGGTTTTTAAAGTTTTTTTTGAGTCAGGAACTAAACTGAAGTACGGAGTATTTATTCCTGCGCCTGGACGAATCCTGAGTGAGTGAGTTTAAGATGCAGCTCATACACACTCAGACACACAGTCAACAGATCAACAGACTGTGGCAGGACCAGCTCACTGCAGCCAACACACACACACACACACACACACACACACACACACACACACACACAAGATATGAGAGGAGGTTCATTAGTATGCATGCTTGCCGGACTATTTCCAGACAGTGCTGTCTGCTCTCTCAGGTAGGTAGGTGTGTGTGTGTGTGTGTGTGTGTGTGTGTGTGTGTGTGTGTGTGTGTTCCTTTTATAAAGTCTATATCGATCTGCTTATCTCCCCATCTCTAATTAACCACTTTGCCAAGCTCACAGCAGGCCCAAAACCAATATGTACACCCCCCCCCCTCCACCCTCCCACCCTCCACCCTCATTCAACACGGAACATATTGACTACCTTCACCCATTATATCTGCAGCGCTTACAAATCCAAACAGACAAAGCCATCAGCGCCGAGGCTGAAGGCTCAAGATGTTCTAACTCACTTCCTGGGCCTGAAGCTCTTGATTTAACTCAAATGAGAGCTGGTGGGCCTTCATGCTCTCTGGACTCTGCTGGGATCATACAGAAGCACTGGCCACGAGAACGTCCATCATAGATTCTTATATTCCAGTGTTCATCTTCTCCTCCTCTTATCTCCTGTAAGATGCCCTCCCTTCATAACTCAGGATCAGAGTCACCTACAGACCTGATACACACACCGTTTAAATGCCAAGGGAGCCTTCCAGTGTGTGTTTACTGACATGCCTGACCTGCACGCAGACGGATCAGAGGAAGGGGGCGGGGCTCCGTGGACCGAGTGAACTTGACCATCACTCGCTTCCTCCTACTTGGTAGCAAACGGATCCCAGGTCATGTTAACAGAGCGGTCTGTTCAGGAAGTGGCTTACCACGGAACCATGTCAGCAGTCGAGTATCTGCACAGCTTACTTTAAACTTTCTGACGACCAGTTTCAACCAAATGCAAGAGGAAATGAAGCTGACAGAGACATAAACTGGACGGGGAGCGACGGTGGACAGCCATTTGGTCCTGAAGTCACTCCTTCGCTAACTTGGTTGTGTGCTGAGGGTCGTTCTGCTGTTGGAAGATAAACCTCCTTCAGAGTCTGAGGTCCAGAGCGCTCTGGAGCAGGTTATCATCAAGGACGTCTTTCCTTCGACGCTGACTGGTCTCCAGTTCCTGCTGCAGAAGAACATCCACACGGCACCAAGCTGCCACCACCATGCTTCACTGTACGAATGGTATTAATCGATATATTCTGACATGAGATGATGTGAGATTGACAGGCGGAACGGTGCTGCCGTCGCAGTCATGCGGTCGGTGTATCGGTCCATCGTGGTGAAGAAGGTCGATTTACCGGTCAATCTACCTTATGTAGGGGGGGACCATGGGCTGTGGGCACTGACCAACAAGATGGTGGATACCTTAGATATAAGGTGAGATCCGCGGTCACTGGGAGGAGCTCGGAGTGAGAACCAGAGAGGAACCAGTTGAGGTGGCTCGGGCACCTTTTCGGATGCCCGTTGGACGTCTCCCCGGGGAGGTGTTCCAGGCACGTCCCACCAGGAGGAGGCCGCGAGGTAGACCCAGGACACGCTGGAGGGACTATTTCTCTCGGCTGGCCTGGGAATGCCTCGGGGTCCCTCCCGGGGAGCTGGCTGAGGCACCGGATAAGCGGAGGAAGACGGACAGATGGACGGATCTTTCAAATTTTCTGCAGAACTCAGTCACTAAGGGTTCAGTATGATATGGTTCGTGGTAGAGACTCGGATTTCTTTACAGTGACGACTAAATTCAGGGGTCTCCATGTCTTCAACAACCAGCATTGTGTCCCACTTTTGGAGACATGGTGCCACCCCTGATTACCAGTGCAGTGGGCTCTCGCAGACGGAATAAAATACGGAAAATCCTCTGCCAATCTCCTCACGGGAGAGTCCCGAACGGTGTTCCCAACACTGGCGCGCATTCAGCAGACCTCAGACGCCTGATCCGACGGAAAGGAGACAGAATGTGCCGTTACGGAAGATTAAGCGTCTAATGAATCAGTCGCTCCTCCTGACACGTCCTCTTCCTGTATGATGGGGATGTTTTTCCTCCATCACACCGTCTGATTGACAGATTGTTAGCAGCTAATTAGCGGCGCGAGATGATCCATTTTACAGTAGAACTTCATTACAGACTCACTGTGTTGGGTTTAGATGGAAGCAGGAGTCATTTCGTTCGGAAGATTCAGTCGGAATAATGAAGGAAAATCTCTCTGAAGCTTGAAGGACATCGCTTTTCTCGTGCGCTGGTCATTTTGAGGTGATGGGCTATTTTACTTACTTTACCCCGTAAATCCTTCACTTCTTTAACAATTTTAACATTAGAAATTGATCTTCATTTTTTCTTTCTTCACACTAAGCCGAAAAAGTCAACGTCAGTATAAACGATATATCGTCTCAGCTCTATTTCTATCCTGATACAGATATAAATATCGACGTATCGTTCCAGCCCTATGGCTCCGCACGGGCATCGTCCAACCCACAGCAGCCTGCAGTGCTCACGCTCCTCCTTCCAGTCAGTGGAGCATCAGCGTGACCCTGAAGCTGTTATTTGACGGTAACATGTAAAGTAATGTTGCTGTAACAGATCCGACTGTCAGTACTGAAGCGCCGGTGTGTGTAGACACCGACAGCCTTGCTGTCTCAGTGAACCGAACTGCGGGCGAAAGAAAAAAAGCCCACTGTTTGGAATTTTTTGTCCACGCCAGCAGGTCCTGGATCAGAGTTAAACCCCAGCAGCCCTGAGCTCATTCATTCTAATCATAAACTCCAACTTATCAGCATTTACTGTTCAAACCGAGTCGGAGTCAGTCACCACGGTGGACTGAAGGTGACTGTGTGTGTGTGTGTGTGTGTGTGTGTGTGTGTGTGTGTGTGTGTGTGTGTCTGTCTTTTATGCTGGAAATGGAGTTCTTGTCTTGTCTTCTGATAAGGAGGCGCAGTTCACGACTGAGTGAAAGACTCATTTCACTCTGAACCCCAAGACAGAAACAACATCCCTATCTCTCTCGGCCATTCTCTCGCTCAACCTCCCTCTCTTTCACTCATCCTCCCTCTCTTTCACTCATCCTCCCTCTCTTTCACTCATCCTCCCTCTTTCCTCCGGGTTCTGAACTGCAATGCAGCCATAAAAAGATCGCAAACAGCTGCAAAGATGGTTCTGCAAAAATCAAACGCAGAGTTAAATCTCAATTCTCCATCTCTCTCTCTCTCTCTCTTTTCCATTCCTTCCCTCTCCCCATTTCATCTATCCCTCACTCTTACATTCTCTTTCTCTTCTCCTCTGTCACGCTCACCCCGTGCTCTCTCCTCATCTCTCTCCTTTCCCACATTCTTTGTTTGTTATTGTCCATCTTTTCTTTTTTCCCCTCTCATTCATTCTTGCACCCTTTCTCCTTTGAGTCTGTCTTTCATTTGTTCTCTCTCTCTCTCTCCCTCTCTCTCTCTCTCTCTATTCTAGCTGTTAATGGAACTGCCTCCCTCCAACCAATTTCATCAAACTCGTCTCCTCCCTCATCAAATCTTTTTCCCTCGCTTACTCGCTCCCACCCTCGTTCTTCCTCCATTCTCTCTTTTTTTTCAGATGCAGTTCCTCTCTCTCTCTCTCTCTCTCTCTCTCTCTCTCTCTCGCTCTCTCACACTCTCACTCTCGCTCTCCCACGCATGCCAGTCCTGTTTGGTGACAGCAGAGAGGAAAAATGAGTTTCCTCCACTTCCTGCTCTATCGTTCATGTTTATGCATGCACACTCGGCAGTCTACACAGCAAGTGCAACTGTGTGTGTGTGTGTGTGTGTGTGTGTGTGTGTGTGCGCGCGCACAGACACTTCCTCTCTGACCCGGTTGGGCCAAAGCAGCTTCACTTTCCCACGAAAGAGTCTGAAACCAGCTCTGCATGACCGACACCAACCAAGAGGAAATGGAATGATGATTTACATACATTATAATAAAAAAACAAGTGTGTGTGTGTGTGTGTGTGTGTGTGTGTGTGTGTGTGTGTGTGTGTGTGTGTGTGTGTGTGAGATAAAACAATCAAGTCAGTTACATTTACATAGTGTCCCAGACTGGGAATCGAACCCCAGTGTCCTACATGGTGTGTTGGCTAGCTGGTGGTGTTCTGATGTGCCACACCAACCACAGTTAACATGGAAAGTCTTATATGTTGAAGAATGTACTACTGACTGTGTGTGTGTGTGTGTGTGTGTGTGTGTGTGTGTGTGTGTGTGTGTGTGTGTGTGTGTGTGTTTCACTGACTCACAATGTGTAATAATTAACAATGCTCCAGTTATTTGTCAGGTTATGCAATGTCCTGAGAGTCTCGAGAGAGAGAGAGAGAGAGAGAGAGAGAGAGAGAGAGAGAGAGATCATGGTTTACATCCATCGTGAGTGTCTCACCGTGACGTCCCTCAGACACGGGACGCTCACATTTATGATCACAGCCTTGAATTCCAGGAGCTCCTTTCTGACACCTCCAGTAGAGCAGCTCACTCCCTCAGGGGTTTAAGGGGTGAAGGTTTAACTGGTTCCCAATTCCAGGCAGTTGCACGGCTGGTACTACATGGACACTACGTCAAAACTTTGGTTGGTGGTTCTGTGGTATTCCAGGTGGTCGTCGTGTGGTAGATTGATAGATGCTAGATAGTAGTGGGATAGTGTGGGATCCATGGCGGTTGCTATGGGGTTGACAGGTAGTGGATAGATTCCAGGTGGTTGCTTTGAGGAAGCTGCTAAGAGGTTATTTGGTGTTGCTAAGTGGTTATTGTAGTATCCCAGGTGGTTGATGAGTAGTTGCTATGCGGGCATTAATTGGCTGCTCGATGGCTGCTACAGTGTTGCAACCTGGTTGCTCGGGCGTTGCTAGAAGCTTGCCTTTGAGATGGTTTGTGGTTGCTTCGGTATCCCAGGAGGTTATTATGGGACTGCAGGTGAGTTTGGGTGTTGCAATGTTGTTGTCAGGAATTGTGATATGCATTCTGCTGGCAGACCAAAATATATTTCTAGATATTATAGAATCTGTAATTTAATAAAACGATTATGATTCTAATTATAAATTCACATTGTTTGAATCTTTGGATTCGAGTCTAACACTACTAACAGTCTGTGTGTTTGTGTGTGTGTGTGTGTGTGTGTGTGTGTGTGTGTGTGTACTGTGACAAAGCTACAAGGCTCTTGCCATATGTGTTAAATGCAGCTCTCCAGATGTGGCATTGTTAGTGTTGCCATGGTAACACAGCAGTCTGTTTATGCCCTAATTATTGTGTTGATCTATGTGCAAATAAACAGCGTGAAGGGGAGGAGTTTCAAACCAAGCATAGGTTCTTCGGCACTAAAGCACAAACTGCAGTTAAACAGTCGAACAAAACAGCAGCAAAAAAACAACCTGAAGGAGAAACACAACGGTTACGCAACCACTTGCAGGCAGTTTCTGGGCTGCTATGGTAACCCAGGGGGTTACTATGGTGTTGTTACCTGGTTGCAATTGCAGGGTTGCTTAGTAGTCTGTAAGGTGTTGCTAAGTGGTTGCGAGGTGGTTGCTATAGTGTTGCTAGGGGAGTGATACAGTATTTTTTCTTTTGTTATGATAACCCAAGTGGTTGCTCTGCTATTGCTAATTGGTTGTTATGAAGATGCTGAGTAGTTGCTAGGTGCTTACTATGGCGTTCCTTAGTGGTTTCATTTGTATCTCAGGTGATTACCATGCTATTGCTTGGAGGTTGGTAAGTGGTTGTTGTGGGGTTGCTTAGTAGTTGCTAGGTTGTTGCTAGAAGCTTGCCATGGAGTTGCTTAGTGTATGATGTTGCAAAGGGTTTGGAAGATGGAGTTTCACTGTGGTTACTAGGGTATTGCCATAGTATCCCAGGTGGCTGCTATGGTGTTGCTGCATGGGTGCGATGGAGTTGCTTGGTTGTTGCTAGGGTGTTGTGATGATCTTGCTTGTAGCTTAATTAGTGCTTTGCTATAGTTTTGCTAGGTGGTTGTTATGCTAAACAGTTGCCACAAGCTTGCGATGGAGTTGCACAGTTGTTGCTATGGTATCCCAAGTGAGTGCTATGTTGTTGCATAGTAGTTGGTAGGGTGTTGCGAAGAGTTGCTTGGTAATAGTGGTTGCGATGGTGACCTAGATGGTTTCTATGATGCTGCTAAGGAGATGGAAGATGGAGGTTGCTATGGTATCCTAGGTGTTCGCTACAGTGTCTCAGGTGATTGTAAACCACAGCTGTATAAAGAGGATCTGTATCAGCTGAAGATCAAGATCAGTAACTGGTATCTTTGGTGTCTCCGGCTGCTTCACCATCTACCAACAGCGCAATTACAGGTCAGACAATACCCTCAGCTTCATTTCAAGGTAGACCGAAACCCGAGCTGCCAGCAGGTCGACGCCAACACAAACTAAACGAGTGCTACACTTGGTCTGTCGCCATGACGACACCTGTTCCTGTTTTTCTTTTTGCTGCGAGTTGTATCACAGCGGGAGAGGTGTTAGCTGCCCAACAAACAACCAGCTTACAACACGCAGGTACAAAACCCTGCAGCAGCGCCGCGGACCCCAACGCACACACACACACAAACACAAACCTACACACACCCCGGTGGGCACTCGGCGATAATCTGCCTGAAGTTTTCCACAAGAGCAAGGAACTGGAGGAGGAAGCGACTGCATGCAACAGAGAGGGTGTGTGTGTGTGTGTGTGAGAGAGTGTGTGTGCGCGCGCAAGTGTGAGAAAGATCCTGTGAGTGTGCATGTGAGTGAGAGAATAAGTGTGCATGCATGTGTGTGTGTGTGTGTGTGTGTGTGTGTGTGTGTGTGAGTGTGAGAATGTGTGTGTGTGCTGACGGGTGGTAGAGAGCAGCGAGTGGTGCAGGCCTCGCTCTACTAGTCTCTACACCTGCTCCTCCTCCTCCTGCAGAGGACACGATCTGTCGAGCTGAAACACACACACACACACACACACACACACACACACACACACACACACACACACACACACACACACACACACTGATTGATTATTAATAGTCTAAAGAACGAGCTCTGATTGCTCCAATCAGATTTCACCGTGCTCGTGTACCACTCGCAACAAAACAAACAAGATCCGGTAAACTCCAGGGCGACGGAGGTTCAGGGAGTGGAAGAAGCATGTGGACCGAGGCAGTGGAGTGATACTGCAGGACACAGTGTTCCATGGCACTGGAATTCCACAGTGCAGAAGCAGAATTCCGGCCCAAAGCGGGAATGACCGACGCCATTCTCCCGGTTACGTCTGTGGAGCATCAACACGATTTCAAAGCTGCTGTTTTAAAGTAACATTACTGCGTAAAGGTGCTTTAAAAGCCCACACAGTAACCCCTCCACGTTCACACTCGTTCACACATCCAGCTCTCTTTGAGGAGGTGTTCTTGCAGACGGAGCGTGCACAGTGTGTGTCATCCCACCCTCCTCTCCCTCCCTTTTCTCTCTGCCCCATCCCTCGCTCCTGTCCTCTGTTCAGGAAGCGCCAGCAGGAAGGACGAGTGTGTTCCTTCTCTTCCTTACACACACACACATGGCCCAAACATAACCTCCTGTATCCCCAGACACACACACAGCCTCGAGGCTCTCTCCATTACAGTCACACCAGTCCACACACACACACACACACACACACACACACACACACACACACACACACACACACACACACACACACACACACACACACACACACACACACACACACACACACACACACACACACACACGAAAAAGGAGGTTAGTCTTGTCTTTGGCCCCATTAGCCGTCCTCATGTCTAAAGTTCTGCACTGAACTTGTTTTAGGATTCGGTTGGGAAGACCTGATGTTCTGTTTTCATACAGGTTCCTAATGTCAGAACATGACACTAAATGGACAAATGTATTGGGACGCCTAGCTTTCCTGATGTCCCATTCTAAATCCATAGGCATTAATATGGAGCTCGGACAGAGGGTTTGGTTATTGAGTCTCCTCAGCACTCAGTGACCCCACTCTGGATTTGTGGAACATCTACTGGTGGTATAGGTCACCACACATCCAAATGTAACCCCTAGTCAAAATGGAGATTCTGATTGGTTCTGCTGCTGAAGTTGACCACCACCAAGCTCACATTGACATTCTGATTGGTTCTGCTGCTGAAGCTGACCACCCCCGAGCTCACGTTGACATTCTGATTGGTTCTACTGCTGAAGTTGACCAGCAAAACATCAAGCTGACATTTCCTTCACACACACAACCAAACCTGCAATCTACCCATGTTCTGGATAATCTAATATAGCACACACACACACACACACACACACACACACACACACACACACACACACACACACACACACACACACCTAACATCTGAGCTAAGTCACTGATGAGTTTTGGAGAGAGTGTGTGTTATGGAATAGATAGGGACACTTTACTGAGGGGCACACACACATACGTGCACCCCCACCAGCTATATGCACACCCTCCTGCTGAAGTCTGTAGAGCTTGCCAGCTTCACTCAACACGTGCAAAGAGATAAAGAAGGAATCACCAAAGACGTCACACACACACACACACACACACACACACACACACACACACACACACACACACACACACACACCTACACAAAGTGCAGTCGGGATGCGTTTGATAACACACGAGTGGCTTATAAGGTCAGTCACAGTAACGGTGTCACACACACAAGTGCTCACTGGCTCCTCCATTAAAACGATTACCCACTAATGATGTGAGTCCTGCTATAATCCTGTTTCGAGATGATGAGATGGACACATGAGAAGATGGGAGAGCAAGAGAGGGAGCAAGAAGACAGACAACGCCGCAGGCAACAGCTAGTGGAGATGGCAAACTTCCATCATTCCAGTTCCGAACTCATTCCAGCCAGGGCTCGAACAGGAGGAAGGTTCCCGCTGTGATCCCGTTGTTCCAGGCTGCCATTAATATGTCACATAGTACAAATCCACAATTCTGGGACGCAGCTATTAGAGTTTTAGAGCCGTATACCAGCGTCACCGTCGTATGAAATGGCATCATCATCGGTCTTATTACTGTATTTAAAACAAAAAATGAAAAAGCACAAACATTCCCAACAATTTCTTACTAAAAGAGCTTAAAAAACAATGAAAATAATGACCCCGTGCAGCTGTCCTCTTCATTTATTTGCTTGTTTGCTCGTCCCATCCCAGCCTTTCCACTCTGCAGCATTGGTGGTTTGGTGGTTGGCACGTTCGCCTCCCAGCTCCTGGGTTCAAGTCCCAATCTGGGGGTTTCAGTGTTCTCCCAGTGTCTGTGGGTTTCCTCTGGTTTCCTCCAACAGGCCAAAAGCACGGCGATCAGGTGACTGTGTTCCTCTGAAGTACAATCAGATCTGGATCGGCACGCGGTACTGGGGAAACCTGCCATTTCCGGCAGAGAGTCCCGTTTGCGCAACTGGCTGCCATTTCTCACTGGGGTGTGTTGGTTAATGTGGTGAGTGTGACTGTGAAAAATGTCCTTGGGTGTCTTGAAGCTTTATTTACGCTGTACTTCAAACAAAACAACATGGTTTTCATTGCTTTAATGGTTCTTTTAACTAATAACATACAGAACATTGTTCAAGTAGCAGTTTGAGTTTCAGCTTTTAAGATACATGTCACTATTAATTCCATACGGTTTGCTGTATAAACCCTAGTGCACTACACCGAGTGCACTATTTCACCAGTGCACTCCTTTTCTGGGTCAAATGGTTGTAGAATACGAGGCAAAATAAGTCCATATTTCGTTTAATATGACCAAAACTGAACTGGACAATCAAAAAATCAGACTGATGTCTTTGCACACCTCTGAACAGCAGAGGATTACAACGGCGCTGCATTGAGACCATGATGTCATCGCCATTACGACATCATAATCCCGCTGCTGGGTGACTCACAAACTCCACCGATCACCACGATGATGACCACGCACTCTACCTGCTTGTGCACGGAACGTGCGAGATGGACACAAATCTCAGGAATGCATGAAGATGATGAACTACGCTGATTAGGTGCCTGCATCCAGACGAGGGACGGACAGGAACTCGGCGAGAACGTTATCCAAGGCTTCCTTTTCAGGCGATGAGAGCATTTTAAAGGCCTACACACACAAAGCACTTCTGCAACGTCGAGATTTGAATTCAAAAGCCAGTCGTTAACGAGCTTGAATATGAACCGGGACCTTCTGCCAGCTTTCACGGGGTGACCGTGAACTTACCCCACTAAACAGATCACTGCTGACTCCGGCACAGGCCTGGCCACAACCAGAACGATGGGTCAGACTTTTAATGAACATCAAAAGTGCTGTGTTCCTTCAGCTCAGAATAAACGGTCTAAAGTGAGACATCAGACAAAGTGTCTGAAGAAGGAGACAGAAATTCCCCGTTTGCATCCCTTTGATCATGTGATCTGCGGCTCGTGGCTTTACTGAATACTGACGGAGCCGACCAGCATACGGATCGACGCGGCTTCCAGGAAACATGGAGGACGTTTCAGCCTTAGAGCACCTTCTTAATGGACGTCAATGGAACGCAGTCTCTTTTTGGAGGATGTCCATTGGAGTGTCGGGTTCAAATCTCATCAAAAAGTGAGAAGCAACATAAAAATGGAGTTACAAGGTTTTTGCATAAATATATATATATATGAGGAATTCCAAAGAATTCCAGGAATGCCGGTTTTCTCCATCTTCCCATAATGCCATGTGATGAATTCCCTGGATGGTGATTTCTCCATGCATGCTTAACAGCCTGCTCGATTCATCACGGACTGAACAGCTCCACCGCCAGTCAGCCGTTCCTTTGCTGAAAGCGAAAATAAGCCTCCACCTCCCGAGTCTGGGAGCCTGAACTTCTCCACAGACCCTGCGGCTCCAGCGCAGTCCAGCGCGACTTTAATAATTCATTGGACTGAACACATACGGAGCGACGGTAAGGAGTGTGTCGGAATGAGAAGAAGAGAGAGTCTGCGCTCCGGCCGGTTCATCTCAAACTCCGGCCACGTCAGCGGTTCCTTGGGAATTTGTCCCGCTGCTAGTAATATTTTATTATTGTTAATAAATCAGAACCTGGAAGCAGCCGTGGAGTCAGTGTGTTAGTGGGTCAGTGTGCCGTAAGATTCGGATCACGCACGCCGATGATGTTCTAATGAGTGCACTCAGCTACTTCAATCTGCACCCATTGCTGACACAGATGTGCAAATGCACACACGCTAATGCCACAAGGCACAATGTCATCCCTCAGATTTTCCCACCAACACCTCGCTGTATGTGGATTTGGGAATTAAATCGTACACCGGTGGGAATATGAAAATATGACCATTTTTAGATCTCAATATATTGATATTTGGTATATTTTGCCCGGTCCTATGATCAGCCAACATCCTGACCTCACTAGTGATCATTGCTGAATGCAATCCAATACTCACAGCAATGCTCCAACAAAATCTGCTCTAACGAAAGCATGACGGTGTCTTTAATAGCCTTGATTTTGGAAGAAACAATGAATGGGTGTCCCAATACTTTTGTCCATGCACTGTATTTAGGCGCTTCTGTAGCTTTGACACGTCCATCAGCGATTCACTCATTAATCCTAAGGTGGAAAACACTTGGGAAAGACATGCAGCTGAGCAGATCTTATGGCGTCCCACAGGGTTCCATTTGAAACTGACGCCCATTATGACGGTGAAGAAGAGTGGGCGGAGTTTAAGGCGTTAACGTCGGGAGGCTTAAAAAACGGAAGCACATTCCACTAGCTCTCTGCAGGGGGTCTGAAATGAGTTCATGTTTTATGATGTTACAGAGTCAACACTCATCCCTTCGACCCACATGAACCGAGGAGGACGGGGACGGGGACGGGGGGGGTGGAGATAGGGAGGGAAAAGAGTGGTCCATCATCGAGGCCGCCCCATGCCATTCAGCTGAAGCCTCACACCAGGCCTGACAGCTCCAGCGTCTTCAGAAAGGCTGACTCTAAGAGGCAGAGACGGATTAGACGGCGGAATGAACATGCAGGAAGAGAAACGGGGTCTCGCTACACAAAACAGCGCCGGAAACTTCAGATCGAGTTTGGTGACCTGCTTGTTAAAGACGATCGGGGGCCAGAAGAGCTGCAGATTTCAGGTCCGGCGATGTGGCGCTTCATCAGCAGCATTAGAACCACTGATCAGTGGACATCTCTAGGGTTAAAAGACCGTTGAGACGGGGGGACGAGACACGAGTGACACGAGTGAGGATAAAGCCGAGGGTGGAGATCAGACAACAGGACGGATGACCTGACACATCGACCAGGGTTCGGCAGTGAAAAGGTGCTGTTCTAGTGAAAAATGACATCCCAACAGGCCTTTCTCGTATTTTGGACGTAGTCACTGTAGTGTTCTAGAATGTAGTGTTTCTAGAACACTGAACAACGACACGGTTCCCTACGAAGACAGCACAGTCAGTCCTGGGTAACTGGAGTAACAGTATCACCACTGTTCCATGACAGCGCTTGCCAGGACCTCGGAGAGTCAGTAGAGTCTGATCTTCTCTGTCTGTCAGAACATTCAGACCAAAGGGACGTTCTGTAGTTCTTCACCTACCCTTTGCCAGGAGCATGACAGATGTCTGCCATGATCGTATTGCTGTGAGGCACGCTAGACATGCACACACACACACACACACACACACACACACACAGCTGATGAACGAGAAGGCGATTCTTTCACAGCCTTCGATATTTCGCATCCACATCGACATCTAAGACATTGACACAATGCAGCCTGTGTCCCTCAGGCTGCTGGTGCACCTGGACAGAGCTGCTGGCTCCATCTCCAGTCTTAACCCTTCCTGAACATCCTGGATGTGCTGCTTTGCAGTTCATGCTGCACAAAGAGAAGCGTTTCTGTTCCTCTTTGTGTTCTTAAGGAACTGGCTTTCACAATCCCAAGACTTTCACCACAGAGAAGCTGTGGTGTTCAGGCCTTTCTCCACTGCGTCTCAACATCTGTCTGCATAAGTACTCTGGAGCCCACATTTAAAATGTGGCTTATGCACCAAATAAAGGTGCTAGACTTCTCTGGAACCTTAAAAGGACCCTTTTTGGAAAAGATGCATGAAGGTGTCAATGCAATGGTTTACCATTTCAAAGGTTCTTCACACTCGCTGATCCTTTAGAAACCAAAGTGGTTCTTCTATAAGAACCGGATTCGGAAACAAGGAGAAATGAGCACAAAGAGGCGTCTGTAAATGGTGGAGAGAGCATCACACTGAACACTCTCTCGCTAGGAGTTAAGAGCACGGGCTGTTGTGTGAACACCCGTATATGTCAAATAAATTGATTCCATAAAGCGGTTCCAACTGGTTGCTATGGTATCCAAGGTGGTTGCTAGGCACTTGTTAAGGTCTTGCTATTTTTTTCAGCTTCGTTTTCATATTTGGAGCCTGGAACATATGACTGGTACTTCAAGCATCAACAATGTTCTAAAGACTTCAAACACTTATTTTGTCCATTTTCCAAAATAAGGGTCTTTGGAAGCAAGCGTTCAAAACCAACAGTGTGCATGATTTGTGTGTCATACGGTGAAAGCATGAGGGTGAGAAGCTCCAGCGAGATCATGAGTAATATTTGCTGTTGGTCCGCTGAGGAGAACATTACAGTACCCTTATTTTCCTGCAGGGAAATGGGTCAATGTATCGTGAGCATAAACACAGGGAGAAGAGTGTTTATGGCTGACATCAAGTGTTTCCAGCGAGAAGCATCCGTGAAATGCTGGAAATAAACCTGAGAGCATTACTAAGAGCTTGGCACGGAAAGGAGTTCAAAATAACCTCAAAGTTCAGCTGGAAGCATCCGAAGCGTCGCGGCAGACAGGACGGATACTTTCATTCTCGTGTCACTTTCCGAGTAGGAGTCTGACGGAAAACAATGGAAAATCCTCTTAAAGGGAGGAAAAAGAGATGTCAGGGGCTTTGGGTGACAGACAATGAGAGCGGCTGTATGTGGGGAGGATGCTGGAGAGCGATAAATAAAGGGAAGTCTGTTTGAATCAGGCCTGTTCCACCAAACGAAACGGTCAGGCATGTACCAACTCTGGGGCTTTTCACGTTTTAGTGGAACCATGGATACGTCACAGAATACGTCAACAGAGGGGATGCACAGGGTCAGTAAACGGGAGAAGATGGTAACGCGTACAAACGACCTGCGAGTGGTTTTGTGTTTTCAGGATCAACGTTTGGCGATAAGGAGACGTAGAAGACAGCAGTTAATCTAATCTTTGGTTCCTGCTGCGAACAATCTTTACAGGTTCTGGAACTTGTTCCTGTTGGTGGAAATGCGGCGAACGGTTCAATATTGGTTCCGTTCCACGCTGGTGGAAAAGGGCCCGCAGGGACTCCAGCCAACAACTCGAATGAAGTGAGTCATGGGAATTTTCCACACCTTCCTCAAGGCTTCCAGGCTGAAAGAGAAGCTGGAAAATGCCAAACATTCTCAGTGTATCACTCCAACACCTACAGACCTCCCTCTCCACAACCGCCTGTGCAACGTGAAGGTGAACGTGACTGACAGATTAAAACGGGGAGAAACGCGGGCAAATGCTCAGGCTCGAACAGCTGAAGACACACCAATCAGAGGATACAACGACCACCAATAGAGTATTGAAGGACTCCTAGTCCATCTGCTTCTCTGCGTACATTCCTCACCTCCTTTCACCCTGATCTTCAACGGTCAGGACCCCACAGGACCACCACAGGGCAGCCATTACACTCACTGTCCACTCTATTAGACACTCTATTAAAGTCAGAGACAGACGCTCATCTGTTTCTGCACAGTTTGTGTTGGTCGTCCTCTAGTCCTTCATCGGTGCTCACAGGACGCTGCCCACAGGATGCTGTCGGCTGGACATTTCTGGTTCTCAGACCAGCAGAGACACTGAGGGGTTTAAACACTCCAGCAGCACTGCTGCGTCTGATTCACACCTCGTACCAGCACAACACACACTAACACACCACCACCATGTCAGTGTGACTGCAGTGCCGAGAATGACCCACCACCCACATCATATCTGCTCTGTGGTGGTCCTGTGGGGTCCTGATCATTGAAGATCAGGGTGAAAGGAGGAGAATAAAGTCGGCAGAGAAACAGATGAACTACAGTCTAATTACAGAACCACGCAGTGGAGAGAAGCAGGTGGTCTTAATGTTATGGTTGATCGATATAAACTGCAGAAGAGCTAAATATGGCGGGGACATTTCCCCCCCAGTATTGATCACTGACCGTCCCTTTCCCAAAAGGTAGCAAATCGAGCTTCAGAAGAGGCTGTGGGGCTTATCGCCAACCCTGGATCAGATGGTTCCTCAGGTCTAATGACGTTTCCATTCCTCTATTGATCTGAACTGCTACAGCTGAGCTCTCGCAAACTCGTTTAACCTCTGCTTCAGTCAGGTTTCTCCATGTTTGGGCAAAAAAAATACATCAGGCCTTAAACTGTATCAAATGTCAAAGCCACAGCCGGAGCTCCCAGTAAAACTACAGCTGAACCACAGCTGCAGCAAAAGGCCTGAGGTCAGATCTGCTCCTCGGCTTCTGAACTGAAGGCTCGGCCTGGAGACAGAGGGACCTGGACACCGACTGGACACAAGCCATGGATTTCTCTCTGTCTCCCTCAGGATCTCACTGCAGAGGCAATTACTTTTTTAATAGCGATGCAACCACTCACCTTTTCTATCTCTCTCACCATTCACCACCGTGTGTGTGTGTGTGTGTGTGTGTGTGTGTGTGTGTGTGTGTGTGTGTGTGTGTGTTTTTGAGAATAATGAAATGTCTCATGCAGCACGTTGTTGCCCTAACGCGCACTCCAGCAATTCTTCCAAAGCCTGCCACAGCTTGCACTGATATTGAGCAACACTTCAACCTAGTGATCTTCTCTCTCTCTCTCTCTCTCTCTCTCGCTCTCTCGCTCATTCTCTCGCTCTCTCGCTCATTCTCTCGCTCTCTCTCGTTTTTTCCTCTTTCTATTGCAAAACACCTCATCACAAGACAGGAGCTGCGGTCAGACGGAGACAGAATTAGAGAACATTCTGCAGAAAATCTGATTCACGCACTTTGTCCCAATACAGGAAACAAGTCCCTCAAGACTCCTTATGTGGTTCTTGACACTGGACACCCTTATAGGAGTAAAGGTGCAGCAGAGTAAGGCTGGACAATTCATCAAAACCAACGTTCAGAACCTCCAATCTTCCAACTCTGCCCACCTTTTTCAACATCAAATGGATCATCTGTGTATGTTCCTTCAATTCTTCTAAAACCATCTCATTCACTTCGTCCTGGTCAGGGCTGCTGTTCCTCCAGAGCCGACCCAGAATCGCCGGGCGCAAGCCAGGAATACCATGTTCAGGGCGACAGTCCATTGAAGGGTACCACACACTAGAGTAGCCTGTTCGCCTACCACGTCTATGATTTCACAGTACAGAGGTCTTCACCTCTGGACCTTAAATCCAGTTTCCAGTCCTGGACTTGGGAATCCATGGTGACACTACATGGCCAATCAACTACATGAAATGTTCCAAGAACACAATCCAGGACAGGGAAACAGACTAAAGGTCCAGGATCGAAGACCTGGATGATACAAGAACCAGTTCCATAAAGAGATGAGTGTGTGAGAAGAACCTTTACACCTAGCGATGGTTCCCCAGAACTTTAAAATGTCCTTCGTGCTCCGACATCTCGGTCACAAAGCTAAGCTGGAACTTTTTGTGACCCAAATGATATAGAACACCACGGCTATTTGAATAAGAGCAGAAATTAGTGCAAATGATCCCTCTGTTCTCTCTGAAGAACAGTTCTAAGCCACCGGTTTGACAGTACTGCAGTTTTCAACCAAATAAAGAAGCCCTCGATATTTCCAGGGTTTCAAGGTGTCTGTGCAGAATATAGTGCAGTTATCGTTATAAATAATAAAGAAATAAAAATAGCATGAGACAAAGCAGGACACCTGGTCAATTTAAATAAATGGACACTGGATTTTCACTGGAACCACTGAAGAAACGTCTTCTAAAAACCATTTGTCGAAAAGTAATTAACAGAAATATATGCACCTCAGACATGAGTTTGGTTTGCTCTTGATAGTGGGAGTGAGGTGTATCATCATGGCCAGCTCTCTAAGGCCTTTAGAACGAATGCAGTAGATGCAGAGGAGTCTGGGAAGGGGTTTCAAAAGACCTCCAAACGGTTCAAAATCAGTGGGGCCACTAAATAATGCACAACTGCCGACACGGCCCGATCGGTTCAACCCTCGAGAAGACCGCGAGATCCTAAAATGTCCATGAAGAAGATGGTTTATGGCACAAAGATCACCAGCAGGGCAGATGTGAGCCATAGGGTAGGACTGCAGCACTATGTGATGAATCACAATAACGCTGCTCTCAGTCCATTCTCCTCATCTGTCCGTTTTTGTCCACCTCTACCCATCTCGCTTTGCCAGCCTAATCACCTAATCTCCCCGTTCTTATTGGCTGTGGCGCTCGCCCTCTCTCCAGCGTAATCAAACAGAGGGGACTGAAGCGTGACTGGTGCCACACGCCGAAATTGCTTGCAGAACAAACAAAAGGATGCAAAACAACTCCGACTTCTCTGCTGCAGAAGAGAAGAGCAGATGCAAATGAACAGAGAATCAGACATCCGGCGTGTTTTTCACCGATAACACAGCGTTTAAACGGGCCAAAGCCCAACACCTCATCATTACTCACCGATAACAAAACAGCCCAGCGGCAGCAGTGAACTGGAGACGGTTCCGCACGTTCACTAATCGATCCGAGACAAACAGTCGTCCGCTGGGGAATCAAATTGTCCCCTGAATCAGATACAGCTTTGACGTTCGATCATTGTCCTAATTTTCTGTTGTGTACATGAAGATCAACGTCCCAATGTGTGTGGACACCCCTTCTAATGAATGCTCTCGTTGCTGACAGTTGTGCAAATGCACACACACCACAGACTTATAGGCATCTAGTGGGTTAGAGGGGTATAAAGCCCCCCCGGCACTGGAGCAGTGGAACTGATGGAGCTCCAGCCAGTACTTCTGGCATGGGGGTGGTGATCATCCAACATCCTGACCTCACGAACCTTAGTCACTGAATGCAATCAAATTCTCACACCTAGCAGAAAGTCTTTCCTGGACAGTAGACACAGTTTCACAATCTAAAGCAGGATCAGCTCTTTAATACCCGTGGTTTCTGCAAAAATTGCGTATTAAAAATGTATCATTCATATATGAATGAGCAAGTGTCCCAATACTTTTGTCCACATTTCGTATCCATTGACCTGACCGTGCTGGACAACCTTCACAGACCTTCAGCCTGAATTCTTGTGCCACAAATCTGCACATTACTGACGCTCAGTGACCTCCTGCAGACCTGCTTTGTTGCCCCCCATCGCCACCCAACACTAATGCATCCAATCCAGCCAATCAAGGCCTTCTGAAGGGGTTAATTAAGCTGGAGCAGGAAAGGAGACAACGACTACCACTGAACTCCACAGGAAGGCGAATCTCCAAGGCCGGGATTAGTGACGACTCTTGTAGTTGGGCAGAGTGGAAATGACAACCGTGCTAGTGTAACTGCCCAATCCCTCCTGAGATCTGCCAGGTTTCCACACATCTGCTGAAGAAATTCGAGAGCTCAGGACTGAAAAACAAAAGTGCAAAGACAAAAACACACTCGCCGTCATAATGACTCAGGAAACGTCAATGCTGGAGGTTCTTTCATGAGATGTCCTTTTTGGAATTTCCCTGGTGCATTTTCCTGTTTTTCAATTAAAGGCGTAGAGCCGTGTCTCAAACCCCTCCCCCACGTCCCCCCATCACATGCGATGCTCCCAACACTAGGAGGGTGAAGACAAGCACATGATCTTCTTTCGGCTGCTTCCTTTAGCCGATCACCTGCCTCCATCTTGCCCTATCCCCTGCCTCCTCTCCTCTTACACCAACCACCTCCATGTCCACCTCCTCTCTCGCTGCCTTGTAACCCGTCTTCCTCCTCTCCTCCTCAATGGTCTTCGACCTACAGTAGTCCAATTTCCGCCGGCACCCTGCTGGTCAACAGCACCGGTCTTTGATAACCCGGTCCTCAAGCTTACACCAATACATGTGAGGTCATACTCCGCCTCTTCGCAAACTGCCAACATTGCTGGGCGGCCAACACACTCGGAAGAAAGTGCCGGGTCCAGATCAGAATTCCTGCATCTCCGGGTTCTTTTGTGCCTTATCGTGGCAAAAGAACCCATACACTGTAGATCGAACACTCACTAAATATCAATTATAACTAATAAATAATACATACTCATCACAAATATAGCTAGTGTTCCGTAGAGCGCTTCCAACCGAGCAACAGCTGCCGTGAGCGCGGATAATTAGGACAGTGTTGGCATAGATGAATCACTGTAACCTGAGGACAACGAAGTGGCTAGTCTGGTCAGCCTGTACACCCCCAATAACAGGCAGGAAACGCTCCAAGTCCAAAGATAAGGTGCGGGTTCTCGGTGAGTCAGAAAAAGGACATGCGGGCTTCTGGTACACAGCGACCGCGCGATTCAACAGACACTCCAGACTTTCACCAGCAAACAACAACCGACAGCCACACTCTGCCTGCGCACACACACACACACACACACACACACACACCTCCGTGTCTCTTTTTCCACACACAAGGGTGTCGTGTATCTCTCATTAAGCTGTATTAAGCTCTAGTTAAGCAGCTGGGGGTGAGTTCCAGGGTTGCTCTGTCTGTCAGTGTGAAATAAGAAAGACGTTGATATCCATTATTAATGCCAACCCTCAAAACTACACCTGGGACTGGATTGAGAGCTATTAATGCCGTCTGGCACATCCTTCAAAACCCTGATAGAGCAGCACTTGCCAGCTAGGAAAACAACGGATAACAGGACAGGATAATATCGTCTGCGGGAGAAAAACGCTCTGGCTCTAGGTTTGGACAGAGGAACAATGGAGAGCCTGTAGACAGCGTTTTTAATAGAATAGCACCAAGTGACCTTGACTTCCACTGTTCATATTACACCATTCTACCACTTGACATGGCTCTATGCGGAACCGTTTTTTAACTGGTTCTAGTAAGCAGCAAAACAGATCGCTGTACTGTTACGGTGAAGTCTGAAACTATAGAAGAACCTATTTAGGTGCTTCACAAAGGATCGTTGACCGTCAAGCTGAAGTATGTGTGTTTACTGAACCCATGGTCCTAAACAGAACCATTACCTTCACAAAAGAACCTTTGAGGAACCATGTTTGTGAAAAACCGGTATTATGTTACCCCAGCATTCGGTCAACTAAGAAAACAACAGCAGACAGGAGACATCTACGGGAGGAAATCGAGCACTCTTACTGGACGGAGAACCAACAACCTGTGAATCACTTCTCCAACGGTATACCAGCAGTGACCTTGACTGATTTAATGATTGTACATCACAATATTTACTACACTGTTGGCATCTGATGAGACAGAATAAACAATAACAAAGATGTGGTGGTGCATACTGGAGCCCCACTGGGAATGAGAAAGTCCATGTTGCCCCAATATATGGATGACCACCCGGGTCAGTGATGGGTCCAGGAGGGGTTAAACATGGGCCCCATCTGGGTCCTAGATAATGTGTCTCTGTAATAACATATGTACAAACCCACTCAGAGTCCACACCCATCTGGAACCCACTGAGACAAAAGGTCATCTCTGAGTATGTCGGCTGAGATCATATTAATCAGCTCTGCGCTTCCGTGGCTTCAATGAGCGAAACCAACTTTAAACAAAACAACAGGACAGTTACGTGGTAAAGGTTATTCTCAGGGTATTTCCCGAAAGCTTTCCTTTTGTAAGCCTCTCTCTCAAACACACACACACATGCATACACACACACACACGCGCATACACACACACGCGCATACACACACACGCGCATACACACACACTCTGGTTACACTGTGCTGGTCTGATGGATACACTGTGCTGGTCTGATGGTTACACTGTTCTAGTCTGACGGTACACTGTGCTGGTCTGATGGTTACACTGTGCTGGTCTGATGGTTACACTGTGCTGGTCTGGTCTGATGGTTACACTGTGCTGTTCTAGTCTGACGGATACACTGTTCTAGTCTGACGGATACACTGTTCTAGTCTGACGGATACACTGCGCTGGTCTGACGGATACACTGCGCTGGTCTGACGGTTACACTGCGCTGGTCTGACGGTTACACTGTGCTGGTCTGACGGTTACACTGTGCTGGTCTGACGGTTACACTGTGCTGGTCTGACGGTTACACTGTGCTGGTCTGACGGTTACACTGTGCTGGTCTGACGGTTACACTGTGCTGGTCTGACGGTTACACTGTGCTGGTCTGACGGTTACACTGTGCTGGTCTGACGGTTACACTGTGCTGGTCTGACGGTTACACTGTGCTGGTCTGACGGTTACACTGTGCTGGTCTGACGGTTACACTGTGCTGGTCTGACGGTTACACTGTGCTGGTCTGACGGTTACACTGTGCTGGTCTGACGGTTACACTGTGCTGGTCTGACGGTTACACTGTGCTGGTCTGACGGTTACACTGTGCTGGTCTGACGGTTACACTGTGCTGGTCTGACGGTTACACTGTGCTGGTCTGACGGTTACACTGTGCTGGTCTGACGGTTACACTGTGCTGGTCTGACGGTTACACTGTGCTGGTCTGACGGTTACACTGTGCTGGTCTGACGGTTACACTGTGCTGGTCTGACGGTTACACTGTGCTGGTCTGATGGTTACACTGTGCTGGTCTGATGGATACTCTGTGCTGGTCTGATGCTTACACTGTGCTGGTCTGATGCTTACACTGTGCTGGTCTGATGGTTACACTGTGCTGGTCTGACGGTTACACTGTGCTGGTCTGACGGTTACACTGTGCTGGTCTGATGGTACACTGTGCTGGTCTGAAGGTACACTGTGCTGGTCTGAAGGTACTCTGTGCTGGTCTGATGGTACACTCTGCTGGTCTGAAGGTACACTCTGCTGGTCTGAAGGTACACTCTGCTGGTCTGATGGTACTCTCTGCTGGTCTGAAGGTACTATGTGCTGGTCTGATGGTTACACTGTGCTGATCTGATGGTTACACTGTGCTGGTCTGATGGTTACACTGTGCTGGTCTGATGGTTACACTGGTTGGTCTGGATGGTTAAGCACTGTGCTGGTCTGATGGTTGTTACACTGTGCTGGTCTGATGGTTACACTGGCTGGTCTGGATGGTTACACTGTGCTGGCTCCGAAGGTACTCTTGCTGTAGATCAGGTAAACAGGGCAGCCTTACCCGGGCACGCAGCCGGGGAGGACCGGTCCACTTCTGGTGGCGTACAGGTTCAGTGTGACGGGTTGGCTGGAGCGATGTTGACCGCTTGGGAGGGTCGTGACGGGGCTCCAGCCTGGGCAGCTCTGGGTTGCGCCCAGACATGCTGGAGCTCAGGAGGGTCCGGCGTTACAGCGAGTGACCAGCATCCGGCTGACCACTCGATCACTACCACTGCTGCTGCTGGATCACTACAGCCGATCACCACTACAGCCGATCACCACTACACCACTGCTGACTACTACAGCTGATCACCACTGCTGCTGATCACTACAGCCGATCACCACTACTGACCATCACAGCGATCACCACCACTACTGACCACTACAGCTGATCACCACTGCTGCTGAACTGATCCAGCCCCTGTTTACTGTCCGCGCAGCCGGAGACTGGAGGAGGAGCTGCAGGAGGAAGCGGAAATTTAACAGAGAGAGAGAGAGAGAGAGAGAGAGAGAGAGAGAGAGAGAGAGAGAGAGAGCACTGAGCGAGAGAGAGAGAGAGAGAGAGAGAGTACTGAGCGAGAGAGAGAGAGAGAGAGAGAGAGAGAGAGAGAGAGCACTGAGCGAGAGAGAGAGAGAGAGAGAGAGAGAATAAAGGAGAGAGAGAGAGAGAGACAGGAGCGAAAGAGAGAGAGAGAGAGAGAGAGAGCAGAGTACTGAGCGAGAGAGAGAGAGAGAGAGCAGAGCGAGAGAGAGAGAGAGAGAGAGAGAACAAGGAGAGAGAGAGAGAGAAAACAGCGAGAGAGAGAATGGAGGAGGGGAGAGAGAATGGAGAGAGAGAGAGAGAAAGAGAATGGAGGGAGAGAGAGAGAACACAGAGAGCGAGAATGGAGGGAGAGAGAGAGAAAGAGAGAATGGAGGGAGAGAGATAGAGAATTAAGGGAGGGAGAGATAGAAAGACAGAAAACAGAGAGAGACAGGAGGGAGAGAGAGAGAAAGAGAGAACGCGAGTGAGGAAGGAGAGAGAATTGTTGTTCTTGTTTTGTTATTAGTTATTAATGATATTATTAATATGAATGTTAATAATAATAATAATAAGAAGAATAGTATTAATATGTAAGTGGATAAAGAGGAGAGAAATCTGTATCGATATATCGATATATTGATCAGTGACATTCCACTCACCCTCTGAATGATTATCTGTTCGCGTTGCCTGTTGAGTGAAAGGTCCAGAGATGTTCAGTCTGTGATTATAAATCTGTAACGTGCTCCTGGACAGTCAGTGGAGCTGATAGAATGGTCAGTGAGATATATATTTAAATATATATATAAAAACATGAATTGCTCAAGATGCTGCATCTTTAATCATGATCACTAGCTGATTAATCGTTTGACAGATCATCAGCTTTGACAGCAATGACTGTGTACTTGTGCACTTACTAATCGCGAGTCGACGATTTAACGGTGTGTGTGTTCCTAACCGCTGTGTAAGTGTTAAATCACTCTGACTACCTGTGATGCATCACCACTCATTCCTTCATCAGATGATCTCATCATTCAGATGTAGAATGGCTGGTTGCTATGGGCTTATGGCTGCTGATTGCTGGAATGAAGCACCTTCTTGATCTTCCCAGATGATGGTGAAAACAGAAGCACTTTAGGAGGACACGAGAAACCAACAGTGCCAATTTGCGAATGTTCCAGGTGCAGACAAACCCAGAAGCACATATTGGTCATATTGGCCTGACTTGTTTTCTGGATCATTCGTCCACCTTGAGAACCTTGAGAAGAACCAAAACTGAAAAGGGGAACCTGACAGCCAATAACAGACCAGTAACACACAGGAGGAATGAGGGTAATGGTGTAGTGCAGGGTGGGGAGCTGAGAGTTGAGATTGTGGTGAGAACTCACCCAAACCTCGAAACAGGTAAGAGCCAGTGAATAGAACCAGAGTCTGGCCTTCTCGAGTGGGTCTCCTCACTCCTGATTTGAGTGAATGAATAACGAGAGGGTTAGGATGTTTTAGGCAGGTGCCCCAAGGTGGTCAGATGTGACCACGTGCTGTAAAAGGCCTCAAGTGGACATATCCCCCAAAGACCCCTGACGTATTATTCGCACCGAAATGATACCAAACATTTGAAAGTTTTCATCATAATGGGGACATACAGAATCAAGACCAATATATGTAAAATGACCTGTGATTTGATTTCGGCTGTGCTGGACATGTTGGACGGCACTGGGTTTCAAAACACCATTACTCCAACCGGTCTGCAGCAGGACAACACTTATTATTACTTCAGCGTGACTGCAGGGTATACCATCGCTACCATCTGTCACAGGAACCATATGTCGCGTGTTTGGCTCAGTGACCAGGTGTGTGTGGACGGTTCGGACGGCCGGGTTGGTCTCAGATAAGGCTCCTGGGCGGTTGCGTTATGCTTCGACGCTGGTATGCTCCAGTCCACAGCTACTAGACCGAGATTATCAGATTAGAATTGCGTGATTTAAATTATGGTTGCAACATGATCAGTTAGATATGACAGGTTCACACACTTCACACACACACACACACACACACACACACACACACACACACACACACACACACACAAGATTAAAAGGGTCAACAACTAATGTCATATGACACTAAAGCTGAGTCGTACTAATTAACTATCTATTTAGGAGCTTAAGCAGAAAGGCAGATCAGAATAACAATACATAATAATAATATGAATAATTAATTTAAAATGACTTTTTTAATGATATATATATATATAAATATAATACATCCTGTATATATGTCCTATATGTTTTATACATTATGATAATTATTATTCACAGAACTTATTCATTTATTTTAGCCTTATTTATTACTAGTGTACTGAATATGAATATGCAATTTCAATAATATTATTATAGCTCAATATATATATGTATTAAATGTATTTTGTGCACTAAAATATTTATATATAAAAATATTACACGTACATTAAAGCAGTACTATATACATCACATGATTATGTTTATGAGCAATGAAAACTATTTCGTGGGTACTGACAGAACGACGGCTTCATGAATATGTTATTATTTATAATTATATTATTTGATTGTCTATAACAATACAGGGGCTACAGCGAAGTTGAAACACCTGGTTTTAGACCACACACTGATTATAGCCTTGCGCCACAATACAGCCAGTTCGGCCTTTGTGAAGGACATTTTTGGATACAACTGTTAACACCCCCAACATCCTTTCTAGACAGCTTCCTTGCGCCCACAGTTAATCCTGTTGGATGTGGTTGGTCTTGGTGGTGCTGACGCTACTCCCTGATAATGCGGGCTCTGGATATTTACAAAGACTTTGCCGTTTGGCCGCCAGCGTTTCAGCAAGACGGCACCAACAATGTCCCCTTTGAACTCTGTCCCCCATAATGTTGTGTTCATTGCAATATTTTGAGCAAACTGCCTACTCTGCTACACTGAACCTTCACACTTCTGCTCCTTACTGGTGCAGCACGAAGACTGACCACCAGGCTGCTCCAATTTAGTCATGAAACGTCCCACAATACAATGACAGCTGTTTCAGTTTCATTGTCCAACCCCTGTATCTGACACTTACAATGTGTGATATTGTTATTACAAACATTATTATTATGATTATGATGAGTGTGTGTGTGTGTGTGTGTGTGGGTTGGGGGTTTATTCTCTCTTCTATCAGAGGCTGTTTCTCAGTTGACTCAGCAGACGAGCAGAGCAGGCCTACAGGGGAGGAGAGAACTCGGGCTGCCGAGGGAACCGAATTCCCGTCATCACTCCAGCAGGGAGTTCTGCACCTTCCGTCATGAGCGGAGGTCGTGGGTACAGGGCTCCCTTCGGAGTGTTTATGCACCATCCAGATATTTTCCAGGCATGGTGTTCGTCAGCAGTGTGAGAGGGAACGCAGTGTTTGCTCTGGTAGCTGTCGCTCCTCTGAGTTTGCTCAGGGAATGAGGAGGTGTTTAGTCAGTCAATCCAGCTCACACATGAAGCTTATATAACAGCAATAAAGGCCAGCGCGCTCCTGCAGGAGGAAAACACTGTTATCAGTGCACGGGTTCTTTATTTATCGTGAACAAATCCTGAAGCTGTAATAACCTTCTAAAGGTTAATTCAGGGAAACGTTAACGACGAGGTCCTACGGTCTCACACTTAAGATACGCTGAACAGGGTCAGGAGCCACACAGGCAAATACACTACATGTCCAAATGTTTGTGGACACCCCTGGTAATGAATGCACTCAGCTTCTTTCAGTTGACACCAATGTGCAAATGCACACACAGCTTGTCTAGTCCCTGTAGAGAAGTACTGCCAATAGAACAGGACTCTCTGGAGCACACTACAGAAGTGTCTCTGAAATCCAGAGATGTTGTGAAGGCTGTTTTAAGGAGCAGTGGAGAGCCAGAGTGCAGACCGTCTGCTTTTGGCAGCGACACTGATCAGCCAAAAGATAAAAACTGAGAGATGAAGGGAACAATCTACATCTACATGCATCGGTCAAGGGTCGAAGTGATCAGTCAGTTGTTGGTAAATGAACTGCCAACAGTGTCGTGGTCACTTGAAGCTCACAGATGTGATCCATGGAGGCCCATCTCACAACGTACAGGACGTACATGGGTCTTATTAAGCTGATGTGTCGATGTTATGGCTGATCGGTGTGGACGTACACACACTGAACCTAGTGCTGAACCGATGAAGAACGAGGGCTGAGGTACAAAGATGTCTGTGACTCTGGAGAACGAAAATGTATGTTGGAACAGTGAGCAATCCCGAAACGGAGAAAGGACGGAGAATCGAGAATTGACATGTAGTTACTGTCTACAACAGCAGATATGTTAACAGTGACGAGAAGAACGAGAGAGAGAGAGAGAGAGAGAGAGAGAGGAAAAGATAAGAAAGCAGAATAGAACAGAACTAAAAAGAGAGAAAAGAGAATGAGACAAAAAGGAAAGGGGGAGAAGAGAGAGAAAGAAGAAAGAGTAGAGAGGAACGAGACAAGAGACAGGAGAGGGAGGAGAGAGACCAGAGACAGGAATGAGGAAAAAGTAGGGAGAGAGCAATGAGAGAAGATTGAAAGAGAAAGTAGAGAGGGAGGAGGGAGAGAGCAGTGAGAGAGAGAAAACAGAAAAGAGAAGAACGAGAGGGGAGCACGAAACGAGAGCGAAAGGAGAAAGCAGAGGAATGAGAGAAATGTAAAGAGGAGCAAGGAATTTGAATGAAAGAGAGAAGAGATTAGACAGCAACAAGGAAATAAAGAAAGAAGGGAGAGGAGAGGAATGAGAGAGAAAGCAGAATGTCTCCCATTCAGAGCATAGGTAGGGTTCTGGTGTCAGAGGTTAAAGAGAAGAAACGAAGGGATGATGTCACTGAGATCAACTCTGTAGGAGCCAATATTACATCATAGACCCAGAAAAATACCCCGGCATTACAAAACACCGTCAGTGGGTTTGTGTAGCTTAGAAAAGAGGGGAGCAGAGAGACGATACACACGTGTATTTAGTCAAGAGTCCAGAACTCTGGGCCTCACGCCTTTAAAACCCTCCCTGAATCAGTGCCAGCGTACAGAACTCGGAGAACCGCCATCCCGCCAGCCGAGTCTGAAACGCTCGCTGCCACTTAACCGGATCAAAGAGGAGCAAACTGCTGCACCACCCACTACACAGGCCTCCATGATGGAGCTGCTCCAGCCAGGGGCCAAGGGACATTCTGACAGCGTGTGTGTGTGTGTGTGTGTGTGTGTGTGTGTATGCCCTTAAAGGGCCAGAGGTTAAGAGTGTGTGTGTGTGTGTGTGTCGGGGATTGTGTACTTAAGTGAGTGTGTGTGTGTGTGCACTGGTGACCGAGTCAACCCCGGTGAAAGCAGTTAAGTAGGTCAAGCTGAATCCCAGACGTCAGGTGACTGTCACATTTCCAGCAATGTCCTCCCTCCCCCTGCTGGACAGGACACACCACTGCAACCTGCAGACTGGGTCAGGGGGCCAGAACTTCATCTCCCACATGCAGCGTGAGAGGAACGGCCCAAACCAGCCCAGTAACTGACAGGACAGACACTATATGGCCTTAAGTTTGCAGACACCTGCTCGGCTCACATCTCGTCTGAAATTGAAGCTTATTAATAGGTCTGCTGCAGTATGAACTTCTAACCTTCTGACAAGGTTTACCACTACAGTGAGGATTTGATTGCGATCAGCCTCAAAAGAATCTGCAATTGAGTGCTGTGAGGCATGATGCTAGCAAGGATGGACCATATCACTAACTATATAGTGCAATGGTGTCACAACACTGTCACGGAGTAAGTGATCAAGTCCTGCTTTTGTCTTGGTGGTGACGACCAACGAATCCATGTGTGCACTGTTCCAACAGTCTCATCTCCAGACCTGTCCCTGATTGAAAATGTGTGGGACGCTATTGGACGCTCTATCAACACTCCACCCCTACCACACCATCTGCAGAACTGAGTGAGAACATTCAAGCTGCATGGGATGGATCATCACAGGACACCATTAGGAACCTCTACACCTCCACGCAGAGACGTCTGGCGTGCTGCGTTAAACCCGACGCCGTCCTGAGAGACACTTCGATCACCTTTATTCTCCTCCACCAACAGCACTGCAGTCCCACACTTCCTTCTGGGTGCAGCTATTATTTTGATGAGTATACAGGTTTCCCCCCTAATCCTACTGAAACCGCTGATGTTGGAACAGCTGTGCAGATTTGATTGCAATCAGCCTCCAATCACTTTCTGAATGATTGGATCACAAACCAATACCCCAGAAAATGCCGTTTCATCAGGGTGATGTAATGGGGGTCAGGTGACCTCACCCTAACGTGCAGCTGGTCCAAAGACTGATGTTTCTTTGGACTGACTGCTCTACTGGTCCATTTATTACGGTGTTCTGACACTGAAGAGTAAGTGAGGTGATGTTGGTCTAAGAGTCAACAGCAGGAATAAAACCAAAAGCATGAATAAAATGACATGAATTTATATTTTATTTACAAAACATGTTGGAAAATGGGAGGAAAAAAACGGCTGCTCTTCAGCGTACACACGAACGGTCTGCTTTCTACTGAACTCACTTAAAAAAACAAAAAATCATGGACAGCGGTGGCCTCGCAGATCTCTTCTCCTTAAAACTTGAACTCTTTGTATTTCTTGGCTCCGGTGCGAGTGTCCTGCGGCTGACCTTTCCTCTTCTTTTGCTGTCCGACACAAAGAGAAAGCAGTGAAACACTGTTATATTAGTAGCACGTGTGCCCTCAAGATCAGCAGGTCTCACACGCCCCCCTCAGAACATCTGAAAGACGCGTGATCAGTAACAAGTGAGCGGAGGTAGGGCTTAAAAGAGATGTGGGAAGCCAATCAGAGGCTAACTTGCAGGTCACTTCCAAAATATGCTAAGTTACGGATGCAGCGGGACAGAATTTTCCACCTCTAGGGGGCGCAGTTACTATGTTTGGAACAGCAAGCGTCATTTATCAGCATAAACTGATTAAAAGCCAGGATTTTAGCATCATTTTTACTTAAATGCATCCAACGAATCACAAACCTCATGGTTCGAATTGTGATTTCAGTCGAGTCTGGACACATAACAGCTTGTAAAACTGAGTCATACGAGTGTAAATTCATTGATCTACAGCTGAAAGTCTACATAAAGCAGCTGTCTTTACCGTTTGGATTCGATCTCTACTGTCTTTCATTAGGAGTCTGAGCTGCAACTTGGCACTGAAGTGCTCTACACACACGGGTTCATCGCCACATTAGTGCGAATGCGAGACAGCAGCAGTACCTTCTGTTTGGCCGCGTGTTCAGCCACCATGTCGCTGAAGTCCTCTTTCTCCACCTGGGCCTGCTGCTCGCGCACATGCTCCTCGTACTTCTGCGTCATGGCCATGGGGTCCAACTCCAGCTCCTCCGGAGCGAGAGCGACCTCCACACCCTGGGAGTCGCCACCCAAACCAGACACGCCGCCCACCTTACGGCCTGCGCTTGCCTACAGGGAGAGAGAGAGAGCGAGAGAGAGAGCGAGAGAGAGAGGGAGAGAGAGAGCGAGAGAGAGAGGGAGAGAGAGAGCGGGAGAGAGAGAGAGCGAGAGAGAGCGGGAGAGAGGGAGAGAGAGGGAGAGAGAGTTTAAAAGTAATCCTATTAGTATGCACGATAGGACACTGTTTTGCTCGTTAATCTTTCCTGTAATTTGAAATGCAAATGGGACGCATCTGGATGACTGGTGTGTCTGATTTGGATCTAATGGAGCTCTGGGCTCACAGATGAACGAGACAAACTGCAAAGAGCAAGATAAGCCCACGGATAAGAGCGACGGGCTCCTCGCTCCCTTCTGAGGGCTTCTCTAAAGCTCAGATTTAGCAAAACCAGCAGTATTTCTGGGACGTGATGAAACGCAGCAAACAGAACCAACACCGTCCGTCTCATGACGCTCCTGCTCTCTCGCGTGCTTTAAATAAAATCAGGCCTGCTTGCTTCTGGCTCAAGGGAACAATGTTTTAACGATGCCAACAATGAGAAAGCTATTACAGACCAGTTCGTCTAATACGGCTCGAATACTGCTTACAGGACCCAACTAGCTTTCGTTTGTTTGCCACATTAAACATTCCCGTAACTCCATTACTCGGTGATTAATCTTAAGAGCCACTCATTTGTGCTTCTCCTTATTCTGAAACGACTTCTCCTGCACATGACTAGTGGAATACGATGTGCTCCATGTTTAGAAATATGACAACAGCTGGGACTTCAAGACTAAGAGCTCCAAAAAACACAACACACCACATATTATATGTAAATCTATTCGGCAAGATGGAAAATATAATAGCTATAAACTAAATTGTGAGAGGCAACTATTTTCATCCGAAAAGGGGCGGGGCATTACCCAAAGCACCAGGAACCCTCATGCGTCTCATTTGACTCGTTCTATTCTCGCTCCTCTGATCTCTCTGGCATTAGAGCGAACCCTCATTCCCTTCACTCCCCTGGGATTTGATGGTGAACGGGCTGGATGACCAGCTTTTTCAACCACTAAGATGGATGCTTAACCAGCTGCTGACCAGCACGGGCAGGTTTTGTCAAGTTGGTCACGCTGGTTGACCAGTTAAACCATCAAAACCTAATGCCCACGTGGATTCCACATGACTCTGGAATCCAAACTTCTCCCATCTTAAACTCACCGCAGCCATGTCGTAGATGTGTGTGGATGCCATCATGGCTGATCCCACTGGGCCCGTTCGCCTCTCGGGCAGCACCGTGAACAGCTGTGGCGTCTCGTTTCTGATCGTCAACAAAAATACACACAACAATAAGAATATATCACCCTACAAAACAAAGACACTGCATGGGCACATGTTCCTCACACACAGACACAAACACGCACCCGTCCATGGCCTCTTCGATCTTCTTCTTCCTGAGCTCAATCAACTCTGGGGTCTCCATACCGGCAGGAACAGAGGAGAACCCACCAGGAGTGATCAGTCCACTGGCGTAGAGATAAACAGAGGCAGTCAGATTAGTGCTACGATCTTCAAAGCTTTACAGTGACCTGCTCTACAAGCTGAACCTCTGCAATGAAGTGCTCGAGCTGCGAGAAAGGGATCCGCACCTGTCAGCAGGCGTGAAGAACCCAGTCTCGTCTGGCTTTTCCTCGTCACTCTCCTCCTCCTCTTCCTCCTCGGACGACTCTTCGTCGGAAGGTTCCAGCTCACCCCATGGGGTGCGGTCCACCTCCTCCTCCTCAGCTTTGGCCTGTTTTCACACATACAGTACTGAACGAGTCAGGCCACATGTTCCCACCATTCCGTCTGACTCAACCACACACACGTCTGCGCTTCTAAAACAAAGTTCTAAACCAGAAGATCATCAAAAGCACCCCTCATGAGCATGTTCTATCAGCCACGTAACACCACCGTGCTTATTTAATACAACGGCAAGTTGGACATTTACGGAAACTCAACCCCACGTGTCTGCAAGCATACAGCCATGTTAGTTAAGAATTCCGACAATCCTCGGGACAGGAATTTGGTTCGAAGACTCCAAATCACCTGGAAATCTACAGCGTTGGTTCCAAACACGTCTCCATAGAGAGGTTTTCCGGTCTCGTCCACAGGGGGCTTACCCCAGCCTCCAGCGTGGTACCCAAAGGAGCAGTTCTGGAAGGGAAAGATAGTCATCAAACAGCTACAAAACACACCTTTAACAGATAATCGTCATAATCTCATCTTAAATATTTGTTTTATATAATGTATCATTTTTATAAACCAAAAATAAGGGCTTTAAACCCTAGAATTCCATATTTATTTCCATGTTTAAAAAGTCAACAATTCCAAAGTAAATTGTATGTTTTGGTGACAAACTACAAGGCATGGTGTTCGGTTCGCAGGTGTCCTACCAACCTCAGGAATGGGGGCGTTGAGACCAGGGATTTTGAGGTTAGGGTAAGAGGGGGGAGGTCCGTACCTCTGCATGGCAATAAGCCACGGAGGGGGAACTTTATGGGAGTTCTGTAGAGAGACAGAGAAAGGAAGAAGACATCAGTACGGTGCTCAATACCTTATGTCCTAAAAAGACCACCATATTTGTGTCCATCTGGTGAAGCTCTATGGAGTAATAAGTGCACCGTGGGTTCTTCAGACTGCGTACATTTGAGTAACAGTGTGGTGCATTTACACGCACACATGCTCACTTCCAGGACATTTAAAATCGGATCTACAGCACCATCTGCTGGACAACATCTCAGTAAGCATCAACCCAAAAGTCAGTTTGCAGCTGAAGATCACAGTGGAAATCAACAGACAAGCACTCACAGGGCCGGTGGGCATGCCCAGGGCGATCCTCAGCTCGTCAGACAAATCGCCAGGCTTCTTCTCCTTCAGCCGCGTCTCGAACTCCTTACCCTGAGAGACGAGGAGCGAGAGAGCAAATGTGAGCTACGGCACAGAAGCCAAAGATGATACTCTGCACGAATGTGTGTGAAACTACCTCGTAGTACAGATCTCCATGGATGGTGAGCTTGGGCTTGATCTGCCATTTGAAGAAAGCGTCATGGAGCTTCTGGTAGTCGATGTCAATCTTGCCCATCTTTGGCCGAACCTTCTCGCGCATTTTGGTCTTCATAGTTTTGGCATCCTCCTGCAGGTGTGAGAGAGGTTAGTCTCTAGTTCTTGTATAAAAGCCAAGCGTCGTCAGGGTGGATTTAAAATATAATATTTCTAAAAGGTGAAATATCCCATAATACCAATAAATTACAATGATATTCATAAAAGAGTGAATGAATTATTACCATGGAAACGGTGTAAATTACACATGCACCTACAGGGCTGAGCCATTAGGGCTGTAACCCCTTCAGGCTTTTCCATACAACGATAATCCGCCACCCTCCCCTTTAATGAACGGTTTAATGACACGGTGACCTTCAGATTCACACATCATGAAAACTAAACCCTCGGTATCTTCTCTCCGATCATCTACATTCCCATCACCTTCTCCTGGAGAGCTTCCCTCATCTCCTGGATGCCGGTCCGTTTGATGAACTCCGGCAGCTCAAAAGGCGGCTTCTCGATACCTCTCTTCCCCTGTAGGTACTTCCTCTTGAAGCACCAGTGACGGGGCACGGGCACCGTGTTCCTGGTGGCCTTCAGGTGCACCAGCAGCTTGGGCTCCTGAGCCGTCACATCATGCATCTCCACCACATCTGGACGTGCCACCAGCTGTTGCAGCAAAAAAAGGAGAGGTCAAAGATTAAGGACTTTAGACTTAAGTGTCTAACGTAAGAAAATGTTACTCTTTCTTGGTGTCCAGGGTGAGTCAAGGTAGAACAGTGGTGGGGAACCAAGCACAGTTTGCTGACCTCCTTGATCCAACACACCTACCAAAGTGGAATCAGGCAGGAAACCTACAAAACCGTGCAGGAACCCCACCTCTAAACAGTGAGGATGTGTGTGTGAGACCTGTTTGAGCTCAGCCACCGTCAGTCTGTTCATCCTCCTCAGCTTCTTCTTCGACAGCTTTGGCACATCTGGCTTCACCTCCTAGAAAAAGGGGGAAGGTGGGGTTATTAGTCCAGTATGTGATTCCACTGCAGCATTGAAGTCTGAAAACTACAGAACTACATAAACAACCCCGGACGGATTCAGCTACGTCCCCGTCTCACCTCATCGCTGTCGTCGCTGTCTTTCTTTTCCTCCAAAAAGCCTTTCTTCCTCAGCAAGGTGGTTTCCTGCTTTTCTGCTTTCTCTGGCTCCTTCTCCTTCTCCTTCTTCACGTCGTCCGTCAGCTGTGAAAAGAAAACACACCCCACACAGTGAAAAAGGACCATTTCCTCAGAGACGATGCGATGGTGACGTTCGTTTTTACATTTCTTGAAGAAACCTTGGATCTTGCTTCTTTATGCTGCATCAAAACATCTCAAAGACATTTCGTCTAAGATCTGAAAATAACACTGCATGGCCGCCTGAGTCCTGTTGTCATTTTTACTCAAATATTGAGACGTCAAACTACGAAAACATCCTGCACAGAGGTTAAGAAGGTTTTGTCCTTCTCCTCAAAATGCCATTTTGGGAGATACAAGGTTTTTGTAAGACAGAAACGAGAAATTAGTTAATAAGAAATGTCATTTGTGCTGCAAACAGACATCTGTCCTCTGGTTTCTCCAGAATCCCTTTCAGCGATGAACCCTCACCTTGAACGCTTCGAAGATTCTCTTGAAGAAAATGTAGTTGGGGTCATAGATCTCCGGCTCCTCCGTGATGTACTCGATCTCCACTTCCGGCTCCTTCTCCTTCTCCTTCTCCTTCTTCCGCTCTTCCTCCTGCTCCCTCTTCTTCTTGTTCTTCTTCTTCCGGTTTCGGCGTCTTCGGCTTTTCTGCAGGTCAAGAGAGGGAATAAGGTTCGTTCTGCTAAACACAGAGAAGCTCGACTGTAAAACTGTGGTGAGGGTGATTTGTAAGACCTACGTCTTTTTTAGACACAGTGCCCTCGTCGTCATCGTCCGAGTAAGCACGAGAGGAGTTGTTCAGCTCCATCTCTATGCCGTCATCTTCATCTTCTGGACATTCAAACAATTCACGGTTAAGCACAAACTTCACGGTGTTCTGAGGTTTCTAGAATGAATTATAGCAGCCAGTATTTGCTGGGTGCACTGCAGTTCTTCATTCTCACCTATATGGGCAGTAGTGAGCTGCTCCTGTCTGATCTCCTTCAGCTGCAGGATCTTCTCCAGAGCCTGAGGGATTTTTGGGCCAATGCCAATGTCATCATTTGACCACATCTGTGCCACAGAACAGATTCGGTCAGAACCCCTTTATCCGAGAGACTCGGAGACATCTAATAATATACCCTGCAAACAGGCAACAGCCTCGGTAGTCCATACCTCTCTAGCATCTTCTCCAGGTGGTGGTGGCACCCTCTGCCTCTGACTGTTCTGTGAAACCACTGAAATGCTCGGTAGGGTTGGGCCACTAGTCGTCAAGGCTTCAAGAGAAGAGAAACGAGGAGATGAAATGATCAGACACATGGTGCTTGTGCAGTGGACAGTGCGATGCAGCTACAAAGCTTCGATTACAGATTTTGCCACCGTTCACACTGGCAAGGGTACAGCACCCAAGTGCCCGTGCCACCGTGATGGCATACCACACCAGGGTGTATGGACTCACTAGAGCCACATTGCCCCTCCACGTTCCCCTCTCGGTAAACGTGTTAGATGTTGCTATTTGAGAGGCATAACCTCCACACGAAACACAGAAGATGAACTAACTTCTCAGGGGAACGATGGGGGGCAGCAGACCTGGCCCCAGCCCTGGCTCCCTTGTGCCTGGTGGTCCTGCCTGCTGCATCTTGGCCAGCTCCTGCTGTCTCTCGTGCTCCAGCAGCTGTGCGGCCTAGACACGGAAGGGAAGGGGGACGTTTAGGTTGAGTGACCGCAGCGAGACTTACTGTGAAATCACACCATAAAAACTGTGTGTAGAAATAATCTCTAAACGACTGACTCTCTTCTGCTGCTCGAGAAGCTCCTGGTCCTTCAGCTCCTCCATCACTCTGTCACCCTGAACAACAAACAACCACGTACATAAAGAGGGTAAGTCTGTAAGCATATCTGTAACTCAGGTAATCTCGAGCTAATGCTATGCGCTCCTCTCACACCTGATTGGCCCTCTCCTCTTGCTGCATCATCATGGCAGCTCGCTGCTGGGCCATCTTTAACTGGTCATCCTGCGCTATGCCCGGGGGTACCCCTGGGGGAACTCCGGGTGGAGGTACACTTGGGGGTACGCCCGGTGGCTCAATGCCCAAGCGTATGGCAGGGGGAGGCCCTCCCATCATCCCCATGGCCTGCAGCATGCCCATTCCTGGGGGGAGTGGCATGGAGGGCATGGGTGGCATGGGCGGCAGACCTGGAATCTGAGAGAGTGAGAGAAACACAACGTAAATAAGTGGACACCGTGTTCAGTAGACCCCAACTATAGAACTAAAGGCTTGAACACAGGGTAAGGTCAGCTGCTGTGGCAGGTCCACTGTGCCTGACGCTGGACACCTAAATAGGACGCCAATCACATCAAACAATGACCACGTCAAATACAAACTGACTGAAGAACAGTGTGCTTACAAAGCTACTGACACACAAATCAGATCAATCACCTGCAAATAACAGTGCAGACACTGGTGGAGTGATTTTACAGCTCAAATACCAATAAGACCGTGTGAGGAGCCAGCATTGAGCTGACCAGTGCAACGGAAGAGCTGAACATCACGGCACAACGACTGGCCTCTGTACACCTTACGTTCGGGGTGAAAAGGGACACCGTTCAAATGAGAGCGTTTCCAGGAGAGCACTTACCGTGGTCATGCCCTTGTCATCTCCACCTGGTATGTTGGGTTTACTCAAGATCATTCCAGTCTGAAGAAAGACATTTCAAACTTACAATCTTCTCTTCTCACAGTAAAGGAAGGAGAAACAGTCAATGACGTGTGTCTTCAAAGGGTCTTACCTGCATCATGTACGTTTTCAACCTGTCTATCAACTCCTCCCTGGGGCCTGAACAAAGACATTCGACAGAAAATGAAAGATTAATCTGTAAAGTTCATATGAAATATTGTTTCGATGTCGAATTTGCTCAATCTTTGCTCTTTTGGATGCTGCACGTGACTCTATCGTGCTCATCTCTGTTTTTTTTATGTACATGTGGTTGAAATACAGTTGTGTGCCGAGATTGTGGCACCGAAGCACGTTATTAAAAAAACAAAAATAGGCTACTAATCATTTCAGGTCACATTAAAACAAATGCGCATGTACAAAACTACCGTAAGAACCCTGAACAAGTAGTTTGTGAGCTACTTTGGAGAACAAAGCTTGGTTCCAGATTTCTCCTGGGAACCAAGCATGAGTATGTTCAACCCCATCAGCACCTCACCTGATTGTAGGGCTGAGTGATTGACAAACACGATATACCGATATTAAGCGAGATACTTTATAAGACGCCTGCTGAAATCCTCCCACTGTTTTTCCTACATTTAAACATCTTAAAATTTAATTTCTCATTTATACATATTAATTTTTCTGAACCTGAGAGCGCAAATGGGAGCAGATTGAGGAAGGAGAAAAAAATGGCTTTCCTCAATATTGAAACATTTACAACTTGATATAAATAATACCATCGCTGTTTATAACCTGATATTGATAAAGACCGATATATCGTCCAGCCTTCATCCCGCTATGTTTACAGTCAGTCTTTGATTACATGCTGTTTGATTTTAGGGGTTTTAGTGAAGTCAGGTCATTACTGACCTTTAGGACACACATGTAAACAGAATACTAACACACTACATGGCTGAACTACAAAATAAAAGTCCAGAAATACAGTTAATAAATAATAATGATATAATTAGACTGGATTAAAGATGATTTTAGGACACAGGTGTAAATAGAATACTAAAACAATGTAGAAAAAAGGCGGAACTACATAATAAAAGTCCAGAAATACAGTTAATAAATAATAATATAAATATTATATAATAACGATAATAATATAATATTAGATTCAGAAAGTAAAAGCAGAGTAAATATGAGCTGAGGCATTAGAGGCAGCTGTGCTCAGAATAGAGCAGATTAAAGTTTAGAGTCGTTGCTTTAGGACTTAAACCGGCAGCAGTGTGTTGGGAGGTTTCGGACAATTTAATTCACCCATAACAGGCGCCCCGATCTCCGCCAGCTTGGCCTGCACTTCGGCATTGCTCCATGTGTTCAGCGCGGCCACTGCTGCGCCCAGATCCGCGCTCTTCTCAGCCCCCGGAGGTCCGTCCGCCGACATTTCACACGATCTCCTTCAACACGACGCAGAGGCAACTGCGCATGCGCGTTCGAATAAAGGCAGGACGCCGCTGCGCACAATCAGCGATCTGTAAACCATCTCCGCGCCTGTAGCGCGTACACTGAGCGACCGGAAGTGTTTGGAGATCAGCGCGTCTGAACAACCGCTGAGGAAAACCGGAAACGGAAACGGCTTTAAATCTGCCATCCGATTGGTCCGCTTGTGCTCTCGGCGCTAAAGAGTCGCGAGAGTAAATACATTTACACCCTCTGACCGAAAGGGGGCAGCATTTAAACACACTGAGAGAGAGAGAGACACTACGATTACATAGCGAATGCACTAAAGGAAAAGGCACGAAGAGTCTCTATACAATCAGGAAAAAGTCCCACAAAATCAACAGTCATTCAGATCTGGTGTAAATATTTGATAGCGTTATTGCGCCTGTTGATCTGTAAGGAAGTGAGGTTTGGGGTCCACTCAGTAAACTGGACAACACTAGACAGAGGACAAACTGGACAAACATCTCACAGAGTCCCTGCATGTGGAATTCTGCAGAAAGATACTTAAAGTCCAAAGAAAAACCCCAACGAACGCACGCAGGGCAGAGAGAGTGTGTGTGGTCAGTGTGAGAGAGTGTGGTCAGTGTGAGTGTGGTCTACTGACCACTCCACCTACACCTTACTGACCACACCACCTACACCCTACTGAACTCTCCACCTACACCCTACTGAACACTCTACCTACACCTTACTGACCACACCACCTACACCCTACTGACCACGCCACCTACACCCTACTGACCTCTCAACCTACACCCTACTGAACACTCTACCTACACCCTACTGACCTCTTAACCTACACCCTACTGAACACTCTACCTACACCTTACTGACCACACCACCTACACCCTACCCACTCAGTAAACTGGACTACACTAGATGGACAAACATCTCACAGAGTCCCTGCATGTGGAATTCTGCAGAAAGATACTAAAAGTCCAAAGAAAAACCCCAACGAACGCACGCAGGGCAGAGAGAGTGTGTGTGGTCAGTGTGAGAGAGTGTGGTCAGTGTGAGAGTGTGGTCAGTGAGATAGTGTGTGGTTAGTATGAGAGTGTGTGGTCAGTGTGAGAGCGGGGAGGTCCAGACAGAGCTGCACTTCCTCCTTCACTGCACAAAATTCAACACAATCAGAGAAACGTTCCGTCAAAAAATCCCAAACATAGAAAATATGACTGAATTAAAAAAACTACAAATGTTCCTCGACGAAGGCAGAACAGCACCTCTCGCCACCTGATATGTGACAACATGTCCACCTGAAGGACAGAGAGTAACACTCATCACATCACACCATACTGACCACACCACCTACACCATACTGACCACACCACCTACACCCTACTGACCACAAAAACTTACAGAGAGTAACACTTATCAAATCACACCCTACTGATCACACCACCTACACCCTACTGACCACTTCACCTACACCCTACTGACCACTTCACCTACACCACTGACCACACCACCTATACCATACTGACCACACCACCTACACCATACTGACCACACCACCTATACCATACTGACCACTTCACCTACACCATACTGACCACACCACCTACACCCTACTCACCACTCCACCTACACCCTACTGACCACACCACCTACACCCTACTGACCACAAAAACTTGCACCCTATTGAACACTCCACCTACACCCTACTGACCACACCACCTACACCCTACTGAACACAAAAACCTACACCCTACTAACCACTCCACCTATACCCTACTGACCACTCCACCTACACCCTACTGAACACTCCACCTACACCCTACTGACCACACCACCTATACCCTACTGAACACAAAAACCTACACCCTACTGATGACACCCACCCAAAACCACTGTAAATAAAAATATAAATAGTTGTTTGTATTATGTGGGTGTATGTGTACACATGTGTATATATATATATATATGGTATGTATGTGTATATGAGTATATATGTATATGTATATGTATGTATGTATGTATATACAGTATGTATGTGTGTATGAGTATATATCTGTATGTATGTATATACAGTATGTATGTGTATATGAGTATATATGTATATGTATGTATATACAGTATGTATGTGTATATGAATATATATGTATATGTATGTATATATGTTTAATTTTAAATATTTAATTACTTTTTTCACCATCTTGTTTTAGTTATTTTATTTTATTATTGTAATGTTTCTGTGCTTTGGCAACATTTTTAAAGGAACAGTCATAACAATAAAGCCAACTTAAACTGAAATTGAGAGAGAAAGAGAGAGAGAGAGAGAGAGAGAGAGAGAGTGAGTCTGAGAGGGACTTAGAGTAAGACAGAGAAAGAGAGACTCAGAGTAAGAGACTTAGAGAGAGAGAGAGAGAGAGAGACTGAGAGAGACTAAGAGTAAGAGACTTAGAGAGAGAGAGAGAGAGAGAAAGAGAGACTGTGAGAGAGAGAGAGAGAGAGAGAGAGAGACTCATTTGTTGAGTATGGTACAGGATAAGGTGAGTGGCAACACCCATCTATGTTTTGAGAGCTGCTTTTACCAGCCAATCCTGCCGCAGGGGGCGGGGCGTGGCTGAATACGGCTATGTGGGGCGTGGCGTAACTGAATAAGGCTGTGTGGGGCGGGGCGTGTCCAAATACGGCTGTGTGGGGCGTGGCGTAACTGAATAAGGCTGTGTGGGGCGGGGCGTGTCCAAATACGACTATGGGGCGTGGCCTGTCCGAATACGGCTGTGTGGGGCGGGGCGTGTGAATACGGGTGTGAGTAGCGTTTCTAACGGTAATAAATCTTTGGGAAGCTCCGGCTCCAGATGGGCCGTAAAGCCGCTCAGGACGCCGGAGATTCTGCGACGCTCGGCGGGGAAGCAGGTGAGCGGATGGTCTACCAGTGTTCGTGTTCGTGTTTGAGTTAGTTTGTAAACAGCGCGGAGCTCGCGCTGACCAGAGGACCGCCCTCCAAGTACTGTTACACTGTTTCATATGTGGACGCGCGATATTTCCGGCCCTGATCTCTGTGCTGTTTCTGGAGAAACACGACTTTGTGTGTCTGTGCGCTGGACTGGAGCTTCTGAAGAGGGAGGGGTACAATAACAATCATTAATAATCATGAATATTCAAGGATATCTGCATTTGTTGGGTTGAAGTAGATAAATCCGCACTTTTTCTACACTTTGCACTCGTGTTCCGGCTCCGTGGTGGGTCAGAGTGGGGGTTCTGAGCAGATTGCATCTAAAGGAAGTGAAGAAAACCTGAACTCGGCTGTTTTCAGCCCTGCTGCTGTTTTTATCTGTGTTCTGCAGGCCTGCCTGCCACAGATACTTGCTCTCTTGCATATGAAGCCACAGCCATGCCAGCACTGCCTCACACTTCTACCCCAGTGCCCCAAATGGCCTCAACGCTGTAGGGCCTGCTGGGTCACGGCACCACATTCCCATAGGCTGACTGTAGGCAGAGCTGCCCCTGCCCTGTTCAACCCCACCGATCTCTCCGACACCACTGTTTATGGGTTTAAAGCTTAGTAGGAAGGAACACTAGACTTCCCTCATGTGTGACCGCTAGAGGAACTCGTATTTTCCTCTCTTATTCTCTTAGAAACCCGTATTTTTACATCGTCCTTCGTAGTCACTGCTATGGACGAATGTACGAAGGCAGAACAGTAATCACAGACCATTTAATACAATTAAACTGTTGCTTTAGTTTGGAATTTATCATCATTTAACCAAAGTGAATCTGTCCGAGCACCTCGAGAACAAGGCCTGAAGGCCTCCTCCTCTGACGGTCCAGGGGATCGAACCTGTTAACCTTAAGTTGAGAGTCTTTGGTTCAGGTTTGCTTTTGGTAAGTGGACTAAAAATGGTCTCTGGTACCGGATCTCTTCTCTAACCTTTAGGCCACGGATGCTCCATGGCACTGGGTTTGTTTCAGCAAACTGATCATCTTAATGGTAAATTAAATGCAGATGTATTTTATTTAAACAGTTTTTGTGTTGTGTGGTGTTGATGATGGGAAGATGGTGATAAACATGAAAAAAAATTAGGTGCTTTGGTCTGCTTGTTTTGGTATTGTATTGCTGAAAACATCACTTCCTTCCTCGTTGCAGAATAGGGTTTAAATGCACATAGAAGAGTCCTTGGGTAAACCTCGACCACTCTGTCTAGCTGTCTGACATGATAGTTACAGGATTGTTGTAATACAATGTAAAGTACATGTATGAGTCACTCTGACATGAGTGGATTAAAAAATAAGAAACAGCCAAACAGTCAAAACCTTCTCTTCCAGAACTAGAATATAACAATATCTCATCCATTAGTAACCATTCGTTTCTGATCAGTGATATGAAAAATGTATATCAATATTACGATACAGCTCAGATTCCTGAAATTTCACAATATATTGCCCAGCTGTTCAGATGCCACATCTATATCCTTCAGCTTGTCAACAAATGCATGTATTCAGCTGTTCATGAAGTGGAGATTAAAGTGTAATTTGTATTTACTGATTTGATGTAAATGTAAATTACGATTCCAGGAGGAACCCAGGAGTAAAAAAAGGCACAATGCTGTTTTAAATACTCCATATGTGTGCTTTCCATCACCACTGTAAACCGTGTGATTTCAGTATTGTGTGGAGTTCTCTTTAATGTACAGGACGTTTAATTAGTGGTGACTGATGGTGAAATATTGTATCTGGATTATAAGACATTTTAATAATACTGACAAAGTGTCTTTTTTGACAGATTTTCTGATTATTATTCTGAATGTGCTGCACTTTTATCAAATTAGATGAATAATTGCCCTGCTTTTAATGAAACATGCAGCTGGTCACCGACTATATCTACAAAATGCTCTAAAATGTTTATGGTGATATGATAAAATGATGTCCTGTTGCCCACCTCTTGGGTTTGATCGGTTAGAACGTGGTCTGAGATGTCCAGTTGAGCCTAAGTGCACTTTGGAACTGGGACTGATTCCAATACAAATGAAACCCTGCTGCACGTTCTCTTCCCGCTTCTGCTTGGGATGTTCCATATTATGGAACGTAAATTCAGACGAGCCTATTCATTTAATACTGTCCTTCTGAAGACGTTGAGAAGACAGATTTGAAATTCATTTCAAATCTACTGCGTGGTGGGTTGCCGAGGCCTGTGCTGGTGTGGAAGTGGTCAGAGCCCTTTGGTTTCATTCACATGACTTTAGTGTATTTTTGGAGGTGAATACTTTTACTTTCTGAATTGTTTGGATGGTGTAGCTTTAGGCTGTTCTAGCCAATTCCAAAGGAGTTCATTTTTTCCTGGATTGGAACTGGACTCTGTGCTGCTGTAGTATGTCCATACATTTCTGGACACCCTTTCTAATCAAGGCACCTTTAATATAAACAGTCCAACAGCCTTAAGATCTGCATGTCCATTCCCAGCATTGGATTGTGGAGCAGTAGAACTCCATTTCCTTCAGAGACGGAGCTCCACCCGTGAGATGAGTTGGAGTGATGTTTGTGCCACACCTCAATAGTTTGTGTATGACTGCCTGTAATCTCTCTCTCTCTCTGAGTGAACAGCAAAGCACTTTTGTGCTAAAATGTAAATGCAATCAGATTCTCACCACAATGTTCCAACATATACATCTCAAAAATTAGAAAACAGTGTGAAAAGATTTTTGATCATTTAATGAAATATGTTCATTACATTTAAAGTGATTTAATTTAATATAATATAATTTTGAATAAAATTAATAAAAAAAATTCGAATATTTTGAGATTCTGGTTTTTATGAGCTATAAGCCAAACTTGATCATTGACCTTTCGAATGAGCAGGTGGCAACAGAGGCTCGTCACATCCTGACCGCTCCTAGAAGCAAACACTCCTGGTTCTTCGGTTTAATGTTTAAACTGATATCTCACTACAGCACAGATTGCTGCGTGCACATGTGTTCATCAGGGTTGGATACCATTCACATTTGGTCCTATACTGGTTCCGGTACCTGGAATGTGGTACCAGTATCCAGTTGTACTCGTTCTTGGTATCGTGATCCCTCTATAATAACAAAACGCGTCATTTCAGTCGTAAGAAATGTTTAAGCAAAGGCTGCCACTAATGACTATTTACGCTTTAGGGCACTAACGTCATTGCTCACTAAGTGAGCTGAATATGGACAAGAGTGCAACCGAGAGTCTCACTGCGAAGCAACATGGAACGAATGGAGCGGACGACGTTTGCTCATATAGCCGGTTTTAGTTACGAGAGACTGGAAGCTGTGAAGGTCAGATGTTTCCTGTAACGTTGGTTCATTATTGGGAGGCTTATGTTTGTAAGCAGTGTAATCAAGGATCATTTTAAGGACCCTTTAAAGTTACTTATAGCACTTTGTCCCTCACTTTACCCCCTAGTTTGCAGCAGTAATTAGTATTAGTATGCATTTTGGACACACCTGCAGAAACTTCACGGACATTGTCTGGGACATCACGAGCACCACCCCCCTCAGAACCGGCATGTTGTATTTTTTATTGCAATGTAACAGTTGTACTGCTTTCCAAAACGAAACGTCTTCAGTCTAGACGTCTTTTATTGCAACACTTTGAGCATGACCCCACATTGGAAGCGACTTCCCTTGGTTGTGTCTCTTCTCCGTGTGTTCTGGATCTGATCTGTTGTTCTGCTGCAGTGGCTCCAGGCATGGGTGGTCGTTTGTTAATATTCAGAGCTGGCTAAGAAGTTGCTCACTGTATCAGATGTCCACATATTTTACTTTTACTTAATGCTTCTAGGGTTGCATGGATTGTGATGAACTCGGAGGCATCAGGTTCTCATTTGTTTGTACAGTGAACTTCAGCATACCTTCCTGGTTACTTCATGGAGATGAAGGGCTCTCTCACTTTCGGCCTGTAAACGGTCTTTATTTAGGAGATGGTCTGCGTTGCACACAGTGTCTAAGTGTTTCCTGAAGTCCACCGATGATTCCAGCAGCTGTAGCTGTGCATTAATGCTGATTATCGCCTTGAGTTTAGGTTCTTATTTAAACGCTCTGCTCTCCCGTCGTCTCTGAGAGTGGACGGTGGCTGTGTGATACGGTGTTAGTGCTGTGGTTTGAAATGGAAAGGCCTCACCAGGGAGTCATTCACTAAAGGCTGTTACATTATTAATTCCAGTTGACTAGATCAGTGAATCTGTCAGGAAGGGTTTTCCGCGGACTTTTCATTTGGAATCAGTAATGCATCGAGAGCGCGGATCATAAAATTGTTCCACTTCCTCTGTAACCCAGTATCTGGGTCAGTGAAGTCATCAGCCCCACCCACCCATTGCTGATCAGTCGGAGTCTGTTTGCAGGTTGAGCATGTAAATGTTCAGGGGAAGCCGCTTTGACATGCTTCTCAAAGCGAGAACAACAGACTCTGCAGTGGCGTCCGTCAGCGAGCGGCAGGAAGTGAACAGTTCCCGAAGGTGCTGTGTTTAAAGCAAGAAGATGGGCAAGATTATGAATTTGAGATACGGTGACAGGAACCAATCTGTGACGTCTGGGTCAGAACATCAGGCAGGTCTTGAGTGGTGTTCCAGAGCAACGAGGTTCCTCAAATTACAGAGCAGGACCAGAGTCGTAGCACAGCATAGTTGCCCAGCCTGGGAATCAAACCCCAGGCTCCTACATGGTGTGGTGGTACACAACAACAGTCATCCAGTCCGCATCACCCGAGTGCACCAAGAAAGGAATTTCAAGATCAACTGTAATATCCAGATACCACAGGAGACCTTCAGATGCCTTGTGGAGCTCATCCCCCATTATGGCTGACTGGTGTATAGGGACAGCCCTGCTTTGCTGTTGTCTGCAGACGATCCAGAGACCTGGGTTTCTCAGAAGGGAGTGAGGTTGTGGGTTGTGGTCTACATCTGCTGTTCAGATCTGACCAATGAGATCTGTTGGGTATAGGGGTATGACCGGAAGCAGAGAAAGAGAGAGTGGGTAAGAGAGAGGAATCATAAACGAGAAGAAGGTGTTTAATTAGAGAATTAGAGGCCAAACTTCAGCAAGCTGGTGGTCATCTGCTTCTCTACACACACACACACACACACACACACACACACACACACACACACACACACACACACACACACGCTGTTGTATGCTTCTGAAAGCTGTCCACTGCAATAAGTTTCCATTCGAGCTCTGCTCTGAGCACCACACCCTCGCAGCTGCTTCAGCTGTTTGGCATTGTGTGAGTGTAAGCGAGTGTGAGGGAGAGGGGCTGCTCACCACGGTTTACACAGTGACTAAGCAGCCTGTAGCACATGTCCGTGGTTTCAGAACATTGATCTGGACTCAGAGCAGGGGAAGGAGGGGACGAAAACAGGTTTGGCTTGTAAAGGAGAGCTTTTCCCTGGTTTAATCGGTTCTCAGTTCCCACCCATGAGAGAATGAGGCCCATTGACCTGTAATGCTCTTACAAACCACTGGAGTTGTTTTGTGTTGAACATCACGCCCAAATGAACATCCAACCTCTTACAGTAAACCTCTCAAAGAAACTATATTTTATTTGTTTTATTACAATATTTATTTAAAAATATTCCTCAAAAATCTTCTTAAGCATCTACATAAGGTGTGTTTTCCATGGTGGATGTTTCCTACACCATCGTTTTAGGTTTTACTGAAGACCTGTTAAACACCTCGTTCAGAGTTAAATTTTCATTTTCCTTCACTTTTCGTTAAAGATAAACATTCATTACGTTAATGCGAGGCATCTGAGGTCTGTAGGAAAGTGCTGAGGCTCCTCCCTTTCAGTGTTCGTTATATTTGGATCAGCATATTTCATCTTCATTTCATGTAAACAGTTATTATTGTTCATGGTTCTCTGGGTTCCCATACGTCCTGGACAATCTCAAAGCTTAGAGAGAATCTTTCCAGTCACGGAAACTGCTTGAAGGAGAGGTGTAAGATGCCAGCTTCTTCTGTGTTCATCATTTTCTGTCTGTCCAGGAACAAAATCCCCACCTCTGTCCTTTCCATAAGCCATTATTTAACCAAATAACTCTGTACGTCTTTTAATGCGGTGATCCTTAAACGAGAAAGAAACACCAGATAGTCTTACAGGAAAATGTTGGCTTCCTGTAGCTAAACATCAGATTCAAAGCGTTAAGGCTGGCCTACAAAGCCAAAAACGGACCAGCCCCTCTGTTCTTGATGGCGAGGTCAAAACTCGGTCTGTACCAAGAGCCCTTTGAGCATCAAGTACAGCTCTGCTTGACCCTCCGTCCCTCAAGATGCATGTAAGACAAGCATCCAGACTCTTTGCTGTTTGGACCACCAGATGTTCTTTCCACCACCTGGTTCCAGAGTCTTCAAATGCCTTTAACTCTGTAACTGTCTTGTGTGATAAAGTGTTGAACATTGGGTTTTGAGGTGTCCATCATTTGGGTTTGGCACTATCTAAACCTGAGGTGTCTCTGGATTCTACAAAGCAGCTAAGAAGATTTTCCGAGTGAACAGCAAAGCACTTTTGTAAAGTCTGCCATATTACTTAAATGTAAACGTTGCACATAGTAAGAGGTGTTGAGCCTGTCTGTAAACAGCCTTTTAATACACTCCTAGTATGCATGCTGTTGTGCATGGACATTGTCTTTCTAAAAAGAGTGAGCAGCCTGGTCGTCGTCTGTGTGGAGCAGATGGAGCAGATGTACGTTATGTTTACTGTAGCTGCAGTGCAGTCAAATCAGCAGGCCTGGTTACACACTAAAGCTGGAGCTGTGTTTTATAGTGACTCAGCTGCAGTAATTGGGAAAGGATTGACTTTAGTCTGAAAGGGTACAAAGGTTTGGTGTCTTAAAATGCACCGATGCACCGAAACGTGTGAAGGATGTGTTTGAGGAGTCTGCAAAAGGGTGGAGCAAAGTCACTTTACCAGACCAGATGGCCTTTTATAGAAGGACCAAAATGGAAGAGCCTGTTGGAAGGTGAAAGGTTGTGTTTGGCAGTTGAAACCGTAGCAGAGAGGAGAGAGACTTTGCAGAATCGAGGACATTGTTGCAGACTTTCAGCTGGTGTGTAACTGCTGTGGTGTGCTGTGTGTTGTTACGTCGCTGCTCGTTTTACAGTCGTGGACGAGCAGGCACGTTGTGGCCCTTTTTGAAGATCTCGTTCGTTCTAGCGCTGAGGATTCCTGCTACTACACACCGTGATCTGTGACCTCAGAGCTGTTCTGTTGTGCTGTGCAATATGGAATAACACATTATTAGGAAGATAGGCATGTAAATAAGAGGCCTATTCAAATGATTTATTCAAATTTACAATGTTAGTCCTGAGTTGACTGCCTGTGTGTGAGACACGGAGACAGATATGTTCTATTTGACTGATGTGAGGTTAAGTTTAGACAGACCTTTGTGATTAAGATGCTCGTCAGCATGCCAGCTGGTGCAGCATAATGCCCAAAAATGAAACTGAAACAGCCTTCCTCTCTATGTTCGAAGAGCAGGAGAGCAGGTCTCCATGATTCAGATCACAGACTCTGGAAGTGATGGAAAAATAAGGAATTCTGCTTTTCTTGATGCCAAGAAGATCAATTCTTATTCTTCAAAAGTCTTTGGACGGGTTTTCTATTTTCTCTTATTATGATAAAGTCATGCTCGTAAGACTGCGAGTGTTTGAGAGAGATCCTCTCACCATAATTTGAAATAGTATTAAAGAATTAAAGTCTAATTTAACGTGATTAAATGTGGAGATCAAAGTGCCATTGATTTCATCATAAGCGTCAGAAGCTCTTCTTTACTGAAAACAAAGGCTTTGTTTGATTTGCATATATTTAAATATTGGAAATTTCATAACGTCTGTTAAGCTGTGAAATGCAGCGTGAGACACTGAAACAAATGGCCTAAATATGTAAACTGAATTCCTTTGATGAGTAAAAAGTCTGAAATTAACGGACTATAGTTTTTTTCCCCCCGTTACCGTAGTAACGTCCTGCCCACCAGAACGTACGTTCTTACTTTTTCTAGTTCATATTTGCGCCACATTCCCATCTAGCCCACCACTGTGATCCCCCCGGAAACAGTGTTTTCAAAACCCCACTATTGATCAGACAATGAGGTATGAAATATGAAACCTTAAATGTAATGAAACATTATGAATTTAAGGATGAACATGAATGAACCTGGATAGATATGGATGGACCTGAATCATGATGATTAAAAACATGTAATAAAGGTACCTCCTGTGAATCTTCAGCTTACAGATGAGCTGGTGGACGTTTATGCACTGTTTTTGACCTCAGATATGTTTATGTTCCGCTGTCGCGTCGGACGGTTCAGATGATTATTATATAACATCATCACTGAAGGTGACTGTCCCTCATATCTTTAACACCCTCTTTTTCTTCGTTCCAGGGACTTTGGGACCAGCCTCCACTTTCTGCCCCAGGAGTCAACGTTCAGTCACTCTTGCTCATTCAGCGCTGGTGGATTTACATGCCCTAATTAGCCGCCGGGACTCCTGAATCCTTATTGGCTTAGCATACCCCTCCTCCTCGTTGTGAGCTGTTAACTCTCTGTTGCCAGGCAGATTGACGGCGTGGTGAACCATGGAGCCCATTTTCGCTACAGGGATGGCGGCGAAGCTGCGCAGTCAGTGGGACCGCGACGATGGCTTGGGGCAGAACCACAACGCTGTCAAGTTCCTGGGGCAGGACTATGAGATGCTGAAGGCACGGTGCCTGCAGAGCAGGACCCTGTTCGAGGATGGTTACTTCCCAGCCGCTGCATCCTCTCTGGGTTTTAATGAGCTGGGGCCACGCTCCTCCAAGACACAAGGTGTTCGCTGGAAGAGGCCTCCGGTGAGGAAGTTTGGAACGTTGCACACATTTTCAAACTTGCCACTCATTCCCCCTTAAAGGAAACCGAAACCGAAGAAATATCTATTAGAATTTATTTTACAAGATTTCTTTGGAGGATAAGTCCAAAGTCTCCGCCGTGCACTCCACCAGTGAAAGTCAAACGTATGCATCTCCTCCTTCCACCTGTGGCGAGAGCCACCTGTAGGTCTCCTGATGACATTTCAAAAAATGTTGGAGACTTGGCCTGAGCTTGCTACATTGACAGTCCCCTCCTCTTCTCTATGTACAACCTTCTTTTTGAAGGTCTTGGAGAGGTCCATGGTGGAGATCCCACTTACTTCAAGAATCAAGAGCAAACCACACTAATGTCTGAGGTTTAAATAAGACAGCCTGGTTCCTCTAGAGACATGATCATACCTGCAGCTCGTCTGCAGCTCATGTGGTGCAACTGATTCTAAGTTAAAGTAGAGAACGTTCCACCACATATCGTCCGCTCTGTGGTGGTCCTGTGGGGTCCTGACCATTGAAGATAAAGCATCATGATCAATCCCCTTTATTCCAAAGAGTACAGCTCGATTTCTTAAGGTGGTCTTGAGACAACTACAAGCACAGCTTATGGAACGTTTCTTCTTGTGCAGTATTTCATGATCTCCTCAAAACACGCTCTTATCACATCCTAACAATGCGTTTCCTTAGTTATTTCCTTTTCCGCTCTCGTTTTCTTTCCTTCGTCCCCTTCTCTTCGTCACCGCTCGTGTTTCTGTTTGACGCACCATTAAACCCTGTGAGCTGCAGCAGTTTGCTTTTGCTCTGTTTAACCACAGCTGTTTAACCCAATGCTCTGACCTGCTTCTCCATGACCGTGCACTTTTTCAAACCCCAGACCACAGCTTGGCCAGCATCCACTGTGCTCTGTCTCTGTCTCACACACAGCTTAACTTTATAGGGAACCTTGACTGTTTTGACTTGTGTCACGTAAAATACTGCCTGTATTATTCAAGTGTGACGTCTAAACCACACGGAAAAGCTGTTGTTTAGAAGAAAAAAAACATAAAGTGTTTGTGTTGGTCACCGTTATGATCTGATGGAGCTGGAAATTATACGTTTCTGATAGTGTACAGCCATGTGACCTCACCCCAAGAAAACAGTTGGCAAAAATATTTGGACACCCCTCTTAATGATTGAACTCAGGTGTGTGAGTCTGCCCTATTGCCGAAGGGGTATAAAATCAAGCACCCACGCAGTCTGCCTTTACTATTATTAGTGAGAAAATGGGTTGTCGTGGAACGTTCACTGAAGCATGGTACTCTAATAGGCTTAGAACAACTCGGTTGGCGAAATGTCTTCCCGTCTAGATGTTTCACAATCAACAGTAAGTGTTCTTCTTAAAGTAGGAGCATTTAGGAACCGCAGCTATTTAAGTGACAGAGCTTGTAAAGTTACTCAGAGCTTTAAGCACCACGCTCCTCAGCTGACTCAGTAACTACACAGATCCTTACCTGCTGTTCGAGCTGCAGAGGAGGGACCCACTCCATATCAAGGCCTGGCTTTAGAACGTGACGTTAGAAATGTCCCGTAGGTGTCCCAGTCCATTTTCCACGTGTGTTCATTCCCATCCAAACAGTTACTGCCTTCAGAAGTTCTTGCTTGACTGAATGGTTTCAACTCCAACCCAAATCCAAGAGCAGGGTCTGTATGGATCCACCCCACATCAAAGAGCCCAGTTTGGAACAATGTAAATCTGACCATTGTTTTTTACAATGTATCCGAAATGAAAGGGCCAATAGAAATGCTCCAAAATGTTTACAATAACTTCCGTTGAACAATAAGCTTCTCCTTTAAAATTCAGGCTTGCAGATTTTTTTTCCTCTCTCTGCTCCTCCTCTACTCTGCTCTCAGCTGCTCCTCCTCTACTCTGCTCTCAGCTGCTCCTCCTCTACTCTGCTCCCAGCTGCTCCTCCTCTACTCTGCTCTCAGCTCCTCCTCTCAGCTCCTCCTCTCCTCTGCTCTCAGCTCCTCCTCTGCTCTGCTCTCAGCTGCTCCTCCTCTACTCTGCTCTCAGCTCCTCCTCTACTCTGCTCTCAGCTCCTCCTCTACTCTGCTCTCCTCCAGCCCACTTGAATTCTGACACAGCAAGAAAGGTGCATAAGACAGTGTGTTTAAAGAAGAAATGAAGCACGATATGTGGTCGTCATGGGGCGTTGTATTTTTCACATCATATATCGGATTGTATCTCGCCACCTTTATTTCTTAGTTTCTGCTAGTGGTATCGTACTGTACTACCATGGTGTCATGGAATGCATGACACAACAATGTACATTAACATAATTTATGCGCTCTTTACCCAAAAAACTCTAAAATATGAAATATAACTATCATTTCTTTCTAAAAATCCTTTACAGATCAGCTGAATTTAAGAATGGCAACAGTGAATGTCTTCTATTTTCAGCTGTGGCCCCTCCCAGAGCCATGCTTTTTATAGCACATCACTGCAACAGCGCCTGAGAGCTCCAGTCTCTGAGGACTTCATGTCACCGTGCCTCCATACGAGCATGCAGATTAATGTTGTTGCTATGGGCGAGGGTGGGAAAAGAGCAGACGGTGTGTGGTGGGGGCATGCTGGGGTACAGGACTGTCCCTGAAGAAATGAGTGTGGAACTACACAGATATGGATAGGCCTCATTACTGATTTAGCAGGTTTACTCACTGCCTGCAGGCTGAGATCAGAGATGCTGCAGAAGCACAAAGAGTAATACGGTGATAAGTGGGCCAACTGCCAGTGAAAAAGCCATGATGCAGGACACTTCTGAGGAGGAACGCTGAGCTAATGGCTTTGCTCCTGGATCTCTTTTTTCCAGCAGTTAAATGAAGAAACTGAAACTAAAGTCTAATTTTGTCCTTCATGTAAATGTATCCGTGAAGTATTGTGTAAGAAAAACTCGAAATTGCAATGCCCGACTGCAGTGGTGCCATGCCAGGCTGTCATAGTTACCCAGAATGGCAGAGGACTAGTCTTGGTGAAGACGACCAACGAATCCGTGTGCGGAGGCAACAAGATCAATGGTTGTCGCCTAATGTTGCACATCCGGGTGGTCTGGTGTCATGGCGTGCAGCGCAATTTCATACAGTGTCAGGTCACCTTTGGTCTTCATTACTGTCTCAAGAGCTCTGCTTGAAAACACAGATGTGTTTGATGGTACTGGACACTCCGTCACTCCGTCAACACTCCAGCAGGAACTGAGTGAGAATATTCAGGATGCCATTAGGAACCTCTACAACCGGAGACACTACTTCTGTATGTGTCGTGTAATAAATGTTGCCCATGTCAGTATAAATTGAATCATTTATTCTTCTGGAAACCACGTGACCAAAGAAAGCAATGAATCAACCCCGTTCTTACAGGGAAAGAACAATTACCTGTGTCTTTTAGGACAATTCTGTTGTTATTTTACTTTATTGTTAAAGGTGTAACTTGTCGAACATTTGTGCACCTCGTCTTAACCTGTGATCCTGGATCTGCAAATCCTTTAAATTGCAGGAAAATGGACTTCATTCTGTAACATATGTGTGTGTGTGTGTGTTTACAGGAGATCTGCTCGCAGCCCCAGTTCATTGTAGATGGAGCCACTCGCACTGACATCTGTCAGGGAGCTCTGGGTGAGTTTGTCCAGCTCCAGTTTTGGAGGTCTCCTCCCCGTTACCACGAAACAGGTCCTCCAGTAAGAACAGTGTATACCCCCATTAGTTACAGCCCCATGAAATCACTTAACTCTGCGTGGTTTATGGTATGTTTGACTCATAGCTTCCCCCACAGCCTTTGTTTCACTACCCTAACAATGCTACTCCAGCCCAGGACACACTTCTCCTGGGAGCGGGACCATCGTTATGGACCCTGGACAACCTGACACTTGAGAAATCTATCCAAAGCACCTTCTTAAAGCGCCAGGCCACAGTTTACAGTTCGACCAGCAGCCTGAAGTCGAAGTAGACGACGTAAAAACCTTTGCTGTTATCTCTGCCTGATGGTCCGAGAGAATTTGAATGTGCAAATGTCTTGTCTGTGCCGTGATTTACCCTGAACACCTTCATTTATAATGAACGCTCAGCTCCCGTGGAGCAGCAGTGTGTGTAGATACCACGCTACAGTTCACACACAACCCACAGCGGCTTTGATGTTTCTGCACATGAAGACCAGCCTCAAGGTTCAGGGAATTATTACTGTAACGGTGGCAGTTAGGCCTGTACTGATTATTACATTATCGATTTATTGTACAATATATGGTGATATGGTACAATAATTTTGCTGACTCCCATTGTTTTTGTGATGTTAATATGAATGTGCGATTATATATATATATATATATATATATATATACATATATATCAGCAGGTTTATTGCAGTTATGTCTGAGACATAACAATGTTCTCTTAACACGAAAGGCTTAGTTGCAGTAAAACTGTATTCTACAGTTAGGATAGAACTTTCATGACATTATCTTCCAATGTTCCTCTCTCGGGATGTCTTCTTCAGGAAAGTAATGGTCCTACTTTATATGGAAGTGTGCTTTCATTGTGAATCATCATGTTTGAAGGATCTTTGGTATGTAAACCGTCTTGGCTTGTTGGCTCTTATTTAAGAGGGGGAATGTTCGGAAGGCCGATTTATCAGCCTGAGAGGGATCGGTCAGCAGCACACTCGCTCACCTCCGCTCTGCCTAGTTTACGAAATGTTGACCTATTAGTGTCCACTGATTCATTTAAGACGTGATGATGGTCAACGCTGTAATACAGCCTTGTGTCTACAAAATGTTGACCTACTGGTAACATCCTTAAAGTTATAGGAGATGTTCTTCCAAACATAATGACCTTTGATTCCAGATAATTTAGGACTAATTCTATATTTAGTTTTTAAATTGATTTATTATGGTTTATTTTCCAATTCGAAAGGGTCAGTTTCCCAATCCTTGCCCAATCCATGCTCCCTACACTAGGAGGACATACGTCCTTCGAGCTAGCCACTGCCACTGCATCATTGCTTGGTAAAACGACTGACCTCTGCCTGTGCCGGCCAGCACCTATTTTGCTCTCTTGGCCGACGGCAAGCAGCACGACCCAGGATTCTAATCTGCAGTCCTCTGTTCTTAGTGCTACGGTATTAGAGCCACTCAAAGCCCATCATTATGGGCCATTGTTTCTTCTGTCCTGAGTCATCAGTGAAGTTCTGAGGTTTTGTCTGTTAAATTTAGTTTGTCTGCTTCATCCAAACATCAGGAACACGTGAGCCTTTTCAGAAGCATTGCTGCAGGCCTCTTTCTAAAGAGATGATACCCAGACCAGCCTAAATAAAACTAAGACGACTGATCCACACAAAACAAACAAAATAAAACATCTTTACACGTCCAAGCTCGGGCGGTACGTTGGTGCAGTGGATAGCGCTGTCACAGCAAGAAGGACCTGGGTTGGATCCCCGGGTGGGGCGACCTGGGAAGTTTCTGTGTGGAGTTCGCATGTTGTCCCCGTCTTCTCGTGGGTTTCCTCCTTGTACTACGGTTCCCCCCACAGTCCAAAGACATGCATGATAGGTGAATTGGTGACTCTAAAGTGCCCCTTTTTGTGTGTGTGTGTGTGTGTGTGTGTGTGTGTGTGTGTGTGTGTGTGTGTGTGTGTGTGTGTGTGTGTGTGTGTGTGTGTGTGTGTGTTTCCATATCATTCATCAGTGCTGCTGCTCTCTTATGCTTATACGTTTCAGTGCCGTGAGTTTTGTGGTATAACTGAGCTTGTTTCTACCCTTTCTTTTCTTTCTATATATGGTTCTGTATTCTTTCTTGATATTTTTGTTCAATATTTATATGTTGAAAGTATGTATCTGACCAGCTGTACGTCACACAGACCTGATTCTGCTTTGTGGTGAAGGGGTGTGAGTAAGTAATCTCAGGTGTTTGTGTTTTACAGGTGACTGCTGGCTTCTGGCTGCTATTGCATCTCTGACTCTGAATGATAACTTGCTGCACCGTGTGGTCCCACATGGACAGAGCTTTAGCAGTGGCTATGCTGGCATTTTTCACTTTCAGGTACACACACACACACACACACACACACACACACACACACACACACACACACACTCTGAGGAAGCCATGATGAAAGGAATTGGACGAAACAGAATAGAATAAAGTAGCAGCAGTAGTATATAAGGAAGTGGGACGCTCCAGGTTCTGCCCACTGATTTATTGTTTTGTTTGTGTGGGAAGTGTTGCCAGGTGTGGTGGAAATTGACCTATAAAACACAAGGCTCAGGTTGTCCCTCTAACCAGAGAGAACTGAACGCTCCAAGTGTTGTGTTACATTGACACATTTATGAATTATAATAACAAAGCATCAGAAATATGCTCCTATTTCTCTATTCATACATGATCCTATTCATGTAAGGCACTGTTTCTCGACCCTGGTCCGGGAGCAGAAGCCAAAATGTGCAGGACAGGGGCGCTTGACCTGGGATTCCGACTTTAGATCCTTGCATCATAGTGATGATTTATAGCTGAGCAACATGTGGACCCCAGTTTCAGGTGTGATTTGCACTGTGATGTTATTCTGTTTTTTCAGTTGCATGTATTGGTCCAGTAATGACAGTGTTGTTCTTGTCATAGGCCTGATGTTTTCTTTTCCGGACTCTCTTTAGACTGAGGTGTGAAGTCCCGTCCCTGCCAAACTGCACCTCAGTTTGTTAAACAGCAGTGTTAACCAATTTACACAGCTCTCCTCGTCACATGACCAGGAGATTTCACGCCTGCTTCCTGCCTGGTCTCTGTGAGCCCATTCCGTGCACTTGCCAGATGAAAGCTCTGTGTGAGTGAAGGTGCAGGCATGTGTTAAAGCTCTGTCTTTGTGTGTATCTATAGATCAGATCGGTCAGCAGACCCTCCTCTGTCTGTCCTCTGCCTCCTCTTTTGTTTGCAGTAAAGCCCAGAGCACAAATACAGAGACAACAGGACACGTCTCTCTGTTTGTGCTTGAGGCTTTACTGCAAATCAAATCTAAAGGAGGCTCAGTTAGTGTGTGTGTGTGTGTGTGTGTGTGTGTGTGTGTGTGTGTGTGTGTGTGTGTGTG
>CM067524.1:2735532-2840828 GCA_034509495.1 Acestrorhynchus altus
GTGTGTGTGTGTGTGTGTGTGTGTGTGTGTGTGTGTGTGTGTGTGTGTGTGTGTGTGTGTGTGTGTGTGTGTGTGTGTGTGTGTGTGTGTGTGTGTNTGTGTGTGTGTGTGTGTGTGTGTGTGTGTGTGTGTGTGTGTGTGTGTGTGTGTGTGTTTTAAGGAAAGCTGGAATTTAAAAGCTGCTCAGATGTACATTATGTATTTTTTATGCCATTGCCCAGTCGTTTATACGTGTGCACAATGTTATGATATATAGATATGATCAATACTCATAGAACACTGACCCACGTCATTTCGTCATAGTTACCGTATTTGCTGGACTATAAGCCACACCCACAGAGTTAAAAAAAAAACCCTGGAAAATAACACGTATAAGAAGAAAAAGCTGCACCTCATTATAAGCCACATGGTTTAAAACGTGGAAAAAAAGTAGCGGCTTATAGTCCAGAATATACAGTAATTCTGATGATCTTGATGAAGTGCAGTGTGAAATATTGAATATGTGATAATACAATTTTCTGTGTTAGTATTATTTAGTATATAGTAGAAATAAGTAACACCACGTCTTCATCCATTACAATTTATTAGAGATCAGAAGAAATAATTATAACGGCATATTGTTAATTGTGAAATTTACTGGTTATGCCAGGTTATTATGGAAGTGTTGGATGCAAAAATAAACACCCAGCCTCGTTGTGAGTCCGTAATAATAATATACAAATGTACTATTATTATTATTATTATTATTATTATTATTATCATTATTATTATTATTATTTTTATTATTATTATTATTTTATTATTATGATTATTATTATTATTTTATTATGATGATTATTATTATTATTTTATTATTATGATTATTATTATTATTTTATTATGATGATTATTATTATTATTTTATTATGATGATTATTATTATTATTATTATTTTATTATGATGATTATTATTATTATTTTATTTATTATTATTATTATTATTATTATTATTATTATTATTGTATTATTATTATTATTATTATTGGTGGTGGTAGAAGGCTTCATTAATAGCATATATATGGTGTCATATCTGGCGTTGTAGGATAGTGTATTTTTGTGAGCCTTTACTACAGTAGTAGGAGACCACGTAATCATATGTGAAAGAACTCGATTGGGACTCCATTTCACAGTGTGAGGGATGAAGTCAGTGTATGACATCACTCACGTCACTGCGTCACTTGGCAGAGCAACAGTAAACACTGACTAACTGTATTGTTCCAACTGTAGCAGCACAGTTAACAGGTCTGCAGAACAGGAGCAGAACTCTGTCGTGATGGTGGCTTTTCTTTCTCCTGAGTCTTTAATGTAACCGAGCTTTTGTTATATTGGCTTTTTTCGTGTGTTGAGCAAAACTCCCACAAACGCGCTGGTGCAGCTGAGGCTGGATGATGAATATCACAAATTAAGGATGAACCTCGTTACCAATAATCTAAAATCAATGATATCTTCCTGTTTTGTCATGTTTTGTACTGTGATGTCATAAGTTGATGCATCAGAACAAGCAGGAAGGGAGGGTTCAATTCGAGTGCTGTTGGGAGGGAAGATGAAGGTGATCAGGATCAATAAATGTATCTGATCTGATCAATATTTATTGATCTACTCATACAGAAGTGGAGTCTCTCAGGACGGCGTCGGGTTTAACGCAACATGCCAGACGTCTCTGCATGGAGGTGTAGAGGTTCCTGATGGTGTCCTGAGATAATCCATCTCATGCAGCTTGAATGTTCTCACTCAGGTCCTGTAGATCGCGCGGTATCATCCCACACATTGATCTGGGGAGAACTGTCATGCACAACACATTGATCTCGAGGTCTGTCATGCACAACTTACCCCCCACCATCTTACACAATGTATACAGAGAACAGGAACATGCAGAACATGACGACCCACTTAGCCTGAAATATTTCACCTTATCAGTCAGATAAACAGATAGAGAAGGTAGATGGGACAGCCGCAGAGCCTGGTACAACACGTCTGCCACAACATGTTGCGCCACGCTGCTCCCACACTCATGTCCAAATGTTTGTGGACACCCTTTCTAGGGAGTATATTCAGCTTCATTAATTGGCTCTGAGAGGTACAGCCATTAGAATAGGACTCTGGAGCAGATCAACGCGAAGCCGCTCGATTACTGCCCTCCAACAGCTGAGCTGTGGAGCAGTGCAGCTGTGTTCTCTGGAACGATGGAACTCCATCCAGTACTTTTGGGATGAGTTGGGGTGGTGGTCACGCTTTAGGCACTGAAGCACATTATTTAAGACAGTGCACCGTCGCTGTAAGAGGTTTGGTTGTTCAAACTCCAGTTCGGATCAGTTCAGCTGCAGGTGAACGTAAGAGTTTTGAGATTTTGAGAGTTTGAGAACAGGTTTGAAGAACAGAGCTTGTGTGCACGTAGTGGAGCATAGAGGATGTTGCTGAGGGGAGTCCCGGGAGGCTCTGTGTTTTGACAGGGTTAAGAAAAGCACTCAGTGGCCCATGAGGCTCTAATGTAGTCTTCTCCTCAGGATGTGTTTATAGTAGTAGAAACGTGAGCTGACATTAACTTTAGCATGAATGAAGCCGGTGCATGTGTGCTTGAGTGAGTATTATAAATGCACCACTTTCTCTGAGAAGCTCTTTTCGTGTGTGTGTGTGTGTGTGTGTGTGTGTGTGTGTGTGTGTGTGTGTGTGTGTGTGTGTTTTCAGAACAGTTCCTAATTGTAGATCCTTTTGTAGATAATTAGAAACAGGCGTGTGTGTGTGTGTCCATATGTTCTTGTAGCTCTGGAAAGCTCTTGTCTGACTCATGTAGATGTAATTAGAAGCAGGGATATGCATGTGTGTTTGTGAGGCTGAGGGAGAGAGACAGAGAGAGAGGCCTTCGTTCCTAATCCGTTTACTTCTCTCTGCATCTAATGGGTTAAGCAGGACCACAGGGAAGAAGATCTCTGGAAGGAGTACAGTTGTCCTAATCCAGTCTGCCTCCCAAGTTTTGTGTGTGTAAATAGCTGCGATCAACGACATGAAATCCTCAAATGTTCCTGATGCTTGTCTTCATGATACATTTTAATGCCTGTAATGTCACAGCATAGCATTTTTGTGGGGTCTTCTACTCTATGCGGGGTTTCATACATGCTTAAGCTTCTCCGAAGACTTAATGAGGTGTAAACCTCAAGGCTTTTTTACATAATCGGACATGTCGCGACGTTATCAAGCAGCATTCAACGTTTTGTACTTCCAGAGAAACCAGCAGCTGGCTTTTATCACTGGTGCGCGTGACTGCAAAGGTTTTGAAAATAATGCTGCGTTTTTGTTGGCGTATCAATGTATAATGTCCTTCTGATGGTTCACCGACTGGGAAAGTAGTATCTTTATCACTGCTGCTGCAGACGCAGCATGACAGAAACCACAGTGTGCGTCTGGTGAGGCGGGAGGGCAGGAAACCACCTGTGAGAACTGCTTAACCTGAGTGATGTTTGTGTTAATATTACTGTCTGACTGTCAGATGGCTCTGCAGCTTGTCCAGAAAGACATATAGTGTATGTTTTCTGATGGTAGGGGGACACGTTCATTTTAAATATTTTTACTTTTTTAAAAATTGCAATTGTTCTTTAAAAATATTTCTTTGGCAGCATTTTGTGGTTTAACACCGTGATGAAAAACTAATGGATGGGAGGATGTTTCAGTGAGACAGATCTCTACAGCTGTATACGGTTGTATGTTCCTGTTAGTAGTCCATTGATCACTATCTGTCCTCGTCTCTGCCCCTCGTTTCAGCAGCGAGGCTCTATAAATGTCCCAGAGCATGAAAACAACCTTCCACAGTCTGTGAGCTTCTCCACGCCATTCATCTCATCAACTGGTCTACACCTGTGTGCTTAAAATGGACATCTTAATGCCCGATGTTGGTGTTAATTAATTGGACAGTTGAAAATATATATTGCAGAGACTTCAGTGCAGGTCAAAACGTTTCACTTTGTGTCCAAATGTTTGTGGACACCCTTTCTAACGAATGCATTCAGCTACTTCAAGCTACACCTTTAGCTGACACTTGGATGTGTTGCCAATGTTCCAGAGACTAGTAGAAAACCATCCCAGGACATTAGAGACTCCAATGCCGTAATACAGTCGAAACACACTGTTACTGCTTTCTCTGTCGCAAAATTTACTCAACCCCCACATCTGGATTGCTTCACGAAGACATTCCAAATGAAGCGAGTGCAGTTTCCTAATTCCATCAGAACGCTCTTGGAAACTGGAGGAACTGGAGGTCTAATACAGAGGTCTGCTGAATTTCCGAGAGTCAACAGCTCGGGTAAATTTGGCTCACATGACGACCAGCCCTAGTAGCTCAACTCGGTTTCAGCTGTGTGGAGAAGACTGGAACCTGCAGGCTCATTGCTCGTTGCTATGACAACGACATAAGATGAAGCAGGCTTGCACTTTCAGAGGACTATTGAAAAAAAAAATATATATAGTGGTGTTCTACAACTTTTGACTGGCAGTTTTCCGATTCGAGTCCCTCAGAACACAGCTGATGTTCTGTCACTCCACAGTCGTAATTCTGCCCCCTGCTGGCTGTTTCCTCTCACAGTTCTGGCAGTTTGGAGAGTGGGTGGACGTGGTGATCGATGACAGGCTGCCGGTGAAGGATGGGAAGCTGCTGTTTGTTCACTCTGCAGAGGGCGGGGAGTTCTGGAGTGCTCTGGTGGAGAAGGCCTATGCCAAGTAAGACTTGAACAGCTCAAAATGCACTTCCACAATCGTTGTTCTCAGGAAACCGAAAAGTCACTTGTACATAAAAGCCCTTCTTGAAGTCATCTTGCTTTGAAGGTCATGATTTGTCACTTTTTTCTGCAGAATTCCCCCAAAAACACCCGATCACACACACACACACACACACACACACACACACACACACACACACACTTTACTATTTACAGAAATGTGCTAAACTGTTACCATGTTAGTCCTTCATGAACAACATCATGTTAGATGTTTTGTCCGTCCAACACCCTGCGTGTATCCTTCCACCCTTTTAATGATTTGCTATTTTAAAATCAAGGCCTAGAACCCATATATTGGTGGTTAAACAGGGGTTAAATGGTGCTTCGAGTGTCGTGAGTTATGATGAAGCTCCTCCCAGAAAGTTATCATAATTGTGCTTCTGTGTGTTTGCTTTTTAGGTTAAACGGCTGTTACGAGGCTCTCTCAGGAGGCAGTACATCTGAAGGCTTTGAGGACTTCACGGGTGGGGTGACGGAGATGTATGAGCTGAGGAAAGCTCCTGCCGATCTCTACGGTATCATCCAGAGGGCCGTGGAGAGAGGATCTCTGCTCGGCTGTTCTATAGACGTAAGAGTCACGCGTTGTTCATGACAAACAGAACAGGAGAGGTGGGCGTGGGTTCTGAAGGACCACAGAAGAGCTGCAGCAATTACCTGAATCGCTTTCGAAGACTGTCAGATGATTGACCAATCACCATTCAGACCTTGTGTAGACCAGGCTTAATCCTTATGTGTCCAAATGTGTGTGGACACCCCTTCTCATGAATGCGTATATCTACTTTATGTTGCACACACACACAAGCCTGTCCGGTCCCTGTAGAAAAGTGCTGCCAATAGAATAGGACTCTCTGGAGATAAAAGTGAACCTGCTAGCTGTGGGTTAGAGAGGTATAAACCCCCCGGCATTGAGCTGTGGAGCAGTGGAACCGTGTTCTCTGGAATGATGGCTGATCTAGGACATATGTCTGGGCAATGAAACAGTGTTTAAGGAAGATTACTGTCCAAATGATGAAAGGGTTCAGTTTTTAAGCAAATCACAATAACAATATTTATCACGATATGGTAAAATATTGTCATATCGCCCATCCTTACTTCAAAAAAAGAAATTAAATCAACTTGCAGATACAGAAATGACCCTTTAGTCAATCCTGGCATTAATAGCACTGACGCAGAGTTGACTTTTGACCTGAAATGCATGTTTTCTTCTGGGTTCAACAGATTACGAGCAAATTTGACATGGAGGCAGTGACTTTTAAGAAACTGGTCAAAGGCCACGCCTACTCTGTGACGGCAGTAGATGAGGTGAGTCAGATTAATAATTCATATCCGTATTTTGTTTTACACTTCAGTGCTCTAGGACATATCTAGAACGACAGGAGCTTTCTTTTAGACCAGAAGAAAATAAAATCTGGTCACCTGTAAATTTGATGGCCACCTCTGATAGAGATCACGTTTGTGTGTTTGCTCCCTCGTCAGGTGGTTTACAGAGGAGCCCCCACCAAGCTGGTGCGGATCAGAAATCCCTGGGGAGAGGTGGAATGGACCGGAGGCTGGAGTGACAAGTAAGAGCAGGAAACACCTTGAGGCTGAACTGGAGTGTGAATGAGCCTGAATGCAAGCTGCTGATGACTGCTGTTCTGTTCTCAGTTCTAGAGAGTGGGACAGCGTGGACCCGTCCACCAGAGCAAGACTGTACAACCGCAGTGAAGATGGAGAGTTCTGGTAAGTGTGTGTGTTATTGAAGAAATGAATGATTTCTCCCTTGTTAAGTGTATATTGATGTCTGTCTCTCTCTCTCTCTCTCTGTCTCTCTCTCTCTCTCTGTCTCTGTCTCTCTCTCTCTGTCTCTGTCTCTCTCTCTCTGTCTCTCTCTCTCTCTCTCTGTCTCTGTCTCTCTCTCTCTCTCTCTCTCTCTCTCTGTCTCTCTCTCTCACTTACACAGGATGTCCTTTAGGGACTTTTTGCAGGAGTTCAGTAGGTTGGAGATCTGTAATTTGACAGCTGATGCTCTGGAGGCGAGTCTGGTGAAAAAGTGGAGCACATGTCTTTATCAGGGTGAATGGAGGAGAGGTAGCACCGCAGGAGGCTGTAGGAACTACCCAGGTGTGTGTGTGTGTGTGTGTGTGTGTGTGTGTGTGTGTGTGTGTGTTTTACATTTACATTTACTCAGCTGTTTGGTGGTACAATGTTCCATGATTAGATGCTTTAGATCTGTGGTGTGGAACGCTGAGCTGTAAAGAAACGTACTACGCTGATGTGGCTGCTGATACTGTATGACATGGTTCTACACCATGGACAGAAGTCCAGACCGAATTCTGTTTTGAACTCGGAATCAAAGTCTTGTTCCTCTGAGGTTTCTCTTGTCCAAGCCATCCCTCTACCCACGCTGTAGTGTGAATGGGTGGAGAACATCAGACATGAAGACATTTGTTCTAGTCTCAATCATGCTTTCTTGTTTGTCCTCCTTTTTCCCCTCAATTCTCAGCCACATTCTGGCTCAACCCTCAGTTCAAGATCAACTTGACCAACCCTGACAGAGCTGGCACCTCCGACTGCAGCTTCCTGGTGGCCCTTATGCAGAAAGACCGCAGGAAGAAACGTAAAGAGGGACAAGACATGGAGACAATTGGCTTCGCCATTTATGAGGTCAGAGATGAGGCGGGTTGGGGTGTGGTTTGAGTGGACAGAAGAGATGAAATGAGGAACTGTGTGGGATTTCTTTTCTAATGCTACGTTCTGGTCTCGTTCTTCTTTTACAGGTTCCCTCACAGGTACGTTGGACATGTCTGAGGCCTGTGTGCAGAGGTTGAATAAAAAAACGGTTATTATGTGTGTATATATAGAATAGATTCATGGATTTAACTATGAACTATTCATACTGTGATCATATTTATGAGCTTCCTGATTCATAAGTTCTTCTACTGTTAGAAAATAAAGATGCTGTAAGAGGTTCTTTGAATGGTGCCATATAAGAACCATTTTTTGGCTCCATAAAGAAGGTTCTTTACACTCAGATACATTTGACACAAGTGTGGCATCCTTCAAAGAACCTCTTGCAACACCTGTATTTTTGAGATGTCCTCCAGTGTGTCGTCACTCTTGCTCTCTCTCGCTCTGCCTGGCAGTACGTGGGTCAATCTGGTGTTCACCTGAAGCGAGACTTCTTCCTCACGAATGCGTCGAGTGCTCGATCCGAGCTGTTCATCAACCTGCGGGAGGTGAGCTCGCGTTTCCGTCTGCCGGCTGGAGAGTACATCATCGTGCCCTCCACATTCGAGCCCCAGAAAGAGGCTGACTTTGTGCTCCGCGTCTTCTCTGAGAAGCCTGCCGACTCACAGTGAGTGACTCTCTGGTGACACACATTTTCATTACCTGAGCTCATAAGTTCAGAGTGGAACAGCAGACAGACAGGCTTTGAACTGTGTCTTTGCTTCAGCATGTAGTACATTTGATTTTGGATGAAATACAGTAAAAAGACGGGACGATCACACGCTGACAGATTCATTTCCTCACTGCTTTAGAGAACTGGATGATGAGGTCACCGCAGATCTTCCTTCAGAGGTGAGTTCAACGACGTTAAGTCAAGGGTGGACGCCAGTAAGGTTCTGGACGAGTCCTGTGGTTCTGTGCTGAATTTGTACCAATCCAATGCAATGGTTGGTTTTCTCTCTTTCCGCAGAAACAGCTGGATGAGAGTCAGATTGATGCTGGGTTTAAGAGTCTCTTCAGGCAGCTGGCTGGAGCCGTAAGAGCAAAGAGAGTGTATTCTCACAGTTTGATTCGCCGAGGCACTGATTCAGTTTCTTTAATCTGTGTGTGTGTGTGTGTGTGTGTGTGTGTGTGTGTGTGTGTGTGTGTGTGTGTGTGTGTGTGTGTGTGTGTGTGTGTGTTAGGATATGGAGATCAGTGTTCCAGAGCTGCAGACCATTTTGAACAGAATCATCAGCAAACGTGAGTCTTATGACTTTGTGACGACAGCAGTGACCTCAGAATTCACTTCGGTTAACGAAACACGGGAGTGAAGATGGTGTGCCCTGTGTAAGTGACCGTGTGCTGAATGTTCACTCTTACAGATAAGGACTTGAAGACGGATGGCTTCAGCACCGAGGCTTGTCGCAGTATGGTGAATCTCATGGACGTATCCTTGTTTCACGTCTTAAAGCTTCCTCGGACGTTTCATTGTGACGTTGTTGAGAACTGGGCTCTGAGCCTCATTAACTCGCTGGGTGTAAATCGACACTACTAATATCTGATTTCTGAGAAATCTGTCTGTCTGTCCGTTTGTGTCCTATTTTCTTTGACGGCTGTGTTCAGACAGACGGCAGCGGTAAACTGGGCCTCGCCGAGTTCCATGTGCTGTGGGAGAAAATCAAACGCTATCTGGTAAGATTTGCCTGTCTGTGGACCAAGCTGTCTGTCAAGCAGTCTAGCTGCCTGTCTATCTGTCTGCCTTCTAACCCCCTAACTATATGGGCAAAAGTATTGGGACAGCTACACATTAAAGCTACAGGTGCTTTTCTGATGACATTACTATGGAGTTGGTCCCTCTTTGCAGCTCTAACAGCAGGTTTGAAGCTCAGGCAACCTGACTCTGTAACCTTCCATGGTCTGTCACGGTACCACACTCTAGTTCAGTGAGCTCTTAAGAATGTGTGTAAACGCAGACTACGCGACTGGTTGCTCGATGTTCTACCGTTGTCTGGCAGAAGGACTGAACGATTTTCAACATGTAAGAAAATGCATTTTGAACGTATTCGAACAGAACAAGGCTTCGAACAGATGTATGGTTCCTTTTCTCCCGTCACTGGAGGAGCATCTGTTACGACGTCCGCAGATGGTGTAAAAATAGTTTGAAACAGCTGGGTGTCTTTTAATCTCCGAGTTAAAGGGAATATGACCGGAGGACGCTTTTTTATACACCTCAGACCACAGTCGAGTGGGAACCGTACAGCTCAGCTCGTTATATATCTTCACCTTTCTCTGTCTCTCTCTCTCTCTCAGACAGTGTTCAGGCAGTTTGATTTGGATAAATCTGGCACCATGAGCTCATATGAGATGCGCATGGCCCTCGAAGCAGCAGGTGGGTCCGTCCATCCCTCCCTCCCTCCATCCCTCCCTCCCTCCGTCCATCCATCCCTCCCTCCATCCGTCCCTCCGTCCATCCGTCCCTCCCCGGTCAGTTTCCGTTGTGAATACATGCAGTTTTCTTTACCCAGGTGTCAATACGGTTTCTGCCTTTCTCCAGGGTTCAAGCTGACCAATCACTTGTTCCAGCTGATCATTCTGCGCTACACAGAGGAAGACCTGACTGTGGACTTTGATAACTTTGTGACCTGTCTTGTGCGCCTGGAGACCATGTTTAGTGAGTAAACAATGAGGACCGTCAAATTAAATGCTCCCCGATGAAAAGGTCGGCCATAATTTATTACAGTGGACGGAAAAATGGCATCAGCTCATCGTGTTGTTCTGTTTTTGTTTCTGCAGAGACGTTCAAGACGTTAGACACAGATGCTGATGGACTCATATCTCTAAACTTCAACCAGGTCTGATCTGGAGCTGTTTGTTTATAGGAAACTTCTAAATAGTGCTTCTCAGACTGTAGACTGAAGTAAACAGTGTACAAAATGTAATGCTGGTTATTTCGATAGATAGACACAAGCAAGCCCACCTTCAGGGCAGGCAGCCCCTCCTGTTCTTCTTCTCTCTGAATTATGAATTTTGTAAATCGTTATAACCCTACATATTTACAAGCATCCAGCTGCAGCATACAAGTCGGATGTGTTTGTTGGCACATCTCTGTAATTCGGAGCCAGAAACCAGTCCAACAATTTCCAAATTTTGGCCAAATTATTTGAATAAATTGGTAATTCCTTGAAATTTCCTCCGATCAGTTGGCAAAGGGATAATGGAATCGAACCAACCCCAATATTTGGACCAGCCCATGATCGGGGGACCTGACGCTGACTAATTATGTACACAACAGTAATTAAGCAGCTATACGTCCACAAAATGATGGAATACAGCTGCAGTTATTGGGCTCCAGTCTCATATTGGCACAATGATGCCCAAATGATGCCCAGAAGCCACATACAGTTTGTGTAAATGTAAGTACCTGAGATTCAGAGATACCAGTCCAGGGCATCATGTAGTAGCACTGTGCCAGTTTTCATTTCAATCAGACAGCTTTTGGTGACATAGCAAGTTTTTGATTGTTATAGCGCCACCTAGCGATCCCGTACCACAGAACATTGGTAACGGTCTACGATGGCCCCAGGGTACATTCCTGTGAAGGTTTGGAGCAATTAGACAAACCATTGACCAGAAGCTTGGTAGGCAAAGCTGCAGCTGGATGCCCGGCTAGATATTGGCCAGCTCAACATTCCTGAAACTGAATCAGCTGCTGATTGGCTTCTGTTATAAGTGGGTCTTTTCTTCGTACGAGACGATGTTTATGTTTATTTTCAGAACTAATTAGTGCTAATTCCTTCGATTTGTCTCCATTTGCAGTGGATCACTTTAACCATGTTTGCATGAAGAGACGGACACACGTGTGGACGCCTGTACGCCTGCACTGAGACCTCCTCGGCCCTCCCCCTGGTCCAGAAGTGCCTTCTTTGTCTTCTTCTTCTACTTCTGCTTTATTTCTCACGGTGACGGGATCAGTCAGATTTTAGTTTTCTCTTTATCTGTCTATTTTAAGGTGTGCTGGTTTGGGGACTGATCTGAAGTTATAAAGATTTTTAATTGCATTGGTTCGTTGAGAATCGAAGCCAATCCGAGGGCATGCGATCATAAGAACACAACCACATATAACCCTCACAGCTGCCATTTAGACACACGTTTAAATGACCTCTCTGACCAGGCCTGTGACAAAATACACACTGCCAATCGCACTTGTCCGACTCGGATAAGCACTGTGCTTCAGCTTCACCTTTCTGCCAGACATGAGACTGTTTACAGTTTTAGTGCCAAATGAATCCCAAGTGAATCCGCCAGTGCCAGTGCCTCTGCCTGAGATACAGTGGGCCGTGTAGATTAAGGGTCTGATTCGATTTCCAGGAGGCACACAGCTTTGCCACTTTTATTCGTTTTAGGAGTTTCTGATGCAGTCTTTCTTTTTTCTTATTTTACGGTGTATTTTTATAATCTGAATCTGTGTATCTGGAATCAGTTCTGCACTTAAATGCTGGATCTCGAAGCACTTGGTCATTCTATCAAATCAGTAATCAAGACTTTTCCTCTGAGCAGCTCCCCTGAAGCTCTCCTTATGTACAGTGTTGTATGCAGTGACTACTTCATAGGGAACAGCACGCTGAAAGCACATGGCTGGATGTATTAAAAGGCAATACTATGCATGATGCCACTGAACTGCTGCAGTTGATCCATAACGTTCTCTTCTCCGTGTACATTCCCGTTCATTTCACCACGCTTGCTTGCACACATTGCAGCGCGCATTGCAGAGGTGGAGATGTTTACCTGTGGATGCAGAGATAAAGTAAAGGAGCAGGTGATGTCACTGTGTATTCTTGCCGATGCAGATGGTGCTATGTTAAGATATGTAACCATTTCGGAGCTTTCGGTACCTGTGCCTGTAAGGTTGCATGCTCTCTATGCCATGATTTAAACACTTGGATTTAAAGGCTCTTTCTGGGTAAAAAAAAAAAAAATATATATAGTATTATGTTGCATATTCAATGTGTCTGTTTACAATAAATCTTTTTTTAAGCCATATTTCTTTTGTTTGTCAGTTCATGGTCAGTTCAGAACACTGATGCAACCAAACACGGCACCTCATCTGGGCTTGTGAGGTTGCTAAATGGACCCTAGAGGACTGTAAAAAGAGTGTGGTCCAATAAGTCACTGTATTAATAGTTTGAAGAGGATCAGAGGGTTTATGAATGGTGCAGGCTGGTGATGGTTCCATACTGGTGTGGGGTGTATTCTCATGGCCTACAAGGTGAAACATGGTAACCCTAGGTTTTACTGCTTGGTGTCCATTTGCAGGCTTTCATGGACTTCATGTACTCTCCCAATGATGCAATGTCCCAGTTGGATAATGCATTGGGTCCAATTTGTCCAGAACTGGACCCATTATTGTTATTACATTATATATATTATAACTATTATTGCAATAGTTATAATTATTTACACAGTACTGCTACTGGGAAAACCAAAAGAAACACCCCAAAGCAAATCCACCGTCTCTGCTGTTACTGCAGGACTTTTATTATGCGCTTTATGATTTCAATATCAATGTCTTTGATAGAAATCTTATCAATGTCTTTGATAGAAATTACATGGTACTTGAATCTATAACTCATAATAACAGCTACTACTGCAGGACTTTTATTATGCTATCTTTGATTAGAAATGATTTGGTAACTGAATCTAGTACCAGTCAATCGTTGTTATGGCAGGACTTTTATTATGCCTTCTGTGGTGTTGCAGCGTTTATGGTCCGGTGTGGTTCCAGCTTCAGATGTAAGCAAAACAAATGAGATTATGAAAATTATTTCATATGAAATCTATAACGACAGAAATACGCGGCTTCTCCAGGGATCGTTTAAAGAAGCAGAGAACCCGAGTGATATCAGTGAGCGGGAAGGTTGTCCTGGAGGAGAAGACTTTTGTTACGCTGCCTTTAGTTACACATGATTTGGTATTTGAATATAGTACCATAATTACCGCTGTTACTGTATAACTTTTATTATGCCATCTTTGATTAAATATGATTTGGTATTTGAAGTTATCAACAGTCATTGATATGGCAGGACTTTTATTATGCCGTCTGTGGTGTTGCAGCGTTTATGGTCCGGTGTGGTTCTAGCTTGAGAGCTAAACAAAACAAATGAGATTATTATGAAAATGATTTGATATGAAATCCATATCGGCAGAAATCCGCGGCTTCTCCAGGGATCGTTTAAAGAAGCAGAGAACCCGAGTGACGGCAGTGAGCGGGAAGGTTGTCCTGGAGGAGAGGACGGGAGACAGGGTGGACGTTCTTGAAGCTGGAGAGCAGCCCTGCGGGTTTGTTCAGGATCTGAGTTTAGACCTGCGCGTGGGGGTTCTAACACCTTTTCTTTTACTGGGTGAGAACCTTAGAACACGCCCCACCATTAGGGACGAGTTGCAGCACCCTGCTGGTTCTGGTTTGGAATTCCGTGGTCCACCTTAAAAAAGCACCGTATTTACATGCCGTCGCAGGCGCGCGCCTGTTGAGTACGCAATGAGACTGCAGCAGAATTTAAGGTGGAACGGAAAAGTTCTATAAGCTCACCTAATACCAGTTTTTACTGTATGTGTCTCTTTCCTCAGGCTCACAGGATGCTGCCAGTGACATTGAGACCTTGAATAAATTCAAGGTAGGTAAAAATATGAGCTCTTTATAACTTTTAATCAATATGTCCGACTTCTATTAAGGATATTGGCATTTATTCCAGCATTTCTATAACTTTACAGCTGTGAAATAAGGCATTGATATACTTGTGCATCTAAAAAAATAGAATGTCATTAGAAAGATCATTCATGAGCACAAATTATTATATTCATTGCATTTAAAGTGACATTTTAAGCTTTTTTCTGTATTACTGTTGATCAGTTTGGTTTATAAACCAAAATCTCAAGATATTAGAATATATATTAGAATTAAAATAGATTGCTAATCACAGTATCAACTGTTAAACAAAAGAGCTTGAAATGCATCACTTTAAAGTCTAATTTTACAATTAAATGATTGTTACTCTTACTTTTTTCATTTTTCAGCAGTGCAACATTATTTTTAAGCATTTTAAATACACTCTGCATAAGTGTGTAGACACTTGTCTAGTGTTTCTTCTGAAATCAAGAATATTAATCGTGAGCAGTAACGGCGCTCCCTTCTGAGATGGCTTTAAACTACTGTATATTTTGTAATGTATTTTATACTAAATGTGAGATACACCCTAAAGTATGCAGATTTTTCTGGTGATTTTTAAATATTTCAATTAGAATAAGTATAAAACTGTTTTTGAATAAGTGCATGTAGCTTATTTGGTGGCATTACATAATATTTTGGAACATTTCTGAGAGGGTTTGAATGCAGTGAACCACAAGAGGCTCTGTGAGGTCAGGTACTGATGCTGATTTATTAAGTCATCCCGGGGATACTGGATGAAGCTCCATCAGTCCAGGGAAAGCATTGAGCATGCACAGAAATCTACTGCTCGGCCTCTCCACAACCCAGTGCTGGGGGCTTTTATCACGCTTATATCATAAACTCATGTGTGCAAAGTTAAACCTGTTAGCAGCCGGTGCACCTGACCATACCTGTGTCGGAAGAGGTTATTTAATTATATTCCACTTCTTTGCAGGTCACTCACGTGCTGAACGTTGCCTATGGAGTGGAAAATGCTTTCCCTGAGCTCTTCAGCTATAAAACCATTACAATGCTGGATCTCCCAGAGACACCGCTCACCTCCTATTTTCCACAGTGCTTTGAGTTCATAGATCAAGCCAGAGAACAGGTGTGTGTTTGTTTTTGGTTGATGTTTATTGTGCAAAAAGTCACGTAGTGACGTATAAAACTGTGCGGTTTCAAATTTATTGTCTCGTTATCAGGACGGCGTGGTGTTGATCCACTGTAATGCTGGTGTGTCCCGCTCTGCCTCTGTTGCCATTGGTTACCTGATGGCGCGAGAGAAGATACCATTTGAAGAAGCCTTTGACAGAGTCAAATCAGCCAGGCCATCAATCCGACCAAATCCCGGATTCCTCATCCAACTTAAGGAATATGACCCATGAGCTTTACTTCATTGCGTTTTTGTAAATTCTGCAAGGTTTTATTTTTTTTATTCAAGAAGTGAATACCCTGGTCCACTGTGCTGCCCCCTGTTGGACTCTTGATCATATCTTTAACCCTCTGCTCCAGAGGTGCTCTAGAGTAACCCTGCTCTCTGACCCTGGATTTTTAAGATGGGATGTGTGTAAGAATTTCACTATATTGTGTAAATATAAATAACAATAAAGGTAAATTATTAATGTTGATGAGCCTGCATCAAATTGAAGCTTTTTTCATTTTAAATTGTTGTTTGTGCAATATACATGAGATATGTGTATAAATATAAATGGTGTATATATGTTTATATATTGATAATATATAAGTATTGCAAGTATAGTGTAATGACAAATATGAGTAGTTTTGTCAAAAGTTAAAAACATTTAGTGTAGTGCTCTCTCTAGTGGTATTAATCCTCAGTGGGCCAGTAATCTTACTTAAGTATTTCGGCTGCAGGTTTCAGACAGAGTCAGTGCAATCGCTCACAATGAGCTGCATGAGCTGAAGTTGCATGGAAACTTATGAGCTTTCTAAGATGTAAATCTCTGCTCTTCTGTGATGTTCTCATTTTATTTAAAATTATTTTAAATGGACTCATTTCGTGGAACCAATTTCTATCGACACAGGTACTGTATTTAAATAATATAGCCTGTCAATATGTGTAACTAATTTTTCACTGGTGGTGCTATCTGTTGTGCTACACCAATGACTAATAATAATAATAATAATAATAATAATAATAATAATAATAAAGATAATAGTAATACAGTAATTATAGTAATTATTAGTAGAAAATTACAATTAAAATAATACAGTTATTGTATTAAAATATTACAGCCTGTTAATATGTGAAAATAATTCCTGAAAACAGCTGGATGTGAGATTCTCTGGTCACCTATAGTCACCATTGTGGATTTGGAAGACAAACTCTGGCCTTAACCTACAACAATGATCAGTAATATTTATTAGGTTATGAAATAAACGTGATTTCATCTTCGTTATTTATCATGTTCGGTTTCATGACATACGAGGGGACTTTTATTGTATCTGCGGGAACAAACTGTGAGACCTGCCCTACTTCACTTGGGCTGCAAGGGGCGACTGTTCTAACGCCAGTAGCGAACGGACAGATGTGGGCAGCTCTGGTGTGATGTAGTGCATACTAAAGACACTACAGGCCCAACGGTGTGCGCTCGCGCGTTATTGAGGACTTTTATTTTGAAACCAGGAAGTGTCGCCCAGCTACGGTGGAGGTGTAAACAGAGCCGAATGATGTTTAGCAGCAGAAAAATGGCACGTTTTCGTTCTTTACAGAAGCAGCTGCTTTCGATATTGGACTCTTTCATTTCGGCCATAGTGCAGGAAATGTGTGAACTTGATGTCTCGGCTCTGAAACGTCAGCAGGGAGCAGGACCCCCAGAAGACCCCCACAGACCAGAGAATGGACTCAAAGAGGCGAGTGTCTGACCTCCACTCGGCTTCCTGACCATTTAACAGCGATGCGTGTAGAACAGTATAATGACCTAACAGGCCATTCCTCAGCTTTGGTCTTAGAGGCACCCCCACCCCAGTGCAGGGGGCTTATTAAAGCTAAAGTCTGCAGGGCAGGGGTGCCTCCAGCACCAGGGCTGAGGAGCACTGAGCTAATGAGTGTCTATGTTGCAGATAAAGGTCAGAGCTGCTGTGGAAAGACTGAAAACACAGACAGCAGACCAGCTTAACCAGCTTCTCCTCGGCCTGATCCAAACCACAGCCCCCCCGCCCCACACCAAGAGGCAGAAGCTGAGTAGAAGGCTGGCAAAGAGGACTTCAGCCCAACCCAGCTCACCAGGAGTGCACGTCCAGTCCGCTGCAGATATGACCAGTGAGGGTATGTGGTTTTTAAAGATCACACTCCATATTCCGTATCCAAGCCTTACTCGAATCCCCCATCCAACTGAAAATGTGTCGTTCCAGAGGACGGACCAGATGGGATGGACGTCCCATCTCAAGGACAAAGTAACGATGGAGAAATGGATCCCCTCTGCTCCACTGAAGATGGAGCAGATATCGAATCTGAAGGACTTCTTCCTCAGACAGTGGAGGTAGACATCTCATAGATCATGATCAAACCACTGGACTCTCCAGCATGTTCTTATTATATCTTCACGTGTCCCGGTGTTCTTTACAGCAGGAGCCGACACCGAAGGTTGAACTGGACCAAGAAAAGGAACGAGGGAAATGTTCTACACGGCGTTCTGGACAACAAGGTTTGTTGAGTCATTTTCTTTCTCGTCACAGTTACTGCAGATTTTATGATTTATGATTGAACATATTTCATGTACCATGTTTCATTCCAGGGAAGCTTTGTGCTTTTTGCTCATTTAGACTGTATGAGAAGACGAGTCTAAAAATAATCAGATGATCAGTTTATGTAGTTACTAAAATGAATGTCTGATTTCGGAAGGTATAATGTGTTGGTAGATGAGTGACTTTGAAAAAGGTATTTTATATTTTATGTTTGTTGTTATAAATGAAACTAGATTGATTCTTTTAAGTGAGTTTGTGTCAGAAACACATTTGTTTAAATTAAAAATAGCGTATTTTTTGTAGACTTTTATGTTGAAGTTGTGTTAACGCTCTGAGATCGGCAGCACTGACTGACTTTTTGAGTTCAGTAAATTCATTTTTTTAGTTATGTTAACTGTGGTTAAGTTTGATGTTTTTTGTGCAAAGATTTAAATTTATTCTTGAGACGATTTTATTTGTGAATCCAACCAAGATTCTTAAAGCTTCCTTAAATGAGCAGTTACATTAAATGCTTATGGTTTTCAAATTAATTAAAACTCCTGCATTAAGATAAAAACCTTGCTTTTGTGGAATATTACAGATTACAGTTACAGATGTGTCTGTGTTTGGGAAAACTTGGGAATATGTGGGACTTTCACGTTGACACTTGCTTTTTTTGACTGTTACAGAAAAATCAACACACAACCAAGGAGGGTCTGCAGTGAAGCCCATCAGTAAAGAGGAGAACAGCACTCAGACAAGCTGCTCTCGCGCCAACTGCTCTGACACACTGGAAATCAAGATTTCAGCAGCACAGTCGTTCAGCTTGGGTGTCGACACAAAAGAAAGCGAAGTGGGTCACGTTCAGGAGATGACCACGAGAGCAGGAAGACCTCCAGGAGGCGCCTGTAGGAAGACTGCAACACGGAACCTGATTAAATGTGAGACTTGCGGGAAAATGTTTACTTACCTCAACAACCTGAAAAGGCACCAGAAGGCGTTCCACACCGGGGAGACGCCGCACACTTGCCAGGACTGTGGGGACCGTTTCGGTAGCAAGCAGCTCCTCCGCATCCATCTCAGAGAGCACAGGGTGGAGAAGCCTCACGCGTGTAAGCTTTGTGAGAAGGTTTTTCGCCTGCCCAATCACTTGAAGAAGCACATGTCCAGCCACACAAGTGAGAGACCGTTCGCCTGCACCACCTGCGGAAAGTCCTTTGCCTTGGCCAGCACCCTTAGAGCTCATCAGAGGACTCATAGTGGTGAGAAAATGTTCACTTGTTCTCAATGTGGTGTTAGTTTCCTCACCAAGTCTTATTTGGACTACCATCAGCGAGTTCACACTGGAGAAAAGCCTTACACTTGCATGCACTGCGGCAAAACCTTTGCCCAAAAGAGCAACCTCCGAGTGCATGAGAGACTGCACACAGGCGAGAAGCCCTTCCGCTGCGAAGACTGCGGTGAAAGCTTCATACATGCCAACAGCTACAAATCCCACAAACAGCTGCACACAGGCATGAAGGCCTTCTGCTGCGAGCACTGTGGCAAGGGCTTCCGTCGGGGAACGCACCTCAAGACGCACCTGCTGACCCACACGGGACTCAAACCCTTCCAGTGTGACTTGTGCCCGAAGACCTTCGCCCTCAAAGGCTCGTTAAAAGCCCACAGGCTCACTCACACTGGAGAGAAGAGCTTCGTGTGTAACATTTGTAACAAGACCTTCACCCAAGCTAGCTCTCTTGGAAAGCACAAGCGAACACACACTGGAGAAAAGCCGTATCTCTGCACAATCTGCAGCAAGTCCTTCTGCCAAAGCAGCCATCTGCATTACCATTATCGGGCGTTTCATCCAGACCAAACGTCCTAGCTGCCTTATGATCTACAGTCTTAAAAATAAAGGTGCTACAAGTGTTCTTCTGAGCAATGCCGTAGAAGAACCACTTGGATGCTCTAATCCAGTGGTTCTCAATCCTGGTCTTGAAGTATGAATGAATGAAGTAACGCTTATATAGCGCTTTTCTAGATGTTCTAGATGTTTACAATCAACACTCTACACAATCACATGCAGCACTCAACCAATAGACATGTAAAGGTCTTCACCATTTGAAAGGTTCTTCACACACATTGTCATGTAAGGGAGAGGACGCAGGTAATGTTTATTAAACAAAAAGAACACGTGCATAAAAAGACAGCTCGGAAAATTGGACAAACAAAACAAGAAGCCAGCCAAACACACACACACACAGGGTCTACACGTGACTGCGTAGAACACAGAAACAGACACACTACCGTATACACACACGAACTCGGACAAGGACAGCCCAGGGGAGACAAACAAAAGGGACAACATATACACAGAGACCGACCCGGGGCACACCCAGAGCAGGATAACAAAGGATGCACAGTTTGAAACACTAACTGCAAGGTGGGACGAGGGTGGAGACAAGAACCAAAACAAAGACGTGCTAGAAAGTACCAAAGGAGACCAGAAGTCAGGCAGCTAGTGTTTGGGGTTTGTTTTGTTCATAAGGACAAAGGGTTCCATCACTGTAAGAGCAGAGCTGTTGATCTGTCCACTCAAAACATTGACCTTTTCGAACTGCTGGAGACTTTTGTTGACTCGGTTTTCAGTGCTGTGTTTCTGGTTGAATCTCAAATGCCTCCTTCCTCCCGATATCGTGATCGAGGTGTAGCATTTACACGTGGATGAATGTAAATACGGTTCTATTACAAATATATAAGGCTCTATTTAGAGTTAGAGGTCGTAATTTCGTCACTTTAGTGAATAGTACACAAGATAGGGAGCAGTGGGTCATTTCATCTGTGTTCTTCCTAATTCAAGGTGTTTGGATGTTGCTCTTGAGGTACGTGGTTATCACACTTTCATCTCTTGTCTGGATCGTGACTTTTCCACAAGCAGAGGGAGGGAAAGCTTGGTTTTTAAAATATCCAGATGTTTGTGGACGGTCCCTTAAAACACACTGTGAATCTGGCTTTTGGTTAATAAAAGTCCTAGAGACAATAGTGAACCCATTACTCTTCATGGGACCAGACGTGTTCATGGCATTGCTCGGGAGAATCTGCTGTAACACCGTTTGTGTGTAACAGGGCACTTGCCTTGTCTGTAATGGTTTTACTATAAATCTCGTTACATAAACGAATCTGTCTCTACGGTTCTTTCTATCGTGACTGTTCGGAGACATTTAGCACAGAGTAAATGGAGACGGAGACACAGATAATAAATAAATGACTTTAGTAATAATGTTAGAAAAAGAAACACGATACACAAATGATCTATAAGATCTACCATACGTTAGGACAGTGACCTCAAAGTAATCAACAATGTACAAACAATTCCAACATCGAAAATCAGGACGTAGCTTTAGTGTTAAGACATTTACATCGTTCTCGGCAGTCATTGCTCATGTTACATGAATTCCTTTGGCCAGAGCTGGTGCCACTACACGGTCTGGTACTTGCGGTTGAACCAGGTTGTACTGTAGTGTTGACTTTCATGGTTTTTTACAATATCTGATGTTCTGTGAAGCGCTTGACCTCTCGGCTTTCGTTCAGTGGTCCAGAGACCACCACTCACAGTTTAACCGATCAGAGCTCAGTTCAAGAGTAGTTATTGTTGTGCTCTATACGAGTGACCATGGTGGACACTAGCCTCTCCAGCTGCTCTGCCCTTTCTTTGCCCGTTTGGAGAACTTCTTCATGGTTGGCTTTCTCCTCGCTGTCGTAGTCCATCACTGCCTGGTTGGTGATCAGAGACAGGGCGAAGACCCTCATTCCACAGTGACGGGCCACAATCACCTCGTGAACCGTGCTCATCCCTGATGGAGCGCAAAGCAGAGACGGTTTAGTACCCGAGATCCATTGGATGGGAATTACAGTTCTTCAACTCTGGTCCAGTAATCTGATTATTACACGTGACGTACTTTAAAAACATCAAATTGTTCCAGTGACCCTGGTCCTGGAGGCACCCCTGCCCTACACATTTTAGCGTTTACCCAACCCTTGCAACTCAGGGGCTTGTTAATGGGTTCATTATTTGAATCAGATGTGGTGGGAGAAGGGACAGGTCTACAAATATGCAGGGTAGGGGTGCCTACAGGACCAGGGCTGGAGTTTAAGAAATTTCCCTCCATTTTGGAAAAACATTTTTCATAATTAAATTCATTTAAAGATTAAACATTTTTATTTTATTGTTGATACTGCGATTAAGAATTTAATTTAATAAACGGCTATAAACAAATACAACGGAGTGAATTAATACAGATTCTCACCAACAGCATCGGCTCCAAGCTTGAGTAGCATGCGACACTCAGCGACGGTCTCGAATGAAGGTCCCCCGAGCACACAGTAAACCCCTTCTCGGAGGAAGTCCCTGTAACCCAGCTCAGTGCCCACATCCATGGCCAGCTGCAGCAGATCCCGGTCATATGCGTCAGACATGCAGGGGAACCGCACACCGAACCTGGAGAATGTACACAGGGTATCATGGGTAAATAAAGGGTATTAAAAAGAGTTCATCCTGCGTTTGTTGGTGTAACTGTCTCTGCTGCTATTGGATGGAGCGCCTTCATTCCAGGGAGCTGATGCACAGCTCAATGCTGCGGGACTTTATGCCCCTGTAACCCAGTCTGGGCTGGCATTAGCTTGGCAGGGTGCCAACAGATTCAGGTTTCTTTGCTCTACATAGTCCTATTCTTTTGGCAATACTTCAACAGTGACTAGACAAGCTGAGTGTGCATTTGCACATCAGTGTTAGAAATGGGTGCAACTTAATGCACACACACACACACACACACACACCTTTCATCATTGGGTCCAGCCAGGGGGTTGTTGCCAGCAAATCCAGGCATGTTTATATGATCTTTGATGATCATGATGTCTCCCACTTTGTAGTCTTCATTCAGGCCTCCAGCAGCATTGGTCAGGAACACAGTCTCCACACCCAACAGTTTGAATATCCGTATGGGGAGAGTGACCTACGAGAAATAGATAACGTGAGGAGTGGTTTGGGACCTGGACGTTTCTGCACTCTTCCATGTGCAAAATCCAGAAGACGTGAAACATCTACATAAAGTCACACAACCTGTTGTACACGTGAACAATGCTGTAGAAAAGAGACTGGGATGTACTGGGATGTACTGGGACATCATTCTTGTACCTTTTTAGTTGGATATCCCTCATAGAGGTGGAACCGTCCTTGCATGCAGACACAAGGTCTTCCTTTCAAAGTTCCAAATACCAGCCGCCCAGCATGACCGTGCACTGTTCAGGAAAGAAGGAGGGTTTAACGTGGCAGGACTGCCATCTTGCCAGTTGGATGGCCTTTGCTCTTCAGCTGTTGGAGTTATCAGGCCAACTGCAAACCTCATGAAATTCTTTACCAGGACATACCAAGACACACACCCCATCCACACACTTCCCAAACACGAATGCCACCACCATCAGCCACATGTCTGTGTGTACCCACACTAACCTGTGCTCTGGGGGAAGTTGGGAATGTCTTTGTAGTTGAAGGCCACCTGATCTTTCAGCGTGTCAGCAAGTCCTCCAAGCCCCGAGCCACAAACAATCCCCACCAGGGGGCGCACTGCTGTCTGTGCAAGCAGCCAGTCGGCCGTTGCCCTGCACTCCTCATAATTGTTCCTGTGAAGAGAGAGGAGGGAAAGTGTGTTTGGGAACTGACCAAGAGCTCACATGACCACCTGGAGCTAATCTGACACACGTCTCTAATGATATATCAGAAGGATGAGGCGTGAAAGCCTCTGACTTCTTTCCAAATCCTGGACATTCTGGAGTATTATTATTAAGAAGGCCTCCGTTCCAGTCTTCTGGGACGGGTTTATTCTAAATCTTGCAACATTGCCGTTCGGATTTGATTGCATTCATCCACAAAAGCATTTGTGCACGCTTAGGCCTGTGTACCACCACGTCACCATCCACCATCCTGAACCAAACATCACCCAGGACACTTACGGGCTCTGAAGCAAATGTAAAACTGTTGGAGCCACATTTAATGTCATGGGGTCGTGTTTAACCACGCACAACCTCCCATGACAAAAATGCCTACAGCGTTTCTATTTCGGGCCAACCGTGGCTGTACATTCCACGTAAATATCCCAACCACAGCCAGCCGTTCTAAACCGTGACCCAGTCTGCCCAGTCATCTGTGCTTTCTCAGTTATGCAGGCCAAGAGCCTCCTCGTGCTGACCAAAATAAACCACATACAGCCTAACGGGGGTGTGACACCTCATGTTTGGTATTGGTTCCTTATTGTAGTGTTCTGGAAATAGTGTAGAAGAAAGTGACAATCATGCACTTGAAACTCTACACGTCTCAGGCTACAGAATTTACAGCAGGGCTCGGAAACCGCACTGCTGGAGGTTTCGGCTCTAATCCAAACGGGTGGAGAGGATTAGGATTCGGGTCGAACCTGAAGTCTGCAGCAGGACAGCTTTTCATATTCCAGTTTGATACACGGTGTAAAATACAGATCAGGGGTCACCAGCCCTGCTCCTGAAACGCAACGTGTATACACACATACATACACACACTTTCCAGAAGCGCTCGAGCGGCTCCACGTGCTCTAAAGCGCGCAGAACCCGAGCAGATGAATGAACTGAAGGTCTGATAGAGGTTATGTTCTTACCCGGTGTGGTGGTCCTCAGAGAACATCTCGGACTCTGGGTTTAACTCCGGACACCTCGGTGAGAGCTCGGTTAACCGCTGAGACCGACCGTTTAGAGCTCAGCTGATGAGACCGTTAAAGCGCAGCTGATCGGACCGTTAAAGTACAGCCGACGAGACCGTTGAAGAACAGCTGATGAGACGGTTGAAGTACAGTTAATGAGACTGTTGAAGCGCAGCTGATGAGACCGTTAAAGCGCAGCCGATGAGACCGTTAAAGCGCAGCCGATGAGACCGTTGGAGCCGCACTCCTCAGAGCGCCGCATCGCCGCTGCTTTTATACCTTTGCGGCAGCTCCGTCGCTGACGTAAGCACAGGCGTGGGGCGGCGCACCCCCTGACGTAGTTGGTGTGTGTGTGTGTGTGTGTGTGTGTGTGTGTGTGTGTGTGTGTTACTGTTTTCACTTGAAAAAGGAACGAACAAATAACCGTGACGTCATCTTCTTTTTGATGGACGTCACACAACCACGTGGACACAACACCGTGTCCATCAGTGAGACCACGAGACTCACTGGGTGGATTACAATCACTCACACACACAGAATGAATCAAACACGTGACCAGCTTGTATTATACGAGCTAATTTTCATCACATGGTTTTGGGATTCGACGCCAAGTGCCAGCAGAGCACAATGACTGAGGAGGACTCCCTCGTGTTCTTCTCGCCAAGAACCATCTGAAGGACGTGTAAAGGTGTTGTGTAAAGGTGTTGTCCAACGCCAGGTTGCCACAAGAGACAGAGCAACAGGGTGCAAACAAGCAGCAATCTGTCTGAAAGTAATCCGGCCTTAATATTTCATTGATGATGAGAAGTCGTAGGCAGATTTTGGAATTTTATGTCTAATGGTTTTAATTCTTCATGCCACCACCTGACAGACGTTTCCCCAAATCCCTGTAACATCATGACATAATTCATCTCAAATGTGATCCAGCTGTAGGTACCTTCGTTAGACTGCTGTACTTTAAGGTACTGACTCAGGAGACAGTGGTTGGTTGATGGAGATGACTGACGAATCTGTGTGTAGAAGTGGTCAGCATGCAGCCAGATGCTGTGTCAGATGTCAGATCACCTTCGTTCTTCATTAAAGTCACTTTAACAGACCATCGTTACATTAATGAGGTTCTGCAACCAGTGGTTCTACCTTTCCTGAACACACACTCCGGTGCTCTATTCCAACAGCACGACGCTCGTCCACACACTGCTGCCGTCTCAAGATCTCGTCTTGAAGACACAGATGCTACGCCGTGGTCGGTCTCATCTCCAGACCTGTCCCTGATTGAAAATGTGTGGGACGCTATTGGACGCTCTATCAACACTCCACCCCTACCACACCATCTGCAGAACTGAGTGAGAACATTCAAGCTGCATGGGATGGATCATCACAGGACACCATTAGGAACCTCTACACCTCCATGCAGAGACGTCTGGCATGTTGTGTTAAACTGTACTGCGAGACACGTCTTCTGAATGTCTATAATAAATATTGTTCAATCCAACACATCCTTTTTGGTGCACCTGTGTGGGATGTGAAGAGTTCACCATATTGCTGTTCAGTCCTCCATAAAAAGCGGAAACAACTGAGGCAACCTTCAGCCATATGAACCATATTGCAAAGTGGTTGTTGTGCACGTGCAGAACCAGTCTGCCACATGTCATCTAACCTTGAATAAGCAGCCACACTACTAATGACAGGGCTGTACAGGGTGTAGTTTTGACGTGTTTTGTTAAAAAATGCATGAAATGTAAAACTGCTTCAGAGACGGTTGCTTCATTTTTGCCTGAAATGGTTCAACACAAATCAGCAACATTGATCATCTTATTTTGAGCTCAGTGGAACCATATTCTGCCAGATGCTGTTCTATCTAGAACAATCTATATATAACAATGAGTTCACAATTTGCTCTTTTCAGACACAGACAAAAATTACATTTCAGACGTGTGACATCATAATGCATTATATTTGATTATGATATAACACCGTAAAAGTGTGATGTCACCAAGTTTGACAACATCGGTCTGGTCAGTTGCTTCATATCCATGATTGATATTCTTTTTACATTATAATTCACTGTGTATTATGATATAAACCTGCAAAGTCTGTAAATGTTAATTTGATAAAAATCCTGTCAATCAAATAATTTCCACATAAATTCAGGCTTTAGTTACATTCTGAGCAGACAGGTGATATTTTAGAATAGACGTCGGTACAACTTTCCAGTTAGAACTGCTGCACACACTTTATTCTCTACATTTATGGAGCCGTGATTAACTGTCCTTGTCCGTCCTGTAAAATAAAAGTCTAGTGGAGGTGTGATTCTGATTGGACGGCACTGACAGACGTGAACATTTCACAAGTTTTCTGGATTGACTGCATATTTATCGCCAGTGTCTCAAGACCAGTTTAACTGGAAACAGCTGCTCTGAACTTAAACGACAGCTAGTTTAAAATGACATTGAAATGACATTGAAATATTAAAACAGGGACTAAAATGGACAAAATTAAGGCCTAAGTGAAAAGAGAGGAACAGACTAATAGAATTAGTCACACGTCCCGCATATCGGAGCTGAGAAAGCAGGATATTTACCAAGAACTGCCAAATTTATTTATTTAATTGTTAGTTTAATTTATTAAAAATTGCATGATTTTGTACTTCTTAGTATAAACCGTTGATTTACTCTCAGTGGTTGTAAATTTGTTAAAAGAAATACTTTTATATTTCACTTTAAGCACATTTTTTATTGATTTTACTGGAGTAAAAAAATTTAAAGCATACTTCAAATTTTACAAAAGTATTTTTAAACTAGAATATTTGTACTTTTACTGAAATATGGGCACTTTTGTCCCGTCTGCTCCCAATTATGCACTAGTAATACTAGTAATTTGAGTGTTTAGTATGTAATAAAGATCAAAGTGATCCAGTACCGTATACTCAAATACACGTGATGCACACAGTCAGTCACCTGAGAGCTGAATTCCACTCGACAGGACCTATAACAACGCTCTTGCAGCCCCTGCTCACGAATCATGTGAGATATGGTCATGGAAGGTCAGGTGGTTAAATCTTTTCATTCGGAATTCCCTGTAATGCCATCACATGAAAGGAAGTGTCGCATTCCCAGCTACCTTTGACTGCTCATTCCAAAGTACTCACAACTAGCAGACTAATGAACTGCAGCCATGCATCGTACTGTACATGCAATGTGAGTATGAATGAAGTTATGAACATACACCAGAATTGTGCTTGAAGGTTGACAGTTTGTCAAACCTTTTCCCCCCAAATTGGACCAAAAACTTCATCACACAAATCCTTAGAAGTAGAACAAAATCAAACAAACGACACAAATATTACATTTACATTCCGAAAACGTGAACTTTATTCTTTTCTAACCATCCCTTTGGTCAGATCTCAGACAGACGTCCTGCTGGCTTCAGGTTTCATCAATGACGGCGAGCCGTCCTGGCCCAGATGCAGCAAAACGGGCTCAGACCATGATTCTACCAGCACCATGTTTCACAGATGGGATCGTGGGATAGCTCAGTCTCTTCTCTTTGTGCCATATACTTCCACAAACATGCTGTGAGAACTTGGCAAAGCAACACTTCATCACTTCTTGTTGGTACCAAACAGAGTAGCACGTTAATATTTTGTTTACTTCACTACCAAACCCACCCTATCGAGATGACCGCGTAGCATTTGTGTTACAGTAGTAGTGTGTAGAGAGCAAAATGGACACTACCTACTTTACAGCACTGCTGACGGGGAGCACACGTGAGGGTAAGTGTAATGTTTACAAGCGCAGACGTTGGTCGCACGGTGAGACTCTCACTCAGCGCAGCGCTGTTGTGTTTAAGTTCTTCTAGAATGTTTTTCTCCGTCCAAGGCCGAGCTGTGGGGAAGGGGTCAGCACGCTGATACAGCGTTAAAATCACACAGTCACTCTGCTCCAGAAACACCAGCGCTTTCTGTTGAACCAGCTAACACGCCTACAGCCTGGCCAATGGCGAGAGCGGGACAGGCTGTGAAGTCAGAAGTTTGTCTTTTTTCTTTGGAGATTACACGGCAATAAAAATCAATAAAATCTGTTCCCAGAGTGGCAGAAGCTCCTTTTGCAACCCTCACCAGCCTCGCTTTCTTGCTACGTCTCCCTCTCTCTAGAGTCTGCGGGACAACAAAACGCTCCATAAAGGCCAGATCGCACGTGGCAAACTTTGTCGGAGGCTGTGTGATCAGCATGTGATGTGTGTGTGTGTGTGTGTGTGTGTGTGTGTGTGTGTGTGTGTGTGTGTAATCAGTTAGCATGCCCTCAACAGACAACCTCCAGCCTGAAATGAGTAGTGTTAGATATGGAGCCACAATAATCTCAGTAATTCAGGGCTTTCAGACCTGAAACACAGGAAGTGTGATGTCATCAGCTGCGTGAGGCAATAAAGTCATTCCATTGTGATGCGTAAGCTGCACTGAACAACGTGTACTAGATGATCACGTTCACGTTCCTGATCACAGGTGGGATTGCTAAGCTGTTTGATGATGTTGCTGTATTCTTAATCTTCTCTTTGTAGTTCAAATCAAAATCAAATCAAATTTTTTTTATAAAGCGCTTTTTACAACAGGAAGTTGTCACAAAGCAGCTTTACAAGGATCCGAGCCTCAAATGAGCAGCCAGTGGACAAACAGTGGCAAAGAAAAACCCCCTCAGACAAGGAGGAAGAAACCTCGAGAGGAACCAAGGCTCAAGAGAGGAACCCATCCTCCTCTGGTCGACACCGGAGAGCACACTGTGATTTATCTCATTTGTCTTATTGGCTCTAATTGTACCCTAAAGTCTGACATAGATATAAACATACACAGTATATGCATTAAATGGACAAAAGTATTGGGACACCTGCTCATTCATCATCGCTTCCATTGTTGGATTAACTCCTCGAACCCGACATACACAATACACACATCATAACAAACAACAACACCCTGTCTAATCATTGCAGTGTCATTACTTTCAGATGAATTAAAATACCAAAGGAGCTTCCAGTGCCTGTTTACTGCCTGGTCTGCAGGTACACGTTCAAACCTGCACGCAAATTCTGACTGATCAGAAAGAGAGCAAGCGCCACCATTTTCCTCTATAACCCAATATCTGGGTCAGTGATGTCACAGGCCCCGCCCCCTCTCTCTGATCAGTCAGAGTCTGTATGCAGGTTGATCATGTTCACGTGGACAGAGCAGTAAACATGCACTGGAAGCTCATTTGGCTTTTAAACTGGGGTTTTATTAAAGTGAAAACAACACTTTGAACAAGAACATGTGTTCTGAACTGGATTTCTTGCACAATGGTGAGACCACCTTGGTAGTGTAAGTCTTGTAGTTTGTTGTTATAGGTTACTCTGATCCTGAGTTATGAAGCCTAGAAATCAGCATGTACAGTCACAAGATTGGATCGGATCGGTATTGGCTGATACTCAACGATGAGAGAATCGCATCGGACTGGGACAGCCCTACCGTTTTCAGCTGATGAAGGTAATGCATGTGTAAATATACAACACAAAGCCTGTAGTAGAGTAGGCCTACACACTTAGTAGGACATAGACTGAGCAAATCAGCAAATCTGTCCATTCATCTGTCTCTGCAGTTTGACTTTGTCCCTATCTGCATCGCATAAGACACAGTACATAAAATCTGTTATCAGCTTGAGTAAATAAACGGTGGAACATACAGTGTTTTGTATAGAACGTTCTGTGGAATGGGTTGTGGAGAGCAGTCAATAGTGAGCACACTGGAAGTTCATGAGCACTATTGGAGGGTGTTTTTCAGTCTGGCCTTGCCATGAGCTAATTATCAAACCCTGCTTGAGCTGTGCTGTATTCGGTTGAGGTGGGGAACCCAATCAAAAATTCATAAACTAAAAAAATCACATTCTGCTTAAACTAACATTATATCTCATTTTCATCGGATACTACAGATTTACACCCTCATTTGATCCTTGATTTTGCTGTGATTGTTTGCACAGCATTCGATTAACAGCCAAACCTGGGGATGGACTGAGTAGATGTGTTGATGGACTTAATTGATGAATTTTTTCGTAGGTGTGCGAGTTACCCGGTGATGTTTGCCCTCTGCATTTAACCCATCCATGCAGTGAAACACCCACATACACACTAGTGAATAAACACAGTGGGGGGCAATGTGCACCTGTGCCCAGAGCGGTGGGCAGCACTATCCACGGTGCCTAGGGAACTGCTGGGGAGTGCCTTGCTTAAGTGCTCACTCTGACTCCCCAACCACTGGGTCGTGGCCCAACTCACAGTTCAGACAGAATCTGGAAAAGGACATTTGAGGAAGTTTGAGGAAGGTATTCAGACACAGCCCCAAAGATGGACACAGCCACCCACCAGCAAGTGGAGATTATGTTGAATACTGAGGTCAGTTCTCGCATAAAGCAAGCTGTTTCCCACTGATCAAAAACTGATGCACCACCTCTTCATATCGGTTTTTGTCCAGAAATCAGTGGGAAAAAAAAGTTCAACAGTGTTGACAAAGACAGAACGCAAGTGCTTGATTAAGGTCATTTCGCAAGACCGTTCTGGTCAATACAACAGAGGGAAAGACTGTTATCAGCCTGATTTTATTTACTCAGGCCAGCTTGATTGACACAACAACCTAAAACACCCTGCCCTGCCTGAAAAGCTGGGCCAGTGGTTGTGCAATGAGGAACGCTACTGTCCCATTTGAGATAAGCTACATGTCTAAATGACACCTTCTCAACGTGTCTTCTGAAATAAAGGGCTTTCTGGTAAATAGTTTCGGGATGAGTTGGAGTTGGAGCACTAATCGTCCAACACCAGTACTCGCTCATATTGTTTAAGACAAATGCTGTCAAATCCTTATATATAATATAATATAATATAATACTTTATCACTCTTCTACTGGTTCTGCTGTTCCCCAGCTCCACACTGGGGACACTCCTTTACTATTCCTCTAGCTGAAGCTTAGTGTTGGACACTGGACTGTGTCTTCTCGGGGGAGAAGTGTTCAGTGATTCCCAGTTGGAGGGTGGTTGCTTAACCCATAGAAGTGTGGTTCCCTCATTTTGTATATATTTGGGTTTCAGTTCTGCATTCGAAAAGCAGGTGGATGAACATTATTTTGTAATGTTACGCAACGAGGCAGCAGGATTGTGTCTGTTGAATAAGGCCTCCTGTATTTGTCTGTGCACTAATCTGTGTGTTTGATGTGAGGCTAGGTGACACACTGATAGCCTCTGGTCATATTTGCTCAGACAGAAAAGCCAACAGCAGTTTGGACTGCGGTGGAACTGAACAGAGACTGTATACGTTGAAGTCTGTGTATGGTGGTGTTCTGTGAACCCAGTTTTCTGTTTTTCCGCATAAATGTGACCTAAAACATGGCCAAATTATCCTAAACGTAGATAAGGAGAACCAAATCAGACAAATGACACAAATGATTAGACCATTTGAAGGTGAAATTGGAATCAGGTGTTTTCACTGGGAGACAATCAGGTGTGAGTGGCTCCTATTTAATTTAAAGGACAGGGATCTATCGATGTCTGATCATCATATGAAGGAGGAGAAAGAAGATTTCTAAGGAGCTTTGGAAAACTTTACAAAATAATCTCAAGAATTTGGACTGCACCACCCCACATTCAGACAGACCGTGTAGAAATGGATGGAATTCAAGACCATTATTGAAAACAAGGTGTGTAGTACTCTCAAAGAAAGCCAAGGTGTCTTCTAAGCAACTGAATGCCTTTCTCACATTGACTAACTGAATTCCAGCATAAAAAGCGTACCCTATTTTTGAAACCCAGTGTTGGTAATATCATGGTTTGATCTGGTCCAGGACAACGTGCCATCAAATGACCCTCAAATGTGTGAATTTAATAATGATATATGTAACTGATTACAATATTAGAGTACATTTATTGGGGAAAACTACGATTGAAGGAGGCTCTAGTACCCTGATGGGCCACCAGATACCATTTGGCATGGAGGCATCCTGCAACACATTTGCTTATGGACGTTGCAACTGGGCCTGTAGGTCCTGCACACTTAAAGGCTGCTGAGACTGGTGTCCGAGATGAATTTATGACCGGGTAAAGAAGGGTTGCAATCAGACCCGTGTGGGGGCGAGCATTATCTCTCTGAAAAATACCAGTTGGAAGCCCTGCTACGAGAGGCAACACATGGCTGCAGGATGTCCTGAACTTATTGCTGTAAATGTCCCTTGTACTAGGGGTGACCGACTGTCATAGGCAATGTCTCTCTGTCCCTAGGTCATCACACCAGCAGTTGGGGCAGTTGTTTCACAGGATTTAAGTGCTCCTTATGAGGCTCAAGATAGTACAGTTCCAGTCTGTACACAACCCAAAAGTAGCCCCTGAGAGCCTGTTTATAGGGTATTAGGGCACGTTTAGTTCCTTTTGTGCCCAGTGTTTAATCGGACCACACCTGTAATCATTTACATATTTGAGACCTAACTTCATGCCAAGATTTGTGACATCTGACATTGTGTGACAGCGAGTGTATTTGTATGTAAATCCTCTAGAAATCCTACTTCTAGATCGTTTCTTCTAACAGGCTGTTGAAAGTACAGGCTGTTACGTCTCAGGGCACTGGCCTCTTTCAAAAGGTTATATAACTGTGGACCAGATGCCTGGTCCAAATGGAATGGCCAAAGAGCTACTGACCACAGTGACACTGTAGTGTAAGTGCTTGATGCTTGCAGTTGTAACAAGCTGGCATCACTTCACAGCTGAATGTTGCATTCCGTACCCAGGTTCATCTGCCGTTCATCCAACCTATCATTAGATAAGAGCTGAACTCTGCATGATTTTAAATATTAAATATGAGTAGATCTCATGGGCACTGGTTTGAGTGGAGGTTTGAGGGGCAGGGAGGACATTCTGGAGGGACTGCCCTGCCCATGGCCTGGCCGGAATCCACATTAACGTTACCGTGTGACCGTTCATCTGCACAAAGGTGAGAGGTCTGGAGAGTGGAACGTCACCTTGCTGTTTCGTCTGCCAAGTGCCTTTTGAATGCTGACTCCTCTTTCTAGAAGCATCCAATTATGGACTCTTTACATAATCATCCCTCTTATCAGCTACACGAGGAAAGAGTGGCCGAGAGGAAGAGAGAATGACGAGAAAGCAGTGGCAGATGTGGTGATAAAGACCAGGTTGGTGATAACCTAAGGAAGTCAATAAATCTCACCGAAGGTCAGCCCTTAATGATAACTTGCTTCCTCTTAGTTAAGCCTGTCAGACACATGTTCCTCTGTGCAGGGACATGTTTCAGCAGGTGAGAAATCTGCGTGGAATATGTAATATACACGTTGAGCTGCAGTTTTCCTGTTGGTGGACACCACCAATACCAAAGGTAGCCTCCTTTTCTGGTTTCCTACTGTAACTCATCCACTGTGATTCAGTAGAACCTTATTAATTAGCCCATTCGTTGGATAAGGTGTGTTTAAGCAAGATATGCTTAGTGTTCCAGGTCCAGAATTGGGAACCACTGCTCTACACAGTTCCTCAGGCATCTTCTATCCCATTGTTTCTCAAGCCTGGTCCTGGAGTCATCCCCATCCTGTGTATCTTAGAGATTTCCTTGTTCCCACCACACCTGATTCAACTAAACAGCTCATTAATAAGACCTTCAGAGATGCAGGGGGTGCGTTAAAGCTTAAACATGCAGGGCAGGGGTGCCTCCAGGACCAGGGTTGAGAAACACGGCACTGCTCCACCCGTCCGTGGAAATGGACCACCAGAGGACCCAGCAGATATTGTTTGGTTTACCCATGAAAACCATTTATGCCCTTTTCAATAGGATCATGAATGCTGGTTTTATCTGAGATGAGCCTTGCAGCCCTTTATGTTGTACCCATTGCTGACACAGATGTGCAAATGCACACAGGTTATCTGACCCCTGTAGAGATAAGCACTGGACGGGAAATAAAAACAATAGGACTCTCTGGAGCAGATAAACATGAACCTATTGGCACCGTGTGGTCTGGAGGGGTATGAAACCCCCCAGTATTGAGCTGTGGAGCAGTGGAACCAATACTATTGAGGGGATGAGGCGGGGTGGTGATCATCCAATGTCCTCACCTCACTAACACTCTTGTGGTCTATTTTAGTTGCTCCAACGTTACATGTTAATTAACTAAATAAGTTTAAAAAAAACGTATATTATGTGAAATTTGTATTTCAGCTTCACTCAGGCAATCATTTTCTATATTTCTGGAACAAAGTTTGGTCAAAAGAAGAAATCAGATGAAATAAAAAAAAATACATTCATTAATAAAACAATTTTCAGTGATTTTTCTCCTTTATTGATCCGTTTTGGAATATCATTTATTATTAGCTATTGTAAATAAAAGACAGAAACATCATGAGGAACATCTGAAAAGGACACCGAGAAGATCCAAAGCTCCAGGTTAAACAGAAGCTCTCAGGTGAAAGAGATATAAACACAGATATGGCCTGATTTTTAAGGGCTGTATTTGCATGATCTGCAAACAGATTTTGTATCTCAACCTTATTTTCATTACGTGAAGCTCTTAACCAAATAACAGTCAAAGATCTGTATCAACCATCGATGTGATATATCTGAATGTGGGCCATGGCCTGGTTACAAACCCTAAGAGGCAAACAGGGGGAGAGGAGAGGGGAGGAGAGAACACTGTCAGTAACGTTTTGATGATTGGTGAATAAAGTGGGAGGCTCAGGGGAAGGCAGAGCTTATGGCATCTGTACCTCGGAGAAGAAACCCACTGACGCCACACCTCCCTCAGCAGGGTTAACAAATAACTAACTCACACAAAAATAATGTTTTTGCAAGTCATTGTATGGCAGAGGGAGAGGGAGCACGTCGATTTAACAGCTGTCACTGCATGCATTCCTATGTAGGTTGTCTGGCAAGGCTTGAGTGTTTGGACCTGCTCAGTTATGTAACTCGTTTATGTAACTATTTAGTGATGTGACTAGAGCTCCACTAAAATGTCCTGGACCCTAGTTGTGAACACCACCACCAACAACAACACACACACACACACATACTTTTGCATGTAACATGACGTAAGGAACATTACAAAATAGTGGACAAACATGATGTTTCATAACTTTCATCAGCAAGTTTAACAAATGATCACCTCACAGATTCCTCCGTTTCATAACCTGTGGTATTTTTGCAAGTCGCTGTAGGCCAGGGTGAGAACGCTGACTTACAGGCGGTTATTAATGCATTCCTATGCAAGGAACGGCTTCATTGTTTCTGCTGCAACGTCATTTAGTAACACTTTACAATAGTGACCAGAAGGTATCGCAGCAATAAACATTCATTAAGGGTCTAATCATGTCTCAGCCAATTATTATTTGACACTACTTATACATTAGTAAGCATGACTACATTTTACGAAACACAGCATCAAACCAACACACAGGAAGCGGCAGCCAATACATCTTGATTTTAGAAGGAACAATGTCTCATGTATCTGTCTTGCCCCTCTGGTCCGGTCCTTGTTTTGTTTATCTCCCCTTCTGCTTCTGAGCACATGTCCTGTCTCCGCCCATTCCCAGCTGTTTCTGATTCCTAACCGTGCCCCATCATTATCGTGTTCCAGTCTTGTCTAATGTTCTCCTGTCTTTATAAGCCCCTTGTTCTCGGTGTCTTTGTCGGTCTTCTTGTTTACTTGTCTCCATGTCTTGTCGTTATGTTTATTCTGTCTGTAATCCGTACAATAAATCTATGACACTGCAAGTACCTCCGACTCTACCTACCTGTTCCTTGAGTCCACGTACGTTACACAATGAATAAGCAGGTGTCCGAGTACTTTTGTCCCTTATAGTGTAGGTTAGTTATTGTTATTTAAGGCAGAGTATGGTGTGTCACTTCTCAAATATTACTTACATATTTAGGAATGCTTAATAATGTCCATTAATAATAGGTTGAGGCATTATCAAACCATTTAGTGATGTTTATTACTGTTGCAAGAACCTCATCAAAATGCTGTGAACCTTGAGGAGCTCCCAACCAGATGTGCGAGTGTCCTTCTTGCCAAATCCAAGACGGATTGGCACACACGAAGGCGGTTTGAGGAGCTGAGGATCTCGTGGAGACGAAAATTAGATGAGCTATTTGGGGACACATGCTGTTTCATATTAGTTGCAACAAACTGTGGCAGAAATGAATGGCAGCGTGTTTGCACGTGAGAGAGATGAAGACGAAAGAGAGGAATGCATGATTTAATAAAGGGAAACCTCTTTCATCACCACTCTGCGCTTTCTTTGAAATGTCTAGGAAGGTCATATTGAACCTAGAATGGTTAAGATGGTTTGATATAACCAGCAGCAGATGATACACCCTTTATTTCCTGTATCTTTACACCGAATGGCCTTTAGGTGCTGCATTAGCTGTGATGCATCAGCTTCAGTAAAACTGTACATGGTGTTAATGTTTGGAACCTGTTGGACCAGCTGTTTAACTAGAACCGATTGTAGTAATTTTACTACAAAAGAAGCCTTTTTGAATGGACTACATCAACATGTTGATGCCACAGGCTTTTACCTGTACAATTATGAAATACACAGACAAACATGATGGTATTTCATTAGGTGACACTGAGTACAGACAACTGTAAGCTCCGGTCCGAGACCCCAATCCACACTTGTATATTTTTAAAAAAGAGGTTTCCATCGCTCCTATTTCCGTTCACACAGAGATGACAGTGAGAGCATTCTAGCCTTGCATGGGGTGATGACCTCAAAGAGAGATATAAAAAAAAAATACACAGTTTACTACACAATTCATTAAAATACAGCTCAGTCAGTCAGTCATCACCTTAACTTAGTCCTGAATAGGGTCACGGTGGATCCAGAGGCTTCCTGGAATCATCAGGCACAAGACAGGAATACCCCCTGGACAGGGCACCAGACGGTTTACCATTGCAGGGTAACGCACACACACATTGCATTTTGGGAGGTGGGAGGAAACCCAAGCAGACACAGGGAGAACACACAACACCTAACAAACAGTGACCTGATCGCGGATCAAACTCACAACCTGAGGCCCCTGGAGGTGTGTGACACACGCACTACCTGCAGCACCATCCTGCTGCCCGAAATCGCCCAACATCTAGTGCTATTTGTGTGTAGATGCTGTAGTTTTATGGTGCGTGTCGTTGACTATATAGGCATTGAAGAGCTGAGATTCCTCAACCCTGTATGACAGCAATAAACATTAAGTAATGGTCTAATCGTGGTCAAGTTACACCCATTTCGTTACACCCAAGATGCTTTACAATCAGCACTCTCCACAAACACACTCAGCATTCACCCAACACTTACGGACCACCACAGTACCCCTTGTAGTGAGGTGGTGGGGTGATGCCTTGAGGCCGTTCTGGCCATGACATTGTGGCACACCTGAGGCTCATGAGGACAATGCCCAGGTGCTGCATCAAAGGAGCCCCCCAGCCTCACTGATAGGCCTTATCCATCAAAAGAACTCTGGTTCTCGAACCAGCCTGCATTTACACCAGTTTTAGTGGAACCAAGGTTACGTCACAGAATACGTCATCAACAGAGGGGTTGCACACCTTCAGTGTGACGATGGTAGATTGTACCTCCAACTGCATGTGTTGTTACAGATGTTTGTTTAGATGAATCAAACATGGATCAAAAATGGATCATCTTTTGGAGATTAGAAGACCTAGAAGACCGCACCGCGTGAAAGGAATGGTATGTCATTTCTCCTTGCACCTGTACAACTACACACACCCACAGTTGTTCGAGCTGGAAAGCCTACTAATCGTTGGTTCAGGTTTTGGAACATATTTTTGTTGGTGCAAATGCTCAGAACGTTCCAAAATTAGGTTTGCGAACCAGAACCGAACCCATTCCAAGTTGGTGGAAAGGCCCTAGAGAAGACTGAGGACTGAAGAGGAGGCTGGGGAGAGAACTGAACACCGACTGAGGACGGGTTCACACAAGGGGTAAAAACTGTGCCTTTAGATGCCCAGTGGGGCGTAGGATTGCGTTTCTTTTGTTGTTAACGTTGGCGTTTTGTGCACAAATGTGTGAATAAAGCCCTTTTGAGTCACAGCTGCTTTTTGTGTCAGGTCTTTGTGGCCACGCCCCATTGCCCCGGGCGGAGGTTCACGTCCTGATTTTAGAAGAAACAATGAATGAGCAGGTGTCCCACAAGACAGGAGCAATTTATCAGGGCAGGTTCATCTACCATGTGCATTTTTGGGAGGTGGAAGGAAACCGAACTCCTCACAGACAGTGACCTGAGTAGGGATCGAACTCACAACCTGAGGCCCCCGGAGCTGCTGCCCTAAATAACAGACTGTAAATCTACACGGACTATTATATATTTGTAACAAAACAGCATTTACCTTCATTTATCTGTGAGAATATGGACTCTATCTGCGTGTAGATGCTGGAGTTTAATGCTTTGTGTAGTTCACTATAAAAGAAACGTGCCTTCTTTGTGAAATTAGTGCTTTCATAAGCTCAGTTTTCCCGTCCATGTGACAACACTGGAAACAGGGGTTTCAGAAATCTCCACCTCCATGTTTTTCATAAAAAGCTCAATGATCAAAAATGACATTTTAGCGTGGACGGGAGGCCAGTAGTCAGACGGAAACCGTGAATGGACCATCAATCAACCAAACCAAAATAAACATTGTTCTTGTAACATCATTTACAGTGATGGACAGTGGTTGAACTAGGAGTTCCAAACTTCACAGATGGTCAGATTACTGCAGAATGTGATACTCTTCCCCATTTATTCCACATCAGTAAGTAGATCAGTGTCAAGAGCTTCATGAGAGGAACTGAGAGAACTTCCAGGAAAACTGCTAATCTCTGCGGGACCGTGTGCCAGAAGAGGAATCTCAACACCTTTGCTTGAAACAGTCAAGGTCATTGATGGAAAAGACACGTGAATCTCTAGAGGAATTGGAGTCAGGTGTTCATCTGCTCTTCTCAAAGGAATTCTCTACTGTGGTAAAAGAGGCCTCAGGAGACCTTCAGGACACAGTCCAACACAGTCAGAAGGTGTGATTAGAGTTGGGTTTAATAATAACTATTCATGAACCCAAATGATCAGTGAAAATGTGTATTTTACAGATCAGATCAGTGCAATTGCTGAAATGCTAGAGGTTGAAATACTGGATGAACTAGAAACTGATGAAGAATAGCGCAAGAGGTGAGGCGTTTATATCATTTTTAATACGTGGTCATTCTAAGACAAGAGATGAGTGATCTGGCAGATACCATCCCTGACGCAAAGTCTTCTGGATTTTCCAGACAGACCACATTTTCACATTTTCCATTTCCTCGATGTTCAGACTGATGATTTTTGGCACGTCTATATCGTATCCACATTGATTTTTGATAGTCTAGACAGCAAAAAACACACAAACTCCATTTGAAATGGGATTTCAAGGCTTTTGCAACTCAAATCAGATTTCATAATGTCTTTTTCATCACTGTGTGACAAACAATGGACATGTCAAATCTAGGGTAAGTGCAGAAATCCAAGAAGACCACCAATGGGTCTATAGTCAGTGTGTATACATATATATAGTCGCAAATAACAGTACCGACAGTCATCTCAACAGATCTCATGTAGTGCCATCTGGGGGTCCAGAGGAACAGTTTGAATATCTCTCGGCTACAAATCTCTGTTCGGTACACAAGGTGGAGCTCCGACGTAGCAGAGTGTAATACAACGGCTGCTCCTCCACAATGAAGACTTGGGATTTGGATTGTTTCAGTCACATTTTCTTTTCTCATTGACGCAACTGCACCTCTGGCCTGGTTGATCCCACAATTACAGATCAATAGATCTTACCTGGACAGTGGATATTTTGTGACATCTAAATAGGTCCAAGTATCAGTTCCTGCTTTTGTTGGAGTAACTGTCTCTACTGTCCAGGGAAGGCTTTCTATGAGATTTTGGAGCATTGCTGTGTGGGTTGGACTGCATTCAGTGAAAATAGTGTTAGTGAGGTCAGGATGTTGGATGATCTCCACCCCACCTCATCTGCAACTCCCCAACTGATCCCAAAAGCATTAATGGAGCACCCTCACTCCAGAGAACACAGCTCCACAGCGCTATAGCTCAGTGCTGGGGGGTTCATACCCATCTAGCATTAGGCATGGTGCCAACAGGTTAGTGTTTGTCTTCTCCAGAGAGTCTTATTCTATTGGCAGAACCTCTATTCGTTCTCTACAGGCATCAGAGAAGCTGTGAGCGTGTGAATTTGCACATTTGTGCCAGCAACGGGAGCAACTTATGGTTGCTGAAGGCATTCATTAGAAGGGGTGTCCACAAACATTTGGAAATATAGTGTATATTTTACTAAGAATAGTGACTCTTTGCTGCCCCCAAGTGGAGATACCATATTATTAAAACTTGTCTTCTACTCTGAACCAGAGGAAAGCCCTGTCCCAAATGGCAACCAAGGCCAACCTAAGCCATAGAGGAGTAGAGACCTCAAGAGAACAAGGCATGCACAAATGATAAACACAGTTCACTTTCTTCCAGTGTCTGAAACCAAAACCAGAGGTTGCTACCTGTCATTTTCTAGCATCAGAAAGTCATAAATAGCAATATATGTGGCCCACCTGAAGGACATAACAGGACACTTGCTGGACCCCCTGAAAATGCAGTCAGCATGGGACTGCACTGCATCCTTCAACTGCCCAGCGACCTGTCCTCAGACGTCGGACACATCTACGATGGCAAGATGAACAACTTGTGCTCTGGTGCAGTCAGATCGACTTAGAGCCGAACACATAACTGCGGACATGACTGTAGACGGTAGGAGACACCTTTGAGAACAGCCCAGCTGGACCTGTGGGGTCCTTCACATTTCAGGAAACTAGCAGTTCTCTGGAGCGAAGAGAGAAACTCCATCTTTAAAAGGCCCAAGAGAGGATCTACTTTCTGCGGCAATTAAGGAAGTTGGTTCTCCATCAATGACTGTTAAGCCTCTTCTACACACCATTCAACAGATCCGTCCTGTGCACATCCATCACGGAACTGCCACAAAACCGTCCCCTGTCCTCCCTCCAAGACTCGTCCTCTTCAATCAGTGCAGATTCCTCTCACCCTGGACACAACCTTTTTCAGTTCATGCTCTCAGGCAGGTCCTACAGACCCATATACTGTGACTGACAGACACGGGGACAGATTCATTTCTAGTGCATCACAGCTGACCACTAACATCCTCTATAAGACAATAACTACTCCTTTTTTTTCTCCAGATATTTGATTCCATAAAATTGGTCACCACATCCTTCATTCCCATATGAAAGAGAAAGACCCACCACCCACATCATAGCTGCTCTGTGGTGGTCCTGTGGGGTCCTGATCATTCAAGATCAGGGTGAAAGGAGGAGAATTAAGTCTGCAGAGATACAGATGAACTACAGTCTGGAATTATAGAACCACAAAGTGCTCCTGTGTGATCAGAGGAGCTGATAGAATGGACAGTGCAGAAACAAGGAGGTGGTGTTAATACTATGGCCACCTGTAGAACCTCAACACAAAGCCGTCGGAGTGCTCTGCGGCGAAGGCCTCGTAAAGGGTTTTATGAAGTGCAGGAAGCACAAAATCTTTGTAAAACGGTGGTGTGTGGAGTGAAAAGGAGTCGCACAGCACAGACAATAGTGAACTGCAGGCCTTGGCAGAATTAGTCGTCTGATTAGACCAATAAACCAGAGCCGTCTCAGACGGTCATTGAAGTCGAGCTATGTGAATCTTGGGTGAGGTGCTCCCAGCGACAGAAAGTGGGCACCGCTGTGACATTTGTAGGCCAAAACACATTCACGTGCGCGCGCGCACACACACACACACACACACACACACACACACACACACACACACACACACACCATCTGTGCAGAGAACATTTATCTGCCTTGGTCAGCAGAAAGTAAATGTCTCAAGGGTCTTTTTATGTCTTTCATTCACTTTCACACACGGTTTGAAAGAGAAAAAAAAACCTGAATGAAAGTTCCTCAGTGTATGTGTGTACGGGTAGGTGTGGGTGGGTGTGTAGTGACGGGGTTGCTAAGGGTGGGGGGTATTAATCCAGAACATCAACCAACTTAAGGGGAAGCCTCAAAGAGAGAGAGCGAGAGATAGAGAGAGAGAGAGAGAGAGAGAGAGAGAGAGAGAGGGAGAGAGAAGGCCATGTGACAGAAACACAAACGATGGCAAAGCCAGAGAAAAAGGTCAACAAAGAGAGGGAAGGAGAGGGGGAAATGGGCCAGTCGATCCATGTGCCGAGGCATCGGGCTCAGTGCCAAGGTTACGGTTAGATGATGAGTGAATATGAACATCTCAAATATTAAGACATATATGTCAAATTTGTGGGCTCTGCAAATGTTCGGTTTATTTTTACTGATAAATGTATGCTTTATGTCTCTGTAACTGTCCTGTTTACATGTGTAAATGAGCTGAATTACATATCTATGTGAATTTACAGCGGCATGCAAAAGTTTGGGCACCTCTTGTCAGACTGTCAATAAGGAAGTGGAAGATGAATTGATCTCCAAAAGGCTCAAAGATAAAGATGAATCATTATATGTAGGATTGTATATGTAGGTGTTGTTTAATGGGCACAATAAAAAAAACAGCAACCATGACAAATACTCACATTATATGTGGACGGTGTGAAAATACAGCCTTTTGGAAAATTAAAGGTCAAATTTAAAGATGCACAAAAAAACCTGATATTTCCCAAAAGTAATAAATTCATATATATTCACTATAAACCTGTAAATAAAACAAATCCACTGACATGGTTATTTGTTATTTAAGCTCAGAAAAAAAAAATAGTCAATCAATCAATCAATCAAATTTTGTTTATAAAGTGCTTTTTACAACAAGAAGTTGTCACAAAGCAGCTTTACAAAGATCCGTGTTCAAGTATCAAATGAGCAGCCAGTGGACAAACAGTGGCAAAGAAAAACTCCTTCAGACTCAGACGAAGAAACCTTGAGAGGAACCAAAGCTCAAGAGAGGAACCCGTCCTCCGCTGGTCGACACCGGAGAGCATAACAGCGGCACAGTACATTGGTATGGAGAAATAGAAATGAGATGAAATAAAACAGCGGGATGGACGGACGGATGGACGGACGGATGGACGGACGGGAAGATAAAGATAGTTTTGCTTGTAGCAGTGATACAGGTATGAGTGAATAACGAATAATGGAGTCCATGCAGGTGGCGTAGTTGAGTCTGGCATAAACAAAATCAGTTGATGATTGTTTCAGTTTTAATGGGAAAAATATCACCACTGGAGTAAAAAACTCTTCTTCCAACATTAAATGTTCATTGCTGAATCAATAACGCAGTAAGTGTCTCTACGGTCAGTTTTTTTACAGCCTTTCTTAGAGGCAGGAGACCCAAATGTGTGTTAGATGTATTGCAGAAATGTGTCTGCTGCTGAGACAGTGTGTCTTTTTTTAAAGAGCTTTAAAAGAGAGGAATTTGGTACATACTGAGCTGTGTGTCAAGGGGCAGATATTCCCCTTGTAGTGACACAGTCCTTACAGAATTAGGTCAGGCCTGGTACACATAGCACATGGAGAGCTTGTTCATCAGTCACTCAGTTGCTTCAGGTGTGCTAGACCTGTGGAAACATGCATTGAGTGGAGACCCCCGGACTAGACTTGGAGACCCCTGGTTTAATGCCTGTGAAACACCGGCCTTAATTCATCAATATCTTCCTAAGAATTTCCAGAAAACGTCTTTGTTAAAAAAGTGGATTTTAAGATCTTCTTCTTAAAGATGATGTTGGATGAGGTCTATAGTGTGTAAGATGTCACTGGAACATAGACATTCCCTAATGAGCTCCATCATTTCAGCTCCTCTTAATCTTCCATCTAAGGCCCTTTGTGCAGTGTACAACCCAACTGGTGCTCTTGTCTAACCCCATTAATGACTCTGGTGACTATCTATATGTGAGGCCAATATGGAAAGTGTCATGGAGTGTTATCTGGGTGTCATGTGATGTCACTGATGTCATGTGCAAAAGTCATTTTGCATAAAAGCTGTAAATTACTGTGTGTATGTGTGGTGGTATTGTCGTTACTTATGGTTGTGTTACATCATCTGTATTGTGCTTGTTTGGGTATTTCTCAGCCAACGTTCTCCTGTGGTGTTACATGGGTCGCACAAGGGTGATATCTGGCCTCGGTGGGTTCCGGGTCCTGAATGGATTTGTACGTGTTGGTACTGGGACCCAGTTGAGCTTCCCAAATGGGCTTCATCGATGAACAGTCCAGTCTTACATGGGTCCCATCTAGGACCCAATGTGCAAATGGTAACTGAGATGTAACCCTACTGGTCCACAAAATTCACAAAATGTTGTGTCGGTTGATGAATGAGCACCATGTCTATGAAATAAACGATTATATAATAATAAATAGAATTTTGCAGGTTAGAAAACACAGAATCTAAAATGTGGTGCGTGTATGTCATGTTCGTGGTACGTTTGCTGATGTTTATGTGAATTATTTCTTCATATTTTTATGGAATGCAGTGGAATTCTGCATCGGAATGATTCACAGCGTGGCATTTCAGCTTGTGTCTACATTTACATGGAAAGTTTACGAACTGGCAGCCCCAACAACGACTCCATTTACACACACACACACACACACACACACACACACACACACACACACACACACACACACACACACACACACACACACACACACAGAGAGAGAGAGAGAGAGAGAGAGAGAGAGAGAAGCTGGGGGAGGAGAAGAGAATCCATGAATTAAGAGGTACTGAGGCGGAGAAACAGAGCTGGACACTTATTTACATCAGAGCTTCAGAGAAAGGAACAGTGTATCCAGGACTGGTCACAAACTTACTGACAAGTCTGACCACCTTAGGGGAGAGAGAGAGAGAGAGAGAGAGAGAGAGAGAGAGAGAGAGAGAGAGAGAGAGAGTTGCTCTCATCCTTACATAATCCATTTGAACTGGACCGGTCCAGCCTGACTCTCTGCTCTGCAAAGTTAGTTTGAGGGTCTGCTGTGGGGGTCTGCTCACACTCCCCCCTGCTCTCCTGCTTTCTGCTGAGAAACAATGTAAAGAGAGGCACTGAGAGCTGAACGGACACTCTGCTGCTGCTGCCCCCCGCGGACATGAGGACAGGGTCCCAGCTCACTGATCGGACACTCTTCTCGGCCTGACCGCTCCTCTATGTTGCTCAGCTCCACTGCTCTGAGAAGTCCAGCTGAATCACACGCTCACACACAGACAGTCCTGATCAGAAGGTAAGTCCCAAATGGATCAGAAGACTCTAATTTTATTTACCCAACTTTATCGTAACTGCTGGACAAATGTTTATGCGTGAAGAAAAGAACAACATGTTGTAAACCACGTGTAAATCAACAGTCAGAGGATCGTGTGGATAAACATTCCCAAACTAGACCAAAAAAATGACTTTTTGTTTTGATAATAACATGTGATTAGAATAATGCATAAATAAAAGAAAGAGCAGCACGGTCACATTAATGAGGACAATTCTTTGACTGTGAACCCCAACTGAGACCTTCAGTGGGGATATCTGATACTGATGGACTGATATGCGATACCGATACATAGATGGATATCTGATACTCATAGACAGATAAATATCTGATACCGATAGATATCTGACACTGATAGACAGTTGGATATCTGATAGATAGATAGATAGATAGATAGATAGATAGATAGATAGATAGATAGATAGATAGATAGATAGATAGATAGATAGATAGATTGTTGGGATATTTGGAGAGGGCTGGTCCACTGCTGGTCATCGCTGTTTTGAAAGCCCCCGCCAAAAGAAGCCCACCATCACCACATCTTACAAATGTACTGCAATCGAAGAACCAAGCAGCCAGATTGTGACCGAAACACGTGTGTTTTGGCTTTTCCTCTTTTTGACGTCCGTCCCCTGCAGTTTCCGCAGTTCAGCTGTTGCTACACACGCTGGTTTTCTGTAGCACATATTCGTCATTTCGACCGTAAACACCGAGGTTATGTTCTACGCGCTGTTATTCAACACTGAGACTCAGTTGGCCTGTTTGTTTTCTCCGTGGCTGCAGAATTAATAATGAAAATTATTCATGGCTCAATCTGGGCCTTGTTTATTCTTCTTCTGCTTGTTCATGTTAATCTTATTCATGGAGTATCACAAGCTTCACTGAAGGCAGTGGCAGGACTTAAAAGTGCTGCTGTCCAATGGCAGGAGGCCTCTGCGAAGAGCCATCCTATGGGGTTGAACTCGTGGAGAGCACCGGCCAGTAAGATCACATGTAAGCTATGGCAGACTCTGCTGGCATTTGTGGAATAAACTGTCCTACAGAAATGGTTCAGAGGGTCTTGCTGTGAGCAGAGGTGGATCACAACTAGTAAGAAACATTTATGTGGTTCCACGTACTTCCAGAAAAATTTCAATGGATATTTGTTTGGAAGTTGTCATTTTAGTTTAATATTTTTACTCCAATGAATTTGTTAAAAATACAAATTTTTAAAATACAAATTTAAAAAAATTTAAAAGAACTAGATCCTTGAGGAACCGTTGGATGTTATGCAGTTTGAAACTGTGAGGGAACCTCTTAAGGTGCTTGAGGAACCTTCAATAAAAGGACAAGTTACAATTTTATTTTTTAATTTTCTTTAATTAGATATTATGTTTTAAGATCTGACATGTAGGTATCGTGGCAACAACACCTAAAAGTCAGGTTAAACTAATAGTTTAATAGTTTTAACAATTTTTTACTTTTTGGAATAAAATTATTGACTTTTACTTCAGTTTCTACCTGAATTTAACACACAGAGTGTCTTCATTTCAGTCTCCACTTTAGATTTTATTCTAAATATCTGCATAATTCAGATGTATAAACAAACGTGTCGTTGCTTTCACACAAAAACCTGTATCTCTATTTGATATAACAAGAATCTCAGAGTTGTTCATAACATTGTGTTAAATTCTATCATGAATGGACCAATAGAAATGCTCCAAACTTCCTGGAGTAAGATCTTTATATATTGACTTCCATTGAAAATGAAGAAGGCTTTGTCCTTCTCCTTTAAAGCTGTAATTTTGGACTAAAGGTGGACAAAAAGACAATTTTCTCTGAGCCTACAGTAGATATGACCCGTGCAGAAAGAACTCTGACTAATTGCACGTTTCGTTACAAAGAGTGTAACGAGCCCTGATTAATTGGATTTAGCAAAAATAACAGCGAATGGGAGGGTTTTGAACTGCAGTTTTTAAGAATCAGCTACTAAATCATCTCCTCTGTATGTCAAACTGTGATGAATCTTGTGAAAATGTCTTTAAATATGGTGATATTATATTTCTGCCATATCAACCATATCAAAATCGGAGATATGAGGTTTCTGCGTAATGCTGATGATGTTCAATATGAGCAAACCTTTTCAGAGAGACGCATAATAGAGACACTTATGGACAATGTCTTTACAGTCAAGGCTAAAGGACTACCAAGAGGTGCCCAGAGTGAGCTTCATTAGTATTCAGAGTTTGTGATGATGATGATGATGATGATGATGATGATGATGATGATGGTGATGATGATGATGATGATGATGCCATGAATGTATTTTATAAACAAGGTATTTTAAGCCAAAACTCTAGTGATACATCATTATTTCTGGCCGTGTATTTGTTTCCACGTGTTTAATAACTTTCCTGACTCGGCAAAAACTGAACTTTTCACACCAAACCACTGATGATGGACGTGGTGGACGAACAAAACAGAGTCCAAGGTTTTAAAAGCGTAATTCTTCAAATTCTTCAAATTACAAACATATCCCAGGGTTTTTTATGTGGGTTTTCTCTGAGAAAGAGGGGGAGGAGGAGAGGTTGTGTAAAGGTTGTGAGGAGGTTTAGTGGAGGTTGAGTGGAGGTTGTGCGGAGGTTGATGGAGGGTTTTTTGTTGGGGTCGGCAGGAATGAGAAGGGTGCTGGAATGCACAACTGCAGAATACTGATGAGTGTGTTTTGCTACTGATCCGTTTTCAATCCATCTCTCCACATCCTCTCTCTCTCTCTCTCTCTCTCTCTCTCTCTCTCTCTCTCTCTCTCTCCCTCTTTCTCCCTCTCTCTCTCCCTCACACACAGTGTCGTATTTTTCAATGGTGGCTTTTGTCCCTTTCATCTCCTCTCCAAACAAAGGATTCTTGTGCATACAGGACAGAGAGCGAGGGATGGAGAGAGGGGTTGAGGGAGGAGAGAAAGTGAGAGGAAGAGTGAGAAAAGAAAGAGTTTGTGGATGAATACAGTTTGTAAATTTAAGCACACAGGCTCCAGCTTTAACCTCGGAGGAGCTGCTGTTAACACTTCACTGAGTGTCTGTGTGAATGTGTACAGCGTGTGTTTGTGTGTTGGTTTATATGGTTTATAAGGACACAATAGAATCTTCACTGCATTATGAGGACATTCCTGTCATACTGACTCGTTTTAAACCTTATAAGAAGTGTTTTAACCTCGTACGGAAAATTATTGCAACACAGAAACTCAAAGGATTGTCTTGGTCTTGGTCCGTCATTCCTGTTCACTGTCATTTCTTAATTATATCACAAACCCAGGAAACAGCTACCTAGAAACGCAGTCCTTCGCTTTGTGGGCACCAGTTACCCTCATCATCAGAACCATAGTTGTGCCCAGAAGGTTAGAAGTAGATTGAGATGGACGATATTTATTGATCTACACACACTGAAGTAGTGTCTCTCAGTACGGCGTTGGGATGGAGTTGTAGAAGTTCCTAATGGTGCCCGTTGATAATCCATTCCATGCAGCTTAAATGTTCTCACTCAGGCCCAGTTCCATGTGACTGTGACTGACCACAGCATAGTATCTGAGTTTTCAGCCCTTGAGATGGCAGCAGGATGCAGACAAGTCATTGTCCTGTTGGAATAGGACCCCAGAAGGGTCACAGGTTGATCATGCGTGTCTGTCAAAGTGCCTATAATAAAGACCACAGATGATCTGGCATCATACAGAATTGCACCCCACACCATGACACCAGATCTTCTGGACATTTGACATGTAACAACAAACCATTGATCTTGGTGCTGACCACGGTGCCTCCACACACAGATTCACGGGTCTCTACCATGACCTTCTCCATTCGGAGAGGGGAGACCTTGGTGAAATCTCTCGGGCTGCCCAAACTCCTGTCTTAATTTGCATATACTTTGAATGATGCTCATAAAATTGCTTAAAAACCAGGATCTGAACATGTATCATTTGCATAGGGGTCCTAAAAATGTCCCTCGAAACCAGTATTTGAATGCAAATCGTGAACATTTTTCTTGCAGCACAGCATTAAATAACACACCTAACAATACAACAATTCATGGAAGTGATTTGGATGGTAGATCAGATCATGATTCTTTTATCATTTGGAAGTGTGATTAGGTGTTTTCTCCACCATATTATTATTATTTCTAGCTGTGAATGAAAGGAAGAGAGAGCTTTGGTAAAAGGTATTTCTGTATTGTTGTCTATCAGGGAGTTTATTTAAAACAGGCTGAAATATGACTCAGAATTCAAATGTGAACCAGGGATAAGTTTTGTTACCACAGCATCACTTGTATATTATCTCTTTCATGCAAAAACCTTTAAATATAGACACAAACACATAAACATCCAGTCTATTTGTCCATATTTGTCCTGTAGGACATGCATTTTTGGACCATTAAGGGAGTATGTATAGTATAATTAATGTACAGTCTAGTTTACTTGTCAAAAAATATTACATAGATTTGTTTTTTCTTTGACATCATATTTTGCATTATTTTAATATAAAAAGAGGATTTTTACATCTTCAGACTCATCTATTAATGTGGCTGTGAAACACTGGTGGACATCATAATTATAATCACACCATTTCACAAAAAAGGGATTTTTGACCATGTAAAATGTCTATTCTCAGTCACAGTGTGTCTGAGAAATAGAATTTTCTGTTGATATTTTTTAAAAATATAATCTTAAGTATAAAATCCACTAATTGAACAGGTCATAATGAAGAAGTCTGACCCTTTTTATAACCCTATAATTTCTTACTAGTGGTCAGACTAGGAAATATATATTTGGGCTACTAATTTTTGATAATCAAAACATTTTATCTATTAATCAAGTTAATCTGGCAATTTGTGTAAAATTCTCAAATGGTTGTCAAAATCAGTTTTACAGTCTGTGAAAATAGCTTGTGTTGGTGCCAGTTCTGTTCATATATCCAAAATTACATTTGTCTTTACTTGCAATATTAATAAATGAACTAATGATGGTGTGTAAAATTTACCCTAAAAATCCGTTCCAGGCAACAGTTCATGTATTAACCCTCTCGTTGGTCATACATTGAAAGCAGAGAAGCCTCTGGCTGGTTGAGTTCTAACCTGCTCGCTCTCCTCACACTCACACTTTCTTTACACAAAATAACTTTGCATTAGTTGCATAACGTTCTGAAATATTCTTTAATATAATACATTGAAAAAATACATATTATGGAGAGAATAAACAAATAAAGAGAACAAAAAGTTAAATAAAAACATTACAGAAACGTTCAGTAAACTGGACCGAATGAATGATCTAAGAACCAAAATTCAGAACATTTACACAACGTTCTACAAACATTTCTGGTTCGGTATCTCCCTGAGAAGCACCAGTATTAGTCTTTGAATCACTAGTGCCAAGTCATGTGCGTGTGGTGTGGTGCAACAGACCATACCACCAGTGAGCCCTCACACCATGTGGGCAACTAGGGTTCAAATCCCTGTCTGGGTAACTATGCTGTTCTACACCAATAAGAGTTCTTGGGCTCCAAACACTAGTCTGGTCCACTTCTGTAAAATGAGTAACCTTGTAAGTACCCCTGGATATGAGTGTCCGGTAAATGCTGTAAATGTACATGTGGGTTCCAGGTGGGCATGTGTTCTGAACTGGTTTGTATGTTTTCTTACTGGAATCTAGTTGGTCTTCGCAATTGGCCCCCATAATTACAGCCTATTGTCCAGCTGTGCAGTGCACAAATGGTCATCCCGGTCCCGTCACTGACCCCAGTGTATATTTAAATGATGGGGGCCAATATGATACCCAAGGTATCAACTGGTTCCCAGTTGGGCTGTCCATACAGGTCCTACATGTGCATGTTTTCTGGACAGAGTAGGTTATGGCTTTAGCCTGTGATGTAATATGACACCGATACAAAATTGAAAAGCAGAATGTGACGGGACACGTCCTTGTACACTGTGTGTTTGTCACGTTTTGTCCTCGTAAACACATTGAATGCCAGTATGTGTGTGACAGAGCCAAATTGTGTACTGTAAGCACAAAAAGTGTGTACAGTAAGAGTGTGTGTGTGTGTGTTTGAGCGAGTGGGTGCATACTCGCTGGAGTTCAGAGGTCAACTGTGTGTACACTCAGCCTATCACACGTGGCCTTCGGAGAGGCAACCCCCCTTCTTGCCTGCCCAGAGTTAGTATTCAGAGCACAGAGACACAGACAGATACCTATTCATACCCACAGTGTGAGTCCAGCATGGGGGGCTGGGGGGCTTGGGGGGCTTGGGGGTGGGGGGTTATGAAGCAGAGAGAGTGCAAGAAAATGTAATAGCAGAAGAAATAGAAAGAGAAAGTGGAAAGAAAGAAAGGGGAAGAAGACACAAAGATAACAATTGAGGAAAAGGTGATGGGAAGAGAGAGTGGGAGAAAGAGAAGAAGGGAGAACATTGGGAGGAAACGTGTGACAGAGAGGGAGAGAAAAGACAGACGGAGTGAAAGAGAAAGAGGGATCATGTCAGATCACTTTAGTTCTTGTTCTTTTGTTTTGTTTATTTATTTTATTTGATCCGGGAGCCGAATGAGACAAAAGATGCCATTGAGAGAGAGAGAGAGAGAGAGAGAGAGGGGGAGAGAGAGAGAGAGAGAGAGAGAGAGAGAGAGAGAAAGGGGGAAGCTGTGAAATGAAAAGATTTTAAGGTGAGGAGACGCTCAACCTGATTAATGGAATCTTTTAAATGAGGCCCGTCTATCGTTGTCTCTGTTACTGTTCCTGTGAGATATTAAAGGTTATGGACAAAAGCCCCGTGTAAAGCCTACTGTACCGCCTGTACTGTCAGTCTGTATATGGTACAGGCAGGTTGCCAGAGGGGTCATTAGGGTAATAACGGGTTTAGGACAGACATTATGGGAGGCCACTTATTGAATTGCACAGGTGAAGTTACATGAAGCTTGATATGAGAAAACCTCTCAAAGCACACATCAGCTTCTAATCTCATGAATCAGTAAAAACTGGAAGAGGGCATGTCAGTCTGACCAGACCATAGTAACAACAATAAACCATAGTAACAACAGTAAACCATAGTAACAAAATTAACAGTGATTATTACACAGCAAGCAAAAGAGATTTTTTACTGTATCTCAAAAAATAATACGCACTAGTATGTGGATTTGGAATGTCGTCATTATAAATTTGCAGAAAGCTGAATTTGAATGTAATTTGAATATAATTTTTGAATATAATTATTTGAATTTGAATATAATTTTTGAATATAATTATTTGAATTTGAATATAATTTTTGAATATAATTATATGAAGTTGAATATAATTTTTGAATATAATTATTTGAATTTGAATATGATTTTTGAATATAATTATATCAATTTGCATTGAATTTGCAAAAAGAATCACATAAAAGAGAAAGATTTGATGAAATTATTTAGATAAGTTAAATCCATTGAGGTCTGAAAACTAAGCTAATGACTTTAATGCTTTAAGGGATTCTGCAGAATCTTGCTGAATTCTTGCTTTTCCCTGAAGTTACCCAGATGTTATTGTGTAAGTACCTCTAAAAAAGAGAAGTAATAACTAAAGGACTTCCTCAAACGTCCTTAAACATGAAATCCAGTTCAGATAACATGATTCAAATCCAAAACAGCATTCAAAATCAAATTTGTATACATACTGTATTTGTAATTGTTGCACATTTATTTGTATTTATTATGTTAATGATGATAAAATACGGATATATATCATTAATATTGCACAAAAGTTATTTTTTTTATTTTTATTTATTAAGTGTGACTGTAAATGTTTTCTGGGTGCACTTTATGTATGTCTACATTTTTGCTTAAAATGTAGTCCACTATGAGTCCACTTATAAGCACATTTTGCACGTGTGTGTGTGTGTGTGTGTGTGTGTGTGTGTAATGAATATAAAATATAAGACCATTTCTGTATTTTGAATTCAATTAGGAACATTATACAATAGTGTTTGGTGATGCATTAGTGTAATGCTAATTTAACCTAATGAGGGACATTTTTGCATCAGGGACCGTCCTGTTTGGACATTGCTCCACCCTAATCAAAGCCTGGACATTTGAGAAACTCCAGTAATTTGAATCACATGCCATCAACGCTCGTGTTACCCATAGTTCTATTGAATTTCATGTATTTGAGGAAGACCTACAGTAGATAAAACTTCACCCTCTGCTGTAGAGATCCCCGTCCTTGCTGCTTCAGATCTTCTGAACGAAGTGTTGGATTGAGAAAGAGGGTTGTGGGGGGGGTCTTTCTCTTTTTTCACGACAGATGTTTCCTTCCCTTCATCTATAAATCTCCTCTTCCAGCGTGAACACCCCTCCCCTCTGCTTGTGCTCTACCACTCTTCCGTTGTTTCTCTGTGTCTCTGTATCTCTGTTCTTCACTCTGTGTTCGGACGCTGAATAAGCCCCCCCTTGTCTCTGTTCCCTCCTGGCCCAGGCGACATGTGAGCGAGCCCGTGGTAAAAAAGGAGCTGGAAAAGCGAGAGGCCAGCTGCCTCCCTCCACTCAATGAGGTCTGTCTCATGTGCCAGAGCAGCTGGGCCATCTGAATGGAGGGCTGCAGAAACTGGCCCCTGGGCCCCTGGACCACCTCTGTGCCCACCACTGTGTAGCAATGCCATCCACAAGCCTCAGGAGAGGAAAGCTACTCTTACTTGTGCGAGATAACATCAGCAGTGCCCACTCCAGATGCCTTGCAGTGACCCTTTGAGATGCTATTGTGTTGGCAGTCCTGCTGAAAGTGCTTAATGCGGTCTTTTAGGGGACGTGGTTAAATGCCATACTCCAGGTCACTCCTTGTTGGTGAGAGGCGCCAGCTCGTCTGAGATGCTATCATGTCACCTGTGCTTTTTGTGATGCTGCTCAGGTGATGAGTTTCTCACAGACAGCTGTAGCTCTTCTTAGAGTGCCGGGAATTCACTGCAGTCTTGTTTTCTCCGTTTTATTCCAGACAAAAAGGAGGTAGAACTGGCATTTAAAGCGACGTGTATGTTTATATAAAAAAATAACAGCTTCAAAGTCATGACGCTCCTCATGCTCTATTGATTAGTTAGGAGAGTTGCTGCTAACTGCACTGTGTAACTTTGGTGCAGCTGGCAAGATCACATCTGTGAGAATTGCATGATAATGCACACCTCGAATCATATCTAGGTAAATATTTCTCAACCACACGAGTCCACATACCTTTAATTTCATGGTTTTATTTTTGCTTCTTTCAAATGTCCATTAATGCACGTGTATAACCTGTTGAGGGGTTGCACAAATCCCACTTCCCAAATTTAGAGGGAGCTCAAGAGCAAGATATACCAATTCTTGCATAATGCCGCTTTAAAACTGACACACTGTTGACTTTTCCATAATAATATTGACATTCCTGTAAATTCACTGGAATTTGCCTCAAATCGTTGGGAATTCTCTAAATTGCAGTTGTTTGGTGGATCCGTGGTTACAGCACTATTGATTGTAGGGTTGTGGGTTTGATGCCAGGGACCACTAAGCAAGTGAGCTCCAGCGGTGCCGTACCATGACTGACTCTAGGCTCTGACACCATTTACGTTACATTCATGCCGTTTAGTTGACACTCTTATCCAGAGTGAATTACGCGGTTATCATATTACACAGGGGGGTGAGAGTAGTGTTAGGAGTCTTGCACAAAGACTCTTGCTGGTGTTCTCATTCCATAGTTGCCCAGACAGGGAATCGAACTCCAGCCTCCCACATGGTGTGGTTGTTCGTTGGTGGTGTTTTCTGTTCCATAAGTCAGGATACACGAAGAAAACAATGTTAATTTGACTTTACAGTATAAATCACAATACAGTCATGTTATTTTGGTTAAACAATACATTCCATTTACATTACATAATCATTTGGTCGAATTACATAATTGATTATATCATTCGTTACGTAACCAACTGTATAGGCATCTGATTTACATTCTGTGCAGATTCAAGTCTGCAGTTTGTTTGTTTTTTATTTTTTGTTTTGCTAAATGGACAAAATGTAAAATATCAATTTTTTACAAAATGTAAAATATGATTTTTCATACCATAAAACAAGGCTGTTCACACCACAGTGGCATTCTGACCTCAGGATCTGCGTGCTGTAATAGAGCACTAATTACACTAATTACACTAATGCTTTTACACTAATGCTCGTTTTGCACAGGTTTTTTTATTAAGTTTAAAACATTAATATAAAGTAAAATTAAGCATTAAAGCAAGATTAATATTAGAGAATCTCCAAAAATGTGAATATTGTGAAAATATGTTTTGTTCATAATTTAATTCATATATTTATTTTATTATATGAACTTATTTTAGGACTGCATATAGTATTAATGTATTAATATTATTTCTGTAAGCTGGAATATATATTATTATTATATATATTATTGTGTATATTATCTACAGCACTAATCTATTATACCCTTTTTGTTGGAAAGATAAGTTTGGATGGGTTAAAGGAAAGCTTGGAGCTGAACAAGTGGGGCAACACGAGATACTTTAAGGTGTTTCTAATGAACAAAAGGCAGAACTGTGAGTACCATGGACCAATGAGTAGTGACCCACTTAAAGCACTATCTGGCAGTGCTGAGAAATGGCAACAGTGTCACAAAGCAGCAGACCAGCTACAAGCTACTGTTCAAAGAAGGCGCAATTCAGTTCAATTCAGTTTGTTCTACTAGAAACACAAATGTAAACCAGTTTATGAGCTGTGAGTTAGAAACTATTGAACAAAATGTTTCTAGGAGCTTCTTGGCATAAAGAATCTGGAGAATCTAGAACAGGGGTGTCCAGTCTTATCCGTAAAGGTCCAGTGTGGCTGCAGGTTTTTGATCCAGCAAAGCAGGAGCTCACCTTCAGACTGAGACCAATTGATTATACAAGAAGATTCAGGTGAGCTTCAGTTTGGACACCCCTGATCTAGAATGATGAACTCCTGTTGTCCCGGGTTCCCAAACCTGGCCGTGGAGGACCCCTGCCCTGCTCATTTCAGTGTTGTCCCTACACCCAACAATCCAGAAGGTGTGGTAAAGCAAGAGACGGGCAGGAGGTCCTTCAGAACCCGGATTGGATAACATATATATACACATTTGATTTCAATGTTCTCTTCTCCTCTCCATACAGCCATGACTTCGGCCACCCCTCCCTCCTCAAGGAGTCCCTCCCCACAAAAGGTGTGCCACTCTCAGACACAGACAGAAGTTCTAAAGCCTCTGCTGGGTGGAGGAAGTGGAGCAGTGGCAGGCAATGGTCCTGCAGCCCTGAGGAGGCGTCGGCGTGTGCTCTCAAAGGATGGACGAAGCAATGTACGTATTGAGCATGTCAGTGGCCGTGGGGCTCTCTACCTACGTGACCTCTGGACGACCTTTCTGGACATGCAGTGGCGCTACAAGCTCTTCCTGTTCTCGGCCACCTTTGCTGGCACCTGGTTTGTCTTCGGAGTGCTGTGGTACCTGGTGGCACTAGTTCATGGAGACCTGCTTGGTGAGGAGGCAATGTTGGGATGACACATTAGTCTTAGGGGCCCCTCGGTACCTAAGAGACTGTATCCGTATTGAGGATACATGTTCTTCTGTATCGTAGCAACTGAAAATAAGATCATATTGAACATTTTTGACCCTTTAACACAAGCAAAGAAGCACATTTGCAAAATATATTGGAAAAATGATGCTCCTGAAAACTAATTTAGCAACTTTTCTTTTTTTTTTTCCTAGTTAGGGCTATTCTAGGCATAAACTAACAAGAATTAACAAGTATTCATATAAAACCCCTCTAAAAAGCCATGTCCAGCTTTCAGAGAGTGTAATTCTCGTCACCCATGGACATCACTGACATTATATACTCCATTCAATGAAGGGAATAAGGTTAGCAGCTGAGGATTTGGTTGTGACCCTGCAGTCCATTTCAGTCACCAACCATCAATTTATGAGTTGCAACTTGTAAGACACATTTGTCCTATTTTTATATAATTTGTGCCTTTTATCCCACCTCCTGGCAGAGTTTGACCCACCCTCCAACCACACCCCCTGTGTGATGCAGGTCCAGACGCTTACGGGGGCATTCCTCTTCTCACTGGAGTCGCAGACTACCATTGGCTACGGCTTCCGATGCATCACTGAGGAATGTCCGGTCGCCATCATCCTCCTCATTGTGCAGCTAGTCATCACTATGGTGATGGAGATCTTCATCACAGGGACCTTTCTGGCTAAGGTGAAGACACAGCCGTTATGACATGTTTTATATATATTTCTAAAGGATCTTTCTGACATCTGCTCTTCATGAATGGTGTTAAACACCGCTCCTGTGGATAGGCACTGGTGTCTGTGTAGTATCTGCCCAGCTTCTTTGACCAGTGGGGAAAACTGGTTTCTGGAAATTACAATAAATCTCACATTTTAGACGATTTTAATGCTCAGTAGCCTCTGCAGGTATTACAGTATCAGTATCATTAGCTTTATGTTAAATTTGTAAAATATTCAATGGAACATTTTCTGGTCTGTCTTTAGGAGTAGAAGTGATGTCCCAACATGTCAGATTACCTGACATCATCATTGATAGGACAATATCATTGAACCGACAAAGAGACAAACCAATTATTCATGTACAATGAGTGGGACGAGTTCTGTCTCAAAACTATGTCATTCCAGGACTGAATCAGGACATTCCAGGACATATGTCACTGGCTGGGAATAAATAATATTTATTTATTAATATATTGGGAGACTCAGCAGAGACCAGCTGCCCTGTGCCCAGTGACTCTGCTGGGAAGTGACGTTGTATCATATCTGTGATGAGTTTGGCTGTTAGAGACGTATTGTGTATTCTGTGGAAAGGTTGCCCGGCCGAAGAAACGCGGCGAGACAGTGAAGTTCAGTCAACATGCTGTTGTGGCCAATCACGAAGGACGGCCGTGTCTCATGATTCGTGTGGCCAACATGCGCAAGAGCCTGCTTTTGGGTTGTCAGGTGTGTATAAATGTGGGTGTTTATGGTGGAGTTTGTGAAGTTTGGTACTGAGTAAACATGAATGTGTTATGTCTCCTGTATGTGTTCAGTGTCCTGGTGTACAGGGGATTCCTTTTTTATGAATCAAAACCTCTGCCCTAATTTACCCTTAACCTGTGTCCAGGTAACAGGTAAACTGCTGCAGACGTCTCTGACTAAAGAGGGGGAGACGGTACGTCTAGACCAGAGGAATGTGGCCTTCCAGGTGGACACATCCAGTGACAGCCCCTTCCTAATCCTCCCTCTCACGTTCTACCATGTCATCGATGACAGCAGCCCTCTTCGTGCCTGGGCTGCCAAGGGTAGGTCTAGACCTCTATATGAAGCTTCGAAGACAAATTAGGAAAAGTCTCGTCTTTGCAGCAACATCGTTCCATTTCTACATTGGAAACCCAAAATGCTGGTTCCCAATTCTGAGCCTGGATTGTCCTCTGCTGTACAAATTTTGAGCTCAGACATGACTACTTGGGATTGTTAATCAGTGGATGGAGTAGATGGATCAACTGTAGTTGTGTCTGAAACATAAAAGGTGCTGCCTTCTCCGTATTCTGAGACACTCAGTCGGGTTTGAATCGAAGTTCAGTATCATTGACTTTGTCAAATCTTTTTTTGTTGGGTGTCCAAATGTCCAAATGTTTGTAGACATCTGCTCTATGCTTCAGATAAGATTGTACACTAGAAACGGGAGAATTTGACTGTGAGGAATTGAGCATTAGTGAGGTCTGCTAATGATATTGGATCATACGTTCTACCAAAAGTATTTGATGGTGGTCCATTACTCCAGAGAATGCACTGGCATTTTAATGGAAATGGCACAAACTGTCTATAAGCAGTCACTGATTAGAAGGGGTGTCCCCAAACTTATGGACATTACTATAATTCTAGAGTAAAGGAAATCAGGGATCAACATTAGGAACCGCAGTTCTGGAAGAGATCTGGAACAGAGAACATTGCTTATGAAGTTCAAGAAAATGGCAGGTTCTACTGTTCCACAATGTTCAGACATGGTAAGATCTACAGTAGGACTGGAACAATGCAACGTTACTGTTCTACGGATTCACTCCAGAAACACCCAAGCCAAAGCCTCTGATACATATCTTTTGGTTGAGACTGGTCGAACAGAACACTTGAGAACTTGGAGAATAGTCTTGGACACAAGCCCCACACAGATCCGGCAGAGTTACTTTCAGGACAGGAGTGGGGGAAACGTGAACTGCAGTGTGGAGAGAGGGGTCAAAAACTTGAGAGGTGCTCCATTACAGTGTCAGAGCAGAGGAACACAGCAAAGGTTGGAGGTGTTTATGGCGCTTTGGGGGTATACCAGTACCATCTTTCCACTGACATTTTGCGTCTGGACCAGAATACATTTCTGTTTAGCCTTATTAGTGTCTTACATACCAATGTTAATATCCTTTCAAACAAGGATATTAAAATCTGTCTTGCTTTTGTTGGAATAACGTGTCTACTGTCCAGGGAATTCTTACTACTGGAGTTCTTGCAACTAAATTAGCAAGAAATGAACAACTAGAACATTAGTGACGTCAGGATGTTGAATGATCACCACCCAATTTCAACTCCCCAGAGGGCTTTATACCATTCCAGCCCACACCTGGCATTAGGAGACCAAACGTCTCATGTTTTTATCTGCTCCAGAGAGTCCTATTCTTTTGGCAGCACCAATAGATGCACATGCACTAGACAAGCTTGTGTGTGCATTTGAACATTTAAACCTAGCTGGTGGTTTTAGGTCGTGCTAAACAGTTATTCATCTTGCCCAGATGCTACCACCACCATGCTTAACAGTTGGTAATGGTTGCCTAGCATTCTTTCTTGGATGGCAGCCTCTCTGTCCATGCTGGTGACGGTAGACAGGTTCTTGTTGGTTCTTGGGTTGTTTTCTCTACTAATGTCCAGTTAGTTGAGGGTGACAGTGTGCCCCCAAAACATCATTTTGAAATAACATGCATGTCCACAATGAGTGTCTATAAACCAACCCCACCTGTATGTATTTAGAGGACAGAATGTGACAACTATGTTGAAAGTAGCTGCAAAACAACTCTTGTAGTAAAATCCTGTTGGATTTATTTTCTCGATGTAACCACAGACATTCATATATCTAAAAAAAATGCCATTATAGGAAATAACTGGACAGAATTGAAGAAAATGGGTCAGAATGTACAGTATACCTTGCATATCGTGAGGATATCAGTACAGTAGACTGTGTAGTTAGCATCAGTGGTACTTGTAACATGATAAGTGTGGAGCAGTCTAGCCAGAACCATCTGAGAAAGGGGGAGGCCCATTAGAGTGCTTCTTTGCCAGGATCTGCTTGGTTTGAGAGCCGTGCAAAGGCCCAGAAATTGGGCCAGCACTGTGGCGTGCCAGCAGAGCTGGGGCCCAGGGCCTCATTTCAGGGCTTTTAGATGGACCTGCAGTAGGAGAACTGAAAAAATATCAGTGAAAGGATCTCCGTTGGAGGCAGTGCTGCTGTGCTGCTGTACGAAATGCACCTAGGCTTTGGACACTGTTATTAGAGCGTCATGCTGAGAGTTACGAAAGAAACACTTTAATGATACTCTTTAAGAGAAATAGAAAGGAAAGTATGATTTTCACAGCTAGACGTGTTGATGCGGAGGTTATAAAAATGATGAGCATAACAATTTTCATTCAACGTTTCATGAAGTGTAGTTACACAATAGCTATAGTTTACTCTAGATATATTATAGATAGTCAGGAATAGATATATTATGATATTAACTAAATCTGTAGGCATGAATCATACGATCAGATATAGTTCCAATTTCAGGTTTTATATTCTAGATCAATTTTTTAATATTGAGTATTTAATTTTGAATTTAAAACACACTAAAATAAATGTGTTTATTGCATTAGATTGTGGATTTATTGTTTTTCCTCTGAAGTAGACTTTGATTTTGCATTCCGTTTATCATTTCTTATGATTTCTCTCTAAATGCTAATGCATGTAAATGTGTTGTTTTTTTCTGTTATCAACAGTCCTGGTGGACGTGCGGTACTGTACAAATTTTTAGACACTTATGAACATCAGAAATTCAAAGCTGCTGATCTGGTTAGTAAGTGTTTCTTATTAAATAAATATAACATTCCTATAAAAAATGTCTCATCTCCATCACTGTGTTCATTAAAACCCAAACGCTCTCCTCATGGGAGTCTAGTATTATTCATAGTCCTTGTTTGATAAATCAGGGCTTGATGTTAAATCACAGCTGGTGATGGAATTGGGCACATCCACGTGTTGGCTGCTGATGTCCAGAGAATTCTGGAATCAGGACATTCTTGTTCCTTTTTACTGTTTCTATGTTTCCCTGCATCTTTTCTAATGGGATGTTTTTTGTGGCTTATCTTCATAATGGTTGTACTGGGAGGAGGTTTGGTAGTCGAATGCATCTCGGAAAGATGGAAGTGTTATACGGTCGAGGACACTATAACGTGTCTCCAGTGAATCTTGGACTACCTTCTGACGTGGTGGTCCTATTTTAAATGTGTCTCGGGTGCATCAACACCTGCATTTGATGTTCAAGACGGATGAAGTGACCAGGTGTAACGGGGTCTTGAATTGAACGTTTACCTGAAAGTGGTCCGATCTTATTGGTGCAATAACATGAAAACTTTAGGATGCAGGCATGTGATCAAATAATGCATCTATGACATAAATGCAGGTCCTGGTGTCTGCTTGGAGGCACTTTTTTACCAAGTTTGCATGCAATCTGTCGACTTAATTAAGTCGACTTAATGAGAAAGGTCGGATTCAAATGTGTGAAATGTGACTGGACGAAGGTCTAAGTTTGGATCTCAGGCCCAGAGAAAGAGCTCTGTGTGAAAGGCTTGACATGAGGTTGTTGTATAAAGAGAAGAGTTAACTTGATTTGAGGAGGTTAAAGGACAGTCGTTGGGATCACAGGCAGAGAGAGCTGGACATTCCTGATACTCGCAGTTTGCTGGTGTCACACAGTGAGGCCTGTGTGTGTGTAATGGTGTAAGAATGGGAGCTTTAGTGTTTACGTGAGTATGGGGTATCTATAATGGGCAGAGGATTTGTGAGTTGGCACGTCTCCTTGTCTCACTCTTTCCTTCCCTATGCTCTCTCTCTCTCTCTCTCCATCTCTAGTGTTCTCTCTCATCCCTTTATCACTCTTTCCGTCTATCTGCACCCCCTTTTCTCCTCCATCACTCTTTCTCTCTCTGGTTGGAATGTGTGTATGAGTGTGTGCCAGAGTGTCTCATTAGGGGCACAAAGCAGCTCAGTCCGTGGTGCTGAAAACGGAGGTTGTGGATCCGGTTACGGTAGCACAGCTTCGGCCACACTCAGGGGGCCATTACACTGCCTCTCACTATCTCTACACTCTACACTCTCTCTCCAGGCTCACTTTTTCGGTCCAGTTTAGTTGGACTCAGTGCCTTTATGTGCTTGAGTTAACCAGTGAGTGGCGGATCAGGTATTAGTAATCAAGTCCGGGGTTTAAAATAAGGGATTGCAGGGGGAATTGTGGGCAAAAGCCAGTATCTGATATATTTCTTGTACATATACAACAGCGATGATGCTGCAGCTACTGTATAAGCATAAGAACAATACATTCATGATAGATAGATAGATAGATAGATAGATAGATAGATAGATAGATACCATACAATGCAAAAAATAACACAACCACAAACCTTGGTGTATGAAGTTCAGTAAATAACTTGCCTTTTCAAAACTGATACCCATATAAATTGCATAATTTATGTAATAATTGCGCATCCTGATTTGAATCACATTCTTAAAAATAAAAGTTCTTAAATTGCCCTGGAACCTCTGTGGTAGGTGGAGTGATCACCTCACCCACCTCATTTGAAAAAACGTTTTTTTTTAATAAACTCAATGCAAGGGTTTAACTGAGAACCAAGGTGTTCTTCCATTATCAAGTATCACTAACAACTCTTTACCATAGACTCTCCAGATATAGACCGTTTTAAGTTTCAATATATCCAAATGTTCTTGCACCCCTTCTGATAAACACATTCAGATACTTTAACTCTTAGACCCCGAGATCCACATTTGCGGGCAGTTACGAGCTGTTTAGTCTAGGCTTCATAACTGAGGATTAGAGTCACCTACCTACCCTTACTTATCTAACACAACTATGGGTGTGTAACCACGGCTCATCCTTGAGTGATGAACTATCGTCCAGAAATCCAGCCTTGAAAACATCTCAAATTGATTCCAGCTGAACTGAATCCTAGTTTAAAAGCCAAAGAAGCTTCAAGTGCACGTGTACATCTCAACCTGCATACAGACTCTGACTGATGCATCAGTAGGGGCTGGTCTGATGACATCACTGAACCAGATACTGGGATATAGAGGAAACTGAGGAGGGAGGGGCTGTTTGCTCTCTTTATTTTTGCTAAGACGGTGCTCAAATTCCAGAATAAAAGTCTCGAAAAGGGATAATACTGATACATACATAACAAAAATCATAAGACATTTAGGTTAATTGTTTAGAGTTTTAGTATAAATGTCCATGTATTTAAGATTTAAAGTGTATTTTTTGTTCTAATAAGTTAAAATTCAAAATAAAAGTCAAAAACAAATATCTAAAGTCTGTCCTTTTATTATAAATGGTGACCAAAAATCTCCTGAAAATGTCAGGCATGTGACTGTCAGTTTTAGCAAATAAAGGTACTTCAAAATATGAAAACCTAGGGTTCTAAAGGTTAGGTTGTACCTACTGTTGACACAGGTGTGCCTGTAGAAAAATATTGCCAATAGAATAGGACCCTCTGAATCAGACAAACGTGAACTTACTCGCACTGTGCCTAATGCCATCTGTGGACTGGAGGGGCATAACACCAGCACTGAGCTGTGAACCTATGTTCTTTGGAATGATGGAGCTCCATCCAATACTTTTGCAAGGAGTTGAGAAATTGGGGATGAAGTGAGGTGGTGTTTATCTAATATCCTGACCTCCCAACACCCCCCAATGCTGAATGCATTCAGATCCTCACAGCAATGCTCCAGAATCTAGTAGAAAGTCCTCCCTGGACAGTAGAGACAGAGACCAGGAAAGCAGGAGAAACTCTTTTTTTGTACAATTGATTTCAGAAAAAAATGTCCCAATATTTTTTGTCCATATATGTATTTCAAAAGGGTATAATCAGATGCTGTACAGTCCAAACATTTGAAAGCAATACTAAATTTATGCCATTACATTTTTTTAGATAAATGTATTTATGTGTGTAGTTATGTTCCAATAGTTTAATGTAAGCTCTTTTATACGTGCTGTACTTCTCTACAGTAACTAGACAAGCTGTGTGTGCATTTGCACATCTGTGTGAGCAATAATTGTTACTTAAAGTAGCTGAATGCCTTCATTGGAAGGGGTGTCCACAAACATTTGGACATATAGTGTATAACAGTAGGTTATTTACTAAAGAACAGGCTTCCTGTATCCTGATACAATAATAATTTAGATTTTTAAAATTCCTTCATCTCCCGCTCTGTTGTCTCTCCTCTGTTTCATAGTCATGTTTTTCTGTGGTTGGTACATTTGCTCCACATGTTTCCACAATAATGCCCACTGGAGGTCACTAAAGGGCACTTTATGTCTGCATTTGTTTAGATATGCTTCACAACCTTGTTGACAACAATCTCTTCATCAATCAACAATGATTTTGGCCTCTGAATTCAAATGTCCTAGTTTCTACTGAAGGAAACAGGTGAAGGACATGCAGCGGTCTGCTGATGAAGACGGTGTAGGTGAAGGTACAGGGTACCATACAAAGCATTATCAGAAAGGATCAGAGGTGTTATCACTTGACCACCTTGAATGACAGAATGTCACAGAACCAGTCTGATCGCTGTTTACTTGATCTCTGATGGGCACAAAGCTGTGCCCATCAGAGATCAAGTGGACGGCAATCTGATTGGTTCAGTGACAGCTTCCGTGGTCCATGAGGTTTATCTGCTCTCGAGATGGCTGGAATGGAAGTCAGATAGAGTTGAGCTGAGCTGTAAACATCTGATACCGGAGGCACATAATTACAGGTCCCAACACCACTAAAGCTGTTCGCATTTATGACCTATAGTTCCTATAATTTCAGTGGAAACTCTCTGTCATACTCTCTCCCGCACGCACTCTCTCTCTCTCTCTCTCTCTCTCTCTCTCTCTCTCTCTCTCTCTCTCTCTCTCTCCGGTTTCTCTCCGTCTTCTTTCTAAAATGATCTGTGTTTTGTTCATGTTAGCCTCCAGTGTTTGTAGTCTTGCCCGACTGTGATTATCTAATCAGTTCGAGAGCGTTCAGCACCAGCCTTTGTTCAGCAGGCCTCCGTTTGCCTAATCATACACAATCCTAAAATGACCAACTCTGGAAAACAGAGTAACGAGTGTAATAAAGTATTTAATGTTTTTAGACTTGCAGAATGTACCATCGCTCAGTCCATGTAATCCATATTGGTAAACTGAGCAGATGTGGTCAGCTGTTCCCCACGAAAGGTGCCAGAGAATGTATTTATTCGGTAATTTCAGTTGTTCTTTGATGTATAAATAGTAAGCATGGAATACAGATCAATCAGCAAACACAATAAAACCAAAACGTAAACAAAATAATACAGGGGAAGTAAGAAACAGTGTCCTTTACAGTGATCCGCTCCAGTTTCAGCTGAGGTAGTCTGGTTTGTTGATGATGGAGAGAACAGATGGCTTCTCCTGCAGATCCTCATTGCTTCTTCAGCTTCGAGTTTGAGCCCCCCACCCTTTTTCCCCGAATTTGTGAGTGTCAATTACCCAGCCCCATTAGGACTCTCCCACTACTCCATATGATGCCCCAGACTGCCACCCCGCCCAGAGGTAAAGCCCCAGGACTCAGAGGAAAGCCCCAGCAATGGCTGAGAGATGCCTGTGATTTAGGGAGAGATAATCTAACTTGGCCAGTTTTCTTCAGTTTTTCTTTTCTGCTGTGACCCAAAATTTGAACCTGCGATCATCTGATCATAGTGTCATTGAGCCACTCAGAGGCCTTGTTTGAACTCCCTTTGACTGGCACAGGAAAAGCTGCAATCACTGCAGTCAAGACTCTTACCTAACAGTTTAGGGGGTTTGGAATTGGTCTGTTGTGCTGCTCTGTTTCGGTTCGGCTGGATATTCATTTTCAAATGTTCAGGGTTTTTCGATTCCATCCATCACCCTCTTAATTTCATATTAGTGAGAACAATTACTCAGTAATTACATATACAAATGTAACCTGACCAGGTTATTCTTAGGATGTAGACGTGAGGAAGGTACGTCTGGCAATCACAGCATTTATGATTTTAAAGGCAACCAAACCTGCTTCATTTTGAGGAATAAAGAGAGGAGATCGTGTCCAAGTGAATTTAGGCTACTTCTGTTCCACCGTTCGGTTCAGAGTTGATAAATGACCACGGATTAATTCAGCTTTCGAAACGAATAAAGTTTTTTTCCCTGCTTTTCAACAAAAGCTGCTGATTCACACATGAACGGAGATCAAGGCTACAGCCAATGTGAGCATGTGTGTGTAGCCGTGAAAGGCACGTGAGTGAGTGTGTAACCATGCGTGCTCTTTCCTTGTATAAATGTGTGTGTATGTGTATTTGTGTGTGCGTGTGTCCAGTTACAGTTGCCCAGTGTGTGGATGTATAGGAGGAGAGGTCCACTTCTTCTCCTCCTGAATGCCACATTGTGCTTGTGTAAGAGAGTGGAGCCGAGCGGTGGTATTATGGGCTACACTCCACTAGTCAAATTACTGACCACTGTCCTTCTTGCATAGTCATACAGTATGAAATTGACTACGAATGGGAATAGAGCATATACAGAGAGAATACAGAGACAGAGAGGATGATAGGGAGAGAAAGAAATAAACAGAGGAGTTAAGAGTGAGGTGGGAATGGCGTGTTCGCCCTGTGTTTGAGCAGGTTTCCTCTGGGTCCTCCAGTTTCCTCCTGCCTCCCCCATAAAAGGCCCATGGTAAGTGAATTGGACGAGCTAAATTGCCCCTAGGTGTGTGGTACCCGCGATGGTACCCTGTCCAGGGAGTCTTCCTGCTTTGTGCCTGATGATTCCAGGTGGGCTCTGGATCAAGCAGTGACCCTATTCAGGATGCAGTGAATTAGATAATGACTGACTGAAAAACCACCAACATGGCAACATGTGATCACCTGAAGAACAGCGAGTAACATATTACTCATCACATAACGCTGCTCTCCAATGCAAAACATATACCTACACGTTTCCCAATAGTTTGAACCCTGTAGTTGCTCTGTACACTGTGTATATCGTTCTGAAAGGATAGACCAATGAAAGAGTTCTAAAGCTGCTTGGAATGAATTAACTTCCATTCAAAGCTAAGAAAAGGTTTTTATGGAGATACACGTTTCTTATTGGACAGCGGTGATATACGCCACCTTACCCAGCCCCACAAAACTATTGTAAATAAGAACTTACTGCACCATGTTATTATTTCATGGTGTTTAATGAATAGACCAGTGGTTCTCTATCCTGCTTCTGAAGAACCACTGTCCTGCGTGTTTGTCCTCACTAAGTCTAGCACATCTGATTCAACTAATGAACTAACCAACGAGCCCTTGCTGAGATGAACTGGGAGGAAAAATCTGAAACAAACTGGTACTCACGGACCAGGATTGAGAACCACTGCAATAGACCATCACACCAGTAGGCCAAGAGGCCTCTGTACTGAGAGAGAGAGAGAGAGAGAGAGAGAGAGAGAGAGAGAGAGTGAAAAAATAGAAATAGAGAAAATTGAAAATAGAGTCAGAGAGGATATTTAAAATATAGAAAGAGGATTGCAGAACTATGAGAGGCAGAAATGTGGTATAAAAGAAACAGATTATAGAGGGGAAGTGAAAGAGAGAGAGGGTGGTGGTGGTTGTAAGAACCGTATTATGCAAGTTGAGCTATTTTCGATGTAAGCCATGTATTTTCCACACAGAAAGCAGAAGTGGGTCTGTCTGGAAAACAATGTTTTCACAGATGACAGAGTTGAGCTCTGAGTTCGGCATGTTGATGCAGGTGTGTGCGAGTGTGTTTTCATGAGTGTGTGTGTGTGTGTGCGTGTGTGTGTGTGTGTGAGAGAGTGAGGTTATTTGCGTTGTTTGGTGTTGCAGTTCCTCTGTTGGTATGTGCAGTCTGCTCGTGTTGGGACTGTCGTATCTGCTGACTGTGTTTACAGTGAAGCGTCCCTACAGCTTTCACAGCAGCTCATACACCGAAGTGTTGCGGGGAAGTTCACCGGATTCGTCGAATGTGTACAGCTGTCACTGTCTTTCTGTGTTGGGGGTGTTTGAGCTTCCATCCCACTGGTTTGTACAGTAGGGGTAGATTTGAGTAGGAAATGCTGGGCCCTTTCATCCGAATTTGGTGATCCAGAACCTCTAAGAACCTCTCAGAGTCTCTGAGGTGATGTTCCCAGTGCGCTGGGTTTTCTGTGCTCTCCCGCCACATCACACCTGAGCTCATCAAAGGCTGGATAATTTACCTGATGATCTGTATATCAGAAGAGGAAAAACCCAACACGACACAAGGACTGTGAGCCTGAACTCCTGACTGAGAAGCAGAGACATCAGCTCAGTGAGGGGAATCATGCAAAACAGACAGCTCATTCTGATGACCCATAAATCGATGTGGTACTTTTTAGTGAAGCGTACTGTAGAGTACAGGATTTGTCCCTACTTTTACTAAGAATGCAACACACACAATATTACTGTAACTGCTAGTTTATGCAGAAACTACCCTTCATAGGTCTGAATTGTGTTACACTAATATTTTGACCCCTATTTCTAATAATCGTCATTAATAACTGTGTAATTACACATTAATAACAACTATATGAATCCTGATTTAGTCAGTTACAGGTGGTATCAACTGTTTACATTTTACTGTAATTACATAAAGGTATCTCAACATCTGTAACTGCATATTCTCTCTTATACGGTTATACATGTGTAATAACATGTGTGTAATTGTATTTATATGACCAGCGGTCGATCCTTTTACAGCTACTTAGATATGCATGCATAATTATGTGTCAGAACTGTTACATGTGTACTATTGTAATACAACTGTATCTCATGGTTTATGCATGGTTGGTTAATGTGTAATTACACAGTTATAACAGACCATTGGTTTGAAGACCGTCACTTATTTGATTGGTACCCTTTTAAATGCACTTATATGTGACACTGAACAAGACAAAGATATTATGAGACTGTAAATGTATAAATGTAGTTACGTAGTTGCAATAGTTTATATACAGGTTATCTAAAGGTTCTAGCTGAAAGTGGTGGATCCGCCATATACTACAGAGAATGGAGGATGGAACTAATGCATCCTTTAAGGTTCTTGGTTATCCACGGTTCTCTGGACACGTGCAACACAACAAACACCACCATGAGTCAGTTTTAAAATATATTTAAATGTGCTCCAATTCAGGTATTGAAATTGATTTCCATCATTGGTTTTGGACCGTGGCACCTTTCTGGAAATGTCACCATGCTGTATACGTTTGCATTCCTGCAGGACAATGTCTTGACGACTGACCAATCCAGTGAGACTAAGACAAAATATATGTGTTGAAAAATCCCACAAATGACCATCAGTCATTATCTCAGCTGCTTCTTCCTGAATAGGGTCATGGTTAAGCCAGAGCCCACCTGGAGTCACTGGGCACAAGGCAGGAATAGCCCCTGGACAGTGTGTCAGTATGACAGGGTACCACAGCCAAACACACACACACACACACACACACACACACACACACACACACACACCTAGAGGCAATTTAGCATGGTCAGTTCACCTAAAATGCACATATTTGAGAGGCAGGAGGACACAGTTGGACACAGGGAGAACACACCAAACTCCTCACAGACAGTGACTCGAGTCAGAATCAAACCCACAAGTTTATTGACTTCTAGCAAAGCTGCAACCCGTTGTTACCAACCTTGACTCTTCTGTTGGTCACTAAAGGTCTTGAAGGACTTCTCAGAAATGACGAATTCTCTGACATATTTAAAGATTCCTGCGACATGAAGTGAAGTGAAGAAATGTGACCATCCTAGACCGAGGCCTAGGCTTTGGGACGCAGCTAGTGTTGTCCTGGTCGCACAAACTGAGCGTACCCATTTCAGGGCATTGATTAGTACGACAAGCAATCCACATAAGACAGGAACATTGAGTTATTTTCACGTAATCTTTTAAGAAGGACTTTGTGGTGGGATGGAACAGGGAACCCTCTTTGTAGAAAATGTCACTGAGAAATAAGTATCTGTTCCTCCTCTTCTTTCAGGTGGTGGGTGGACAGATCCAGAGCTGGCGGATTTTGAGCTTCTGGTGATAATGAGCGCCACAGTGGAGCCGACCTCGGCTACCTGCCAGGTGCGCACGTCCTACCTGCCTGACGAGATCCTGTGGGGCTACGAGTTTCCCCCTGTCGTCTCGCTCTCACCCTCTGGAAAATACGTGGCTGATTTCGCCTTCTTCGACAAAGTCGCCAAGACTAAGACCCCACCGCTTTTTAAACAGGCCCCGCCTCCAAGCCCCCAGTCACCCCGTTACCAAGGTGGCGGTGGAGGTGGTGGTGGTACTGGGGGGTCGGACCCTGAGAAGATGAGGCTGGAGGAGAGTTATCGAGAGGAAAAGGGACGGGACAGGGGCCGAATCCGAGATAGTAGCCCGCTTAGTGTTCGCATCAGCAATGTGTAAGGAGAGAGTGAGAGAGATGCACATGAAGAGAGAGAGAGAGGGAGTGAGTGAGAGAGAGAGAGAGAGAGAGAGAGAGAGAGAGAGAGAGAGGAATAGAGATAGAGGTAGTGATAAAAGTGAATGGAAACTCAAATCTCAGCCATGTTTTTTATTTTGCTAAGTAAAACGTATCTGTTTAATTTAGACAGTGTGCCAGTAAAATATACTGCATGTCCAAAAGTTTGTAGACACCTTCAAGACCAATCAAGGGTATTCTAGTTGATGGCACACTGCTGTGAGTCACTCAGCAATCACAAGAGCATGTGGTCAGGTGCTCACGTGGGGGTCACAAACTCCACTCTCCAACTCATATATCTGATATAGAACCACAAACCCAGGGGATGCAGGTCCACTGCTCCACAGCCAGGGCCTGGACCTGGACCTGGTCACTTTAAGGTTCTTTACAGATAATAAAGAAATCGTGTGTCGGCAGAAGCTTATTAGAAGACGTGTCTTGATACTTTTGGACATAAAGTGTGATCCAGACTTGAAGGTATGAAGGTGATCAAGAAAGGAAGGAACTACAAACTAATACTAAAAATACTAGAAGAATCAAAAGACATCAGAATAAGCTGCTTCAGAGTAGAATAAAGACCAACATACACACACACACACACACACACACACACACACACACACACACACACACACACACTGGGGCTGCTTAGTGCAAAAGATTGTATTGCCACCTCGTGGCTGATCGGCACAGTGCCACTTACTGAAGATAAAAAACTACTCAAAGGGATGAAGACCTGTCTGGATTCATGTACAAATAACTGAACTTTTGATTTACTGTTTTGTTGTTTTTTATGTTCACGGACAATGAAAGGATTACGACAGACCGAGGGTCCAGCCAACGTGACACAGGTCACACGTAATAATTAATAATAAACCACTGAAATCAAGTGTAGATCAGAGGGATTCGGAGGTACTATGTCCCGGGACTGTCTTTTTCATATTCAACGGATTGAACTGGAGTGAATTTTATGTGACATGTACATATATATAAATATATATATTTGTACCTAACAGTGCCAGTTGAGAACTCCTTTGAGTATAGATCTAGTTTTTTTTTTATGCCTAGTTTTTCTAGTCACTGGAATAAACATATTGATGAGGTATGTTAACAATACTAAAAGCACTTTAACTCAGCGCCAAGCCTGGAGACTAACCGAGCGTGCTGGGAAATAACCCTTCTCTGCACGTATGGAGAGGGTGAGGGTGCACCTGTGGCTTTGAAGCACGTCTGCTTACTCAAGAGTGTGTGGGCGACGGATGGTTGTGTAAAGTTTGTCGCTGTTGTGTGAAAACCTTGTATCTCCAGCATAGCAACTATGCAGGAGGAGCGAAAAATCGCCTTAACTTTCAATGGAAGTCAATGTTAAAACATTTGATTCCATGACATTTGGACCACGAAATTTGGACACAATAACGTGAAATTCAAGTGCCAGTTTTATATTGTGTAAAAAATGGAGATGCAGTGTTTTTGCATGACAGCGCATTGCGTAATTGGAATCATTATATTGTATGAGTTTACAAAATACATTTCTATATTCTTATAGAAATAAGAATGATTATTATTATTATTATTATTATTATTATTGTGTTTCTGTGTTTATAAAGGAAATGAAAGTGGTTTGTGGGCCTGTCTGTCCTAGTTGTGGGAGGAAAAACTCAATGTATTTTCATGCTAATATGTTTGGTAGGGCTCTGTTTTAAAAACTGGAGCGTCACCACTTTAACCGCTAATGATTCAAATGACTGTTTTTAATAAATCATCCGTTCTGAAGCACTTCCAGGGCTCTGTCGCCTGTGTGCTGTCACCTTCAAATCAAACTGCTCCTGCAACGACATCAATGAAACCAATCTGTCATATTTGCAGTAGTGTACAGACATATCAGAGACTCATTCAGTTACCCGGACAGGGAATAAGCCTAATCACAGACCAGTAATATGGTTAGACTCACTGGTCTCTGTTTACCTGCTTGGAAAACTGACCCGAATGGCACTGCAGTTCTGTCTGAAAGTGACGAAACCTGTTTCTTTTTTATTGCATACACTGAAATTTTGAATGCTGCTATTATTGTAGGGAACACACATTATAGAGATGAAAACGATGCATGCAACAACTTATGCAGCAGACTAGGTTTGGAGTCCCGGTTCTAGACTCCTGACATGATGGAATAGCAAAGCATTAGGGATCAGAGTGATTTGCAAAAGCATAATGTAAACAATGAATTGCGTGGATTATTCTTGTTTCCTTCAAGTGACCTTGTTCTGCTTGTCGGGCTGCCACTGTAAATGAGTTTCATGAGTCGACTGGTTTAATTAAAGGTTAAATAAATAAAAGACTTGTAGAAAAGTATGGCTTTAAATGTGCCACAAAATGCATTTATTGAGCATTTTATTTATTTTTATATGTTTTAACAGTGCATGTGATTTTGGTTGAGGCAACAATGTCCGTCAAGCCTTTAAACGTCATCATTATTATTATTATTATTATTATTATTATTATTGTTATAATTAGTGTTATTATCATTATTAAAACTATTATTATTATTACAATTACAATTATTATTATGATTGTTATTGTTAATATTATTATTATTAAAATTATTATTAAAATTATTATTATTATTATTATTATTATTATTATGTTATTTTGCCTTTGAGCTCTGCTCTTATTGACTGATTTACAATACCATGACAGCCCACAGGAGCCACTGAGATTAAATTCTGTTACAAAAACACTGTATTTATTTTTTGTAACTAATATCTAGTGGTTTTCTCATGAGGTCCAGTTCTTTTTACGACAGTGGACCACGTAGAGACAAAGCTGGTAAAAGCTAGTGTCTGCTTGCCTTGAATGGATCCCTGTTTCTCCTGCATTCACTTCTTCATGTGGTGAGTTTGAGCTCGTCTTCTGCGGCCGCTGGCACAGGAAGGTCTGCAGAGACCTTCAAATTCCATGTGGAGGTGATGATCTCTAGATGATGCCATCGTATTTTACTGTGTTACTGTGTAGGCAGATCATGTCCAGTCTCTTGATAAACGTCCAGTCAATTTCAGTGGGTGAACATTTCAATTTGCTTGTTTGTCCATGATTCTTCATTCTACCTGCTGACCAGAATTGGCAACTGAGATTGAAGCTCTCTCAACAATCATAGAGGAATGTATGTAGTCAGTAGTGAACTGTCCATGCTGGACACACAGACGTCACAATGTCAATACAATGTGTGTTGCTCTTCAGCACAAGGTTAGTATTCTTGATTGCCTTCACTCAACCACACCAGAGCAATACGTGGTTCAACATAACAAATTTCAGAATTGAATTGAGTTTCAATATCCAGAGCCTGCTCTTTAAACCATCCCCAACCCGTGCTAGTCAGTTCCTCCAGAACCTTATTATTGCACTAGATACTACAGAGCACGTTTGAATAGCTACTCATGGAAACTAGACGACAGGTGACAGATGACTAGAATCTAACAGGAAATCTTTTAGCAGTCTCAGCTTGGTTTTCAGCTGAAGATACTTCTCAGAGTAAACAGGAAGGTCGTCTGTTCCCCAACATTTTCAGGGCTCATAGAAGGTACTTTTTATAATTTTTTAAACGATAACTTTATTTATTCATTTATTCGAGGTGTTAAAACTGGTTAAAAACGTTTACATGTTATGATTTTTATTTACCCTAAAGCATTTCTTCATGGGAAAGGCTTTGTGGTGTGATTTTAAGGGTACTGAAGATCTGCACTTGTAGATGAAACTGTTAGAAAATGGCGAAATATACGTAAAGTGTGTGTGTGTGTGTGTGTGTGTGTGTGTGTGTGTGTGTGTGTGTGTGAGACCCTAACAGTCTTTGAATAAAGTTCATTAAGGGGGATTGTTGACGGGTGACCTTTAAGACAACACAACAGTTAAGCAGGTGTACTTATCCAAAGCGACTTCCATGTGGTTCCACCACTTTGGTGTCAGGTTGAAGAAAAGTCTCGATGGTTGTCTTCTGTATATGTTGAGGGATGGTGGATCAAGCTGTACTTGAAGCTTGAAGAGCCCCTGGTACAGATTGGATTCGACCATTGCAGTAGGGAAGGGCTGCTTGAGGTTTGGCTTTGCAGTCCAGCATCAGGATTCTAAATCTGACAGGCAGATAAAGGATGCCAGTAAAGAGAAGACCGTAGGGGACAGACATTGCTCTCCCCTTACTACTATGACGTCCGTGCTCTTTCTAACCACTGACCAGCTGAATGTGAGATCATGAGTCATACCATAAATATATTTTGGTTTCTGGGGCTCGTGGCTGTAGGAAGCTGTAGTTTCTTTCTTTTCAACATACCGTACCGTGGTGTTCACTGTAATGACTATCATTATGATGAACATCAATGATCTGAGGTAGAAACCAAGGTCTGAAGCAGAGCACTTTACTGCTCCACATAGAAAAACACAACTCCATCTACAGAGTCGTCATTTCTTCAGGACAGTTTCAGACGAGATACTTAATGGAGTTTGTTTGTGTGATTTTAATGTGTGTTTCAGTGTTAAAGCTGGTGGTTTGTAATTAGTTCATCTCTGTTTGTGTGAGGATTTTTTTCTACCTTGGAAACCTTAAAAAAGTCCCCGTTGGGGATTCTCTTACACTCTTTCACTCTTTCCTTTTGTTTTCGTAACGTTTTCATATCCTGTCACTCACTAAGAAACCTCAGTCACAGTGCAGGTGCTCACCATGGGGCCATGTGGTTTATGTTTGTGATCAACCCTACAGCTTTCCTGTAAAGATGCACTGCAGCCTACGTGCCGTCGTCATTGCCTTCATGCTCGTGAGTCTCACTGCAGGTTTGTAGCACTGAATGATCTGTTTCTCGGGTTCTCTTGAGTCTCTATGACGCTTAAAATCACTTCATCTGCAGTTCAGAGCATAGCGTGTAGGAGTTAAAGGAGTTGTGTGAGTGTGAAGGATCTTCACTCACATCTCACAAACACTGAGCCTTGCTCACCAACTGTTTTTTAAGAAGGCAGTTCCTCTTAAAACCAAGACACACTGTTTCCACAACGATTCTGATACCAAGGTTCTCTTATTTGGTGTTTGTTCAGTTTATGAGGACAATGAGATCCGTTATTATAAGAGCAGAGCTATAATCAGTTCTGCTGTTTAAGAACATCATGAATCTGATGTAGGATTTTTGGTAAAGGTAACTTTATTTGTTCATTTTTCCTGCATTTTTAAATGTAGAGGTATTTCTAATGGAACCACTTTTGATTCCATAAAGTGTGACAAACCTTAAAACTGATTGAAAACGTTTAAATGTTATGAATGTTTTTATGTTTTTGTGAACCCTAAATATTATTATTATTATTATTATTATTATTATTATTATTATTATTATCATTAACATTAATATTATTATTATTATTATTATCATTAACAATATTATTATTATTATTATTATCATTAACATTAATATTATTATTATTATTATTATTATTATTATTATTATTATTATTAATAATAATAATAATAATAATAATAATAATAATAATAATAATAATATCATTAAAAGTGTGATTGTGAGTTAAATGTTGCAGTACAGTAATTTTGTTGATTTCTTTCAGTCTGTGAATCGAAACCCCCTGTTTACCAGCACTATGAGCTATTGGGAAATAAAGTTCAGCTCCCACCGAGACACAAATCCCAGAATCTCTCTGTGATCAGATGGAAAAAAGAGGGTGAATTAATCATTAAGAAAGAAAAATCAAACATCCAGTGCCGTGGCAACTGTGGAAAGTTTGATCTGAATGCCACTGATGGCTCCTTAATTATCCAAAATGTGACAAAGGATGACAGCAGCCACTACACGGCCTTTGTAGGAGAATGGGAAGATGAAGCCTTGAGTTACCGTCTAATAGTAGAGGGTAAGTTCAGCTCTGAACGGTTCAGCTACACCAGCATTCCTAATGTCTTCAATTACCAAACACATACGTAAAACGGATTGCTTTTCATGGCATTTTACTGTTTTGTAACTGATTATAATCAGTCTATAGTTACGGGGAAATGTTTTGTCTTCAAACACAGTTATTTGAAATATATATATATAAATGTATTAAAATTAAAATATGTACGATGGTTTAACTCCATGGCGTATGACAGGGGTGGGGAACTCCAGTTCTGCAGAGTTTAGTGATTTTCTTGATCAAGCCTGATTTAACTGGCCAGTTAATGTCCAGGTTTAGGAGGGACATTAACAATCTGTGCAGGTTTCTGGCCCTCGGTTCCCCACCGTTGGCGTACCATCGAAACCCGTTACCCAAATAAAGCTACTGTATGTCTACATGTGATTCATTTATTATTTATCGTTGTTCCAGGCGTGGTCCCGGAGCCGGTCATTCACACCAACCGCAACCAATCAGTCGCAAATTCCACTAACGACTGTCGAATCTCGGTCAGATGTTCTGTTGAGAATGATTCAGTGATGTACGACTGCAATCTCCAGATTTGCTCTCTGTCCAACACCTCGCTGACCGTAGTTAACATCTCTGTTGACCTAACGGACAGTGGAAATGTGGAGTGCACTGCCAAAAACCACGTGAGCACAAGAAAGAGCTCAAAAGCCATAAGCAGCACCTGTAAGTGAGACCTGATTCAGCTTTCACTTAGTTTTAGTTCACATTAAAACAAGCCAAATCCTTTTTGATTTGATATACATGCATCATAAAAAAAACGGTTTGATATACAGTAACTGCAGCCTAATTTACAAAATCTACTTGCACTTGTCTTTTCACAGGTTCTGAAAAACACAGTCAAGTGGAAGAAAAAAATCAATTGTTTTTGATTTGGCCGTTTTTAATAGCTTGTGGACTGGGAGGCATATTGGTGGTCTTCATACTCGTATTGTGGTTTTACAGAAAAAAACTAAAGGTAAAAACACATTTCTGTCTTATTTCATCTCAGAACGAGAACATGCAGCAGCTGCTTTTTTTTTTTTTTTTTTACTTCGGGAGACAAGACAGATTCAGTCTCACACAATCCTCTATGAGAGACATAGTCAGACAACAGCTCATAGTCAAAATCACATGACATCAGTGGATGAACAAGTCAAAAAACACTGAAACTGTGAAAAACAACACCAGCAAATTGACACCATTTCTGCTGAGCATACGTATATACACATATATATCTGTCCGAAAAAGAATGGTTTCATTAGAGTTTGATGGTTTAGCTGAGAAACCAGGATGATCATACTGACCAGCTAAACCACCGATCCACCGCCTGACCTCACCGCTGTCATTCAGATTTAGATGCGTCCGATTTTCTCCTGTGTTGGTTTGTGCTTATTCAGTTCATACCTGGGAACTTTTTTCATGCACTAGTTTCTGCTCAAAGCTGCTGTTGAAATAGATCTACATCCAATGGAAATTAAATTAAATTAAATTGAATTGTTATGAGTTAATACCTTTTTCTTCAGGGCTACAGAACCTCTTACAACCTTTTCTTCTCCATTTTAGCAAAAGGAGTTTCATCAAGAGACAAATGTATCCACAATCTACAGTGAGGTGAACAAGCCACAGACTGCAGCTGATAGAAGAGCAGCAACAACAACAACAACAACCGTCTATGACGTTCCATCAAAACCAGTAAGATCCACTTATGAGATAGAGAAACATGTTTTCGCCTTCTTTTTTTCTTGATCTATTTCTGTCTCTTCTGTCTCTTCTTCATTTAAAGTGTTAGTGTCGTCTGCATGTAGAGAGGAACACGCGTATCCCCTGTGCTATTAATGCCCTGTTATAATCGCTGCTTTCCCTCCTTACTTTTCTCTTCTTTGTGAGAGTAAAGAAACTGAAGACTCTTTCTCTCTTAAAGGCCGTGCCTCTCCAAAGTACCAGTGTACAAATACAGAAGATGACAAAAGAGCAGGAGGAGGAAACTGAGAATGATAACCAGCTCACCGTTTACTGGAAACTGGGACAGACAACCACAGAAAAAACAGAACACCCAGTAACAACCAATAATAAAGAATAACAGCCTGATACTCACTGCTGCTCATTATCTCTCTTGAATGTTTATGTTTTCAGATACAAACCGGATTCCAAAAAACAAACTTCACGCTAAACAAATTGTGAATAAAAACTGAATGCGATGATGTTTAGATGGTAAATGTCAGTATTTTATTCGGAATAGAACATAGATGACAGATCAAAAGTTTAATCTGAGTAAATGTAACATTTTAAAGGAAAAATATGTTGATTCAAAATTTCACAGTGTCAACAAATCCCAAAACAGTTGGGACAAGTAGCAATAAGTGGCTTAAAAAAAGGAAATTGGGCATAAAACGAACAGCTGGACGACCAATTAGGTCGATTGACAACATGGTTGGGTATAAAAAGAGCTTCTCAGAGTGTCAGTGTCTCTCTGGAGCCAAGATGGTCAGAGGATCACCAATTCCACTATTGTTGTGCAGAAAGATAGTTCAGCAATACCAGAACTGTGTTACCCAGCGTAAAATAGCATCATCAACCTGCAGAACATCATCAAAAGACTCAGAGAATGTGGAACAATCGCTGTGTGTAAGGGTGAAGGCCGTAAAACTCTACTGGATGCTCGTGATCTCCAGGCCCTTAAACGTCACTGAACCTCAAACAGGAATGTTACTGTCCAGGAAATAATAGAATGGGCTCAGGAACACTTCCAGAAAGCATCGTCAGTGAACATCCGCCGCTGCCAGCTGAAACTCTACAGAGCAAAGAGGAAGCAATTTCTAAACAAGCTCCACAAGCTCAGATGTTTGCACTGGACCAGGGGTCATTTAACATGGAGTGTAGCAAAATGGAAGACTGTTCTGTGGTCAGATGAGTCACAATTTGAAGTTCTTTACAGAACACTGGGACGCCATGTCATCTGGACCAGAGAGGACAAGGAGAACCCAAGTTGTTATCAACGCTCCGTTCAGAAGCCTGCATCACTGATGGTATGGGGTTGCATGAGTGCTTGTGGCCTGGGCAGCTTGTATGTCTGGAAAGGCACCATTAATGCAGAGTGTTCAGGTTCTAGAAGAACATATGCTCCAATCTAGACGTCATCTCTTTCAGGGAAGACCCTGCATTTTTCAACAAGATAATGCCAGACCATATTCTGCAGCCATCACAACATCATGGCTATGTAGGAGAAGGATCCGGGTACTGAGATGACCAGCCAGCAGTCCAGATCTTTCACCTGTAGAGAACATTGGGAGCATCATAAAGAGGAAGGTGCGACAAAGAAGGCCCAAGACGATTGAACAGTTAGAGGCCTGTATTAGACATGAATGGGAGAGCATTCCTATTTCTAAACTTGAGACACTCTGTCCCCAGACGTCTGTTGAGTGTTGTAAGAAGAAGGGGGGACACCACACAGTGGTAAAAATGGCCTTGTCCCAACTTTTTGGGGATTTGTTAACGCCATGAAATTTTGAAACAACACATTTTTCCCTTAAAATGATATATTCTCTCAGTTTAAACTTTTGATCTGTGATTTGTGTTCTATTCTGAATAAAATATTAGATGTTGGCATCTCCACACCATTGCATTCAGTTTTTATTCACAATTTGTTTAGTCCAGAATCCGGTGTTTGTAATTATATATATATAGAAATATATATATCTCTCTCTCTGTCTATGAAATAAAAATAATATAAGATAATAATAAGGTCAATATGGCTCAAAGTGTCTGCAATCATTAATGAGTTAATTTACTTACTGGGACCACCCAGGTCTGGTTCTACAGTCAGAGAACATTCATGTGTAAGGAGCTGCCTGCAATGCAGACACCCAGCTACCAGGGGGCGCTCGGAGACTGGAAAAACCTGATAATGAACCTAATTGAGTTCAGGTGTGGTTTGATTATTTAAGCAGCTAGTGCTTCTCACTGCGGTTTCTTGGCCAAAGTCTGTCCGAGACTCTGCTGGTGAAACGCTGGTATTTCTGCTCTTAACCTGTCCCTGTTTTCTGTCCTTTAAAAATCCCCTTTTCCCCTCTGCCTCCTCAAGTAAATGGGGCAGAGCTGTACTTCCTTCCCTCCTCTCCAAGCAGGAGAGTCTGTCCCCATCTGTACCTCCAGAGCATAGACTCAAAGAAAAAAGAATAGACTAGAGAAAGAATAGAAAAGAGGATAAATAGAACTTTTCCCTCCTCTCACTTGAAAGGAGTTGTTTTCATTTTCTAGTTTGCTCTCTAAATGAGGGTGACTTTGACTGCTCACAGCCCTTCTTCTGGTCTGTGATGCCGTAGCTCACCGGGCTGAGGTGCTCACCAGCACAGTGCGTGACCTTGCGGGGGTTCAAACCCCAGGCCCTCTGAGTTTGTTCTTTTGTCTATTTTATAAATAAACCTCATTATTTCCAGATCACTGCTACAGTCTTCCTCCAGTGATCTGTTTAACCCTTTCCTCTCTCAGTTCCCCTCACATGTCACCAAGCACCTGCCTGCATGAACCCTACCTCCATAGGCCACTTCCAGTTCAGCTAGAACAGTGGTATAAGTGCTGCCCCAGTCCTGAGCAGCCTGGGTTCAAGCCCTCTTGGAGTAGGTCTACTTTGTTGCGTTTGAGTCCAAAATTGATTATTCAAGTCCGAGTCTGAACCCAGGTGTGCTTCTTAATTCATTCCCACCCGGGTTGCTCCCCGTGACATAATGGAGTGGATCATGAAGATGGACTTTCTGCAGCTTCCATGTGAATGAATATTTTTTTCTGAACCTGATCCATCAACAGCCCATTTAGTCTGAAGAACCTGATTGTAACCTGATTGTAACGTAATGTAATGAGATGGTTTAACATAAATAAGACATAAATAAGACATAAATGAAGAAATAAAATAATGTCTCAGATGTGTAATGATCTAACGACTGGTTCTGATTGTCCTGGAGGGAAAAATGAAGCTTCCATTCCTTCCTTCTCAGTGCTGCAGCAGACATTCTCATACACAGCTAAAAATATGACTGTCCAGTGATTCCAAAATGGAAGAAGAGGTTTCTGAGAAGATGCTTCAGATGTCTTCAGAGTCTTCCATCTGACTCTTCTGCATCAGATACAAGCATCAGAACAAACCTAACATCAAGCAGAGCCGAGCAATGGAAATCTAAAGAGGGTAATATGGAGTGGTCACCTTCACCACACCAAAGCCAAGGAAGCCTGTCAGCTTGATGAAGTCACTGGAGAGGCTGGTCCTTACCCATCTCCGTCCTGTGGTCAACACATCAGTGAACCCTCTTCAGTTTGAACACAGAACTCCTTCTCACCTGGAGCAGAAGACCTGGGAACACTGTGAGAATCACCTTCTTCGGCTGTAACACAGTATAGCCTGGGTTGTGGAAGACAAGCTGGAACATATAGGTGTGAACACTCACCTGTCAAACTTTATATTATTGTCCCTCATTAACGGGACTGTCTTTCAGATAAGGTGGTCAGCAGCACAGGGGCCCCTCAATAACATCATGAACATCATTTTTAAGGCTGAATACAGGCTGACCTGTCCTTGTGAAAAGTGACTGAAGTAGTCTCTGCACTTAGACCTGAAAGAGCCCTTGTTACAAAAAGACCATGAGTTCAGTGGTGTAACACACCGCAGGCACTGCTCAATAAAGAAGTGATGGAGTCTGCTGCCGTCTAGTGGCAGCAAAATGTAACACAGTTAAAAGAAACAAACTATTTAAGACATATTTGTGAGGAAATCTCACCAAATCCTGATGTATGTGCTGCATTAGTTCATGTTTTATGAACAAAATCAGTAATTAATTCATTAGTAATCTTTGGAGTTTGTGAAATACCTGTACTGTCTCTTTAAGAGGCTGCTCAAACTCTCAGTATTATTCATGTTTGTTTTTCCAAAAATGCTTTATAAAGTGTTATAGAGTTTTATGTGAGATGTGTTCAGTGGGATTCCATTCTCGGTCACTAGCCTGTGTGTATAGAAAGGATTTGCTGCACATGTTTTCTATAAACAGTTGTTTATTATATTATTATTATTATTATTATTATTATTATTATTATTATTATTTACAAATATGTAGTTTACAATCCAGTGGTCAACACGTCTCCTTCACAGCCTGGAACACAAATCAAACAATATAGATCAGGTCCAGATGTGCTTCTGAAGATCTGAAATGCTGAGATTTGTTCATGTTAATTCATATTCCTAGAATATTTATATCATATCTACTCAATCAAAAAATACACCTTTATGCTTTTTGATTCTTCTTTTAGTTTTCATCTCCTTTCCTCCATGACTGACCTGAGTCTACGTTGACGCTCAGCTTTCAAGCAGGTATGTTGACGGAGCTGATGAAATTTAGGGTCACCTGATACACTGCTCTCCTTCAGCTTTAACGCTGTATATTCTTCATCAACTGCAGCTTTAGTTCTTGACTTTAGTTTCTTTATTCTTAGATATGAGTTTAGAAGGGAGAGCAGGTATCAGCTTTACTCTTGAAGACCAGGATGCTCTCATTGATCTTACCTCTGGAGACACTGTCCTCGAAGTAGAGACGGCCATCAAGGATTTCCAAACGATTTAAAAAGGGATGGTATCCATTAACCAGCCTGAACAATAGGACTCCTAGAGACCATACTGTTGCAGGCTTGGCCTGGTACGTCCCCTTTGACAGAAATTCAGGTGGACAGAATTCACGTGAATATTATGAATAGCATGAATATTAGCTTCCTTTAGATCATTGATCATTAGTTTATCCATCAACGTTACTGGCTCTGCAGGATGCAGTGGAATCTGCAGCATGTAAACCTGGATCGTTACAGTTCATTACTGTATATAGACAGAACCACTTTAGCGCGTTCAGTGGTCTGACCAATGGACTAACCTGGCTTTGTGGCATTTTCCTGGTCAGAAGACGTTTCTGATGCTCTCCTCATCTTCCTGGGAGGAGCATCAGTGTCAGGAACGTTGGATGTTCCTGGGAGAACAGTCCCGCTGGGTTCCACCACTGTCCTTTTCCTCTTTCCTCGTTGGTGACCATCATCTGTGTACAGGAGGATTTATTAATTTAAAGGCATTTCATAGATGATGAGCTGAATATATATATATTATGATGGATGTTAATGATCAGTGTTGGGCAGGTGTGTAAGATTTAGATGCTGATTTAACACGAAATCTTGTTTACTTTTGAAACTGAGCTGGTGTCCATAAAAATGCTGCTTACTAGAGACCCTTTTTGGGCTCTTAATCAGATGCACAAACGTCCTGAAGACCATCAGCAGTGAAAACCTTTCTTCTAAAAGAATAACTGGAGTGTTTGGACTGTTTGGACTGACCGGTACGTTCAAAGAGTTGCTCCATCGCTGTCCGAGTGTCGCTCTCCATCAAACTCAACAGCAATGACAGACCTTTCTAACTCAACACCTTTCTCCTGTCAACATGACATCATCATGTATTCCTTATATGGTCATAATGGGTCAGAATGAGGGAGAGCTTCAAGGTGCTAGGCAACACACATGAAGGCCAAAAGTTTATGGACACTTCTAATGAGCAAATCTCTTGGCACCCCACATGTTGGCCTTAAGTTTATTTAGGTAGCAGTGTGTGAAAATGAACATTTTTCTCTTGTGCTCCCCTACAGGCTGGGGTTGTAACCGACGGTCACAAACACAAATGATGGTACATGTGTGTTCAAATATAGAGACCATCATCTGAGGTGAAATAAGCACATGGAGTGATGCTGTTGAGTAATATTAGAGGATATTGTCTCAAATATGATTCCGGTTATGAAGTCCTCTGCAGTTCTGGAGAGAGGATCCGGTGCAGCTCCGCCAAAGTTACATAGTACAGTATCAGGGTTCCAGTCAGGAGTAACAATGAAAAAGATGCTCCAAAGTACAGTCCATGGAGCATCAACATGATTCAGAAGCTGTTTTGCTATTTTTGCAACTCGTTTGCAATCTCCCTCTGGGATTAATAAAGTGATTCTGATTGTGAAAGCCAACCCCGTGTCATTGCTGTATGTTGGACAGAACCATGATGAGCCAAAGTAGGAGAAGAGCAGCTGAGCTCATCCCATCACATTCCTTCACAGAGAATCAGCAGGTATTTTTTATTTTGAAGAGAAATCTTCACTTTAAACATTGATTTACATGAAATATTACATCACAGAAGAGAGAATTATATAGTTCACAGAAGAACAATGTAAAAATGAGAGATGATGAGGATGATTATTATTGACCCAATAAAAAACAAACACCTTTTCATTGTTATTCATCAGATTATTGGACATAAACTGCAAAGAATAATAGATATATTTTACAATACCTTTTTTGTATTGTGTTTTATTATCTAATAAGAACATACATCCCATATTATAAAGATAAAAGACCAAGTAAAACAGAGAGTGTACAGCCTGACCAGGCCTGACGGTACACCGTGCTGGCTTAATTTCTCAATATACACACCATGAAACAACCAAACAAGTACATTCTGACACTTAATCCACGGGTTAGAAGATCACACACCTGGCTGTTTAGTTCACAACAATACAGAAAATTAATATCATGACCACCGAGACCTTCATATGAAGGAAATGAGGAGATATGAGAGTAAGACTTCAAATAGCTTGAGATCTTCAGGGAAACTCTGTTTAAAGGCTGATCATGTGATTTGTAACAGTACAAAGATTTTAATATAATTCATGGATCATGTGAAACCATCATATTTCGTAAAAGGTAACTTTACAAGTGGAGTGGAAGAAGTCCTTCTGAACTTTCAATGGAAGTCAATGGAAATGATTTTTATTCCAAGTCATTTTGGAGCTTTTCTGTTGGTCCATTCATCATCGACCATGATATGAAGAACAGATTCGAAAAGTGGAAAACAGCAAAAATGGAGGTGCAAGGTGTTTGACTGACAACAGCAAAATACTGCAAATATAAATAAGTAAATATATAAATAATGACAGAATGAAAAAAGAAAACAGGTGTGAATCTTTTCCAGACTCGTCATTTTACGAACGAGCAATTTCATTTTTTACTTAAATGAGTGCTTTTGCTTCACAGATGCGTTTGTCTTCTACAGTCTGATCACAGAGTCTATCCCATAACGAAAATATGTTAGAGCCTAAGAGCAGCTGACCACAGTTTTCTCCATCAGGAAACTTGCTCCCTGTCCAGTTATCAGGCTCATTCCAAGCCCAGTATCTGAACAACAAGAGAAGAAAAGCCGTAGTTAAACCCACAATGAAACACTGAAATGACAGAGAAGCCGATTTTAAAGATCCACCTCAGAGAGCAGATCGTGTGATTTCTGTGGCGTCCCAAACCTACTTTGGTGTCTCACTGAGTTTTGTTCCGTCTAACCAGCGCCAGTCTCCCTCCTTCACAGCATCAGTCAGACCAACCCAGTAGCGCTGTGCACCAGGACCAGGGGCTGACTTCCAAATGAAATCCTGTCAACAGAAATGTACTTTCTGTAGTTTCATTTAATTGAATTAAGATAACTGGTATCAATCTCTGACAGGTTCGTCAATTACTTTGCGAGATGATCTTAATTAAAGGAAAATCCAATACTAGAATCAATAGTAGTTTTATTGAAGTAACAGTCCTATAAGCAGTAAAGTAGTAGTAGTTGTTAAAGTAGTAATAGCAGCAGTAGTAATAGTGACAGTAGTAGTAGCAGTAGTAGTAGTAGTAGTGATAGTAGTAGTATTAGTAGTAGTAGTAGTGACTAGTAGTAATAGCAGCAGTAGTAGTAGTGACAGTAGTAGTAGCAGTAGTAGTAGTAATGATAGTAGTAGTAGCAGTAGTAGTAGTAGTGACTGTAGTAGTAATAGCAGCAGTAGTAGTAGTGATAGTAGTAGTAGCAGTAGTAGTAGTAGTGATAGTAGTAATAGCAGTAGTAGTAGTAGCAATAGTAGTAGTAGTGATAGTATTAGTAGCAGTAGTAGTAATAGCAGTAGTAGTAATAGCAGTAGTGGTAGTAGTGATAGTAGTAGTAGCAGTAGCAGTGACAGTAGTAGTAATAGCAGTAGTAGTAGTAGTGATAGTAGTAGTAGCAGTAGTAGTAGTAGTGACAGTAATAGTAATAGCAGTAGTAGTAATGATAGTAGTAGTAGCAGTAGTAGTGATAGTAGTAGTAGTAATGGTAGTAGTAATAGCAGCAGCAGTAATAGCAGCAGCAGTAGTAGTAGTAGTGATAGTAGTAGTAGTAGTGATAGTAGTATTAGCAGTAGTAGTAGTAGTAGTAGTAGTAGTGACAGTAGTATTAGTAGTAGTAGTAGTGACAGTAGTAGTAGTAGTAGTAGTAGTAGTAGTGACAGTAGTATTAGTAGTAGTAGTAGTAGTGACAGTAGTATTAGTAGTAGTAGTGACAGTAGTATTAGTAGTAGTAGTAGTAGTGATAGTAGTAGTAGTGATAGTAGTAGTAGTAGTAGCAGCAGTAGTACATACACACTTTTGTCATGACAGTGAAGTAAGATTAACAAGCAAAGAAATGATGGAGAGAAGATCATGAAGGTTAGAGGTGGACAGTCTGTTATCTGTTACTGAGGCTGTAAGATCAGAGTGTAACAGCGTCCCTAACATTGGTCCATCATACCTTTTCCTCTGTGCTGTTGATAATCAGCAAGTGTCCTCCTGCAGCCACACAAGCATCTCTACTAGCAACCCAACTCTTCCTTTCAGTGGAAAAGTAGTAGCACTTCCCACTGAAGTACCTCCAGCCCTCAGCACAGCAGACCTTATCCACATTCGGAGCTGGAACGTTAAGATATTTCATAGAAATGCTGTTGATCAGATCAGATTCAATAAACAATTCCGGGCTATAGAGACTCTTTCTACACATTGTTCTCATCTCATCTCATCTCATTTTCAGATCGGGGATCCTCAAGTGCTCCCAGGGCCGCTGGGAGACGTAATCCCTGGTCCTGGTCCTTCTACTGGTTCTCCTCACAGTTAAAAGTGCCTGGTGCACCTTCAATGGGAGGCAACCAGAGGTTTTTCTTAGAGGATGCCCGAACAAGCTCAGTATCTACAGTATCTCCTCATCCTATCAGGAACAGTGAGCCCAGCTGGCCATGGCAGAAAATTGTTCTTTTGGTCAGTACCCACACTTGCTGACCATAGGTTGGGTGGGGACGTAGACTGACCGGCCAATCAAGAGCTGTGCTTTATGGCTCAGCTCTCACTTCACCACTGCAGTCAAAGACAGCGACTGCATTTCCACAGCTGCTGCACCAGGTCTACGATCAATCCCACAATCCCACGTCCCATCACGAGTTCCACTTGGGGCAGGTTCACAACCTAATACCAGACTAAACTTTTCAGGTTATGAAATATGATTTCTCTCACTTTTTTCACTCATTTTTTTGTCAGAAGAGTATAGATCATGATATAATGCCAGTGGTTTTCTGTCCAACGTTTATATCATTAAAGATGGTCTTACATTCAGGATCACAGATTTTTCCTTTTGCTTCATCAAGCTGCTTAATGGCCTCTTCTTTCTCTGAAAGTCCAGGACATCCGATTAAAATGGAAACACAAGTGAAGATCAGTTTAATGAACGTAAAGGCAAAGTTCGACAAAAATATATGAACTTTTATAAACCAAAAATAAGAAAAGGCAAGTTCTTTGATTTACACGAGCTGCTCTGAAAAGGTCCTCAAATGTTCTCAATTTTAAAAAAAGGACAAATGAAATTTTCATTTCACAATTATTAAAACATTTAAGTTGATTTTGTTCACATAAACAAAATACAAACATTAAATTTTACACAAATTGTATGAACAAATAGTATTTTTACTGTCACCATATTTTTGTTGGTTCGAGTTTTATTCGTGTAAATAAGAAACAGCTGCAAAATTACAAAATGAGCATCAGAATAGAAATATTTTGTATATTTATATATTTTCCAAACGCACTGCAAATTTACGATCGCTGTACAAAACTGGAAACACTTTTGCCAAAATGACAACAGCATTGTTTCGGAAATGCGATGCAGATTCAGAAAAGAACCAACAACTATACCATAGCAACAATACCATTTGCATATTAACCACCTTGCAACACCTTAACAACCATTCTAGATGAAAGGGTTTCTGTTTTTGTTTAAGATCCATGAATTTGCAGTGGATTTGAAAAATGTAGCACATGTTAATTTCATTAACACATTTTCATTTTGCAGTTCATTGGACTTTCTCAGCTCATAAACGTGGTCATAGCAACTCCACCACCCTTCAGTCAGGGTTGGTGCATCACCAGGGCATAACCAAGTCTCTGTCAAACACAGCATGTCCAGATTGGTATCACATACACGTCATGTCCCCCAGGGCTCAAGTTTAGTTTTCTGAGAGGTCTTACAGGTAATATCGCTCTAATTATGGGTTTTTTGGCGAGAATAGGGTCTGAACAGTACCTGGACAAACAGCATGAAACATCTGTCCTGAATGTCCCTCACAAAGATGAGTAGACTGCTGTTCACATCAGACCACAAGTGTAGTTACACAATGTGTCTTCAATTCTGTCTAAAATTCTCTGTTTGTCAATAATGCATCTACTTATGCTATCAGATCTTACTTGCTCTCTTAGAAGAAGTGTCACAATTCTTTCTTCATCTAAGAAACTTCAACGTTTCTGGTTTAAAATCGTCTGAATCAAGGGCCTGAAGCTGCATCGTCTGAGGCTGTTACTTCTATTTCCATTAATAAGTTTCTATTGTTGTAGTTGTAGAATTGTATGATTTAAAGTGCCATTAACAACACAGTATAGACCACAGCCTCTCCGTGAGGACGGGCCTGTAGACCACCAGAGCGTGCTTCACGGCCCACTGGTTAAGAGACCCTGTCCTAGACATCCCTGACTACATATAATTTATTGACCAACATTATACTGAACACGCATCCAATTTCCTAATTTTGAGTAAAGTGACGTCTCACCTTTGGTCAGGTTTTTAATTTGTGTGCGCAGCCATTCAATTTGGTCATGTTGTTCTGTAACACATTAATAAAAGTGAAGATGAGAGAAATGACAGCAAACACTGATGACAGACAAAGTAGGCTGAAATCAGATCATATCAACATGTAAGCTTTTTAAAGCTGATGTCATAGAGCAGCTTAAGAGGAATGAAAAAAAAAATGAAAAGGTGAACAACACATGAACAAAGAATAGGAAGAAGTAGAGGAAGAAACCTTGAGAGGAACCAGGCACCGAATCCCCACCTGTCTGCTGTGGTACTCAGGTGTACTGAAGTAATGACAGCTTGAGACATAATAGAAACAGGAGCAACTAATTAGGGTCCGTGACATTTCTACATAGTGATGGCAGGTGGGCAACTGCAGGGCAGGGTGGGAACTATTCCAGGTCCAGTATCTGCAAACCTTTGAAACTATTACTGCTCAGACGTTACTGTGTATTATGTTCGTAATTCTTTTCAGTTCAGTGAAATGTGCTGGTTTCCTGGTTCTGACTAAAGCATAATTTCAGTAGAGTTGAGGGATTCTGGGAAAGCTGTTCCAAATGCCTGCTTTACTTCACCAACTCGGTCTGACTTGATTCACTTTATAACCACATGTAATGTGTAATAACATCCTGTTGGAACACCATATTGTGAAAAGATTTCAACCATCTAACTGACGGTATGATGTAATGCTGTAGATTTCTGACATTCTTCATTCTTGTGCTTCATGCAATCCATCAGTTCCACTGACAGCAAAAGAAATCAGGGCATGATCCTTCCACCACCATGTGTCACAGTTTTTGGGGTAAACATAGCTGTGGACAACGTGGTCAAACAACGCCAGGTGACATTTTCATCAAGCTTGTCAATTTTGGAGCAGGATCTTGATTCTCTAATGGCAGCCTCTCCGTCCATGTCGATGTGATGTAAAGTTCACCAGAGTGAGTGGCACTGGTGTTCCAGCAACCTTCAGTTTATGGCAGGCCTGCACTTTGGTGGTTGTTCCTGACCATTGAAACCAATTTTCTTTCAGCAGACGGTGACAGTTTGTGTATTCTTCTAGACCTTCTCAAAGTGGCTAAACGTCCGAGTGACATTTACTAATGTTCAGATGTTAAAATTGAAGGTCTGAATTCGTAGTGTTAACACAACCCCCTGCAACTCTGAAAGGACTCGTTAGTAAAATTAGGTCTGTTGGTAGCAGAGAAACTTTAAGATGTGTAAGGCAGGAGGGCCTCCAGGACCAGAGTTGAGAAATACTGGATTAGAACAGGTTTAAAGGGACATTCCTGACTTCTGTAAAAACAACATTCTGAAGATCATAAAACGTACAACACGAGACGCCAAAGTAGGAAGCATATTAATAATTGCTAAAACAACTATGAAGGAAGATTTGAATTAACTTTCCCACTCTGCAACATTTTCCCACTTCCCACTTCTCACTCGTTTGAATAGAGAGTAGTTCAAGTTCATGTTCAAGTTTAGAAACATTTTCTAAAATACTTACCTGAGAGATTCTTTCTCATAATATCATTGTGTTGTTTTTCTAAAACACAAAATTCAAAGGTTAGAAAACAAGACATTTATTTATGTATATTAGTTTAAAATTCTGTTGGTGTTAAATCAGTAATTTTAGAACAATAGAATACACCTTTACAAGCTCACGACCAGAAAAACTCTACTTTGATTTACAGGCCAACCAGAGATCTGCACTTTGAGGGCAGTTACCTGCTCTTTTCTAGACTTGATACCTCAGGATCAGAGTAACCTGCAGACATGACGCATTATAACAACCTACAGCCTCACCCTATCTGACCACGGTCTCATGCTGGAGCGATGAATGGTCAGTGAATAATCCTGTTCTGAAAACTGAGAACTTGTTTCCAACACATCACAGTTCAGATGCCAAAAATGCTTCCAGTGCATGTTTACTGCTCTGTTCATGTGAACATGATCAGTGAGAGGGGCGGGGCTGATGACATCACTGACCCACATGTTGGGTTATAGACGAAAATGAGAAGAGAGGGGCTGTTTGCTGTCTTTCTTTGCTTACAAATGTCCTCAAATTTCACAATAACAGTCCTGAGGAGGGATAATACTGATATATACATAAATAACAAAAAATAATAGTGGATATATGTCTTTTTTATTTTATTCAGTCCACTGTCAAGTAATTAAAAAGATCCTGGTCAATCTAATCATTAAAAATAATTCAAGAATTTGTGTTTTTTTTTGTAATTCTAAAGTGTTTATCAGTCCTTATTAGCAAAATATGATTTTATTGATAAAAATGATTGCAGACCCAACTGAACGTTTTCAAAACATGGTCCAATTCATACAAATATTCACATTTAGTAATTTTTTACATCTCAAATGAAAGCAAATTTGAGTATTTTAGGATCTGGGAAATACTTTTCTAATGTGTTGATGAATAAATTACATCAAACTACAAAAATATAACCTCCAAATCTGTGGCTGTAAACACTCACAGTTACACTACCGGTGAGGGCCGTGAGAACACATGCCCAGTGTAGTGGGCAGCCACAAGGGTTTGGGGGTTAGAAGCCTTGATCACGGGCATCTCAGCTGTGGATGCTGTTCCTGGAGATCGAACCAGTGGCTTCATAGTTATAAGTCTGCTTCTCTTTAGGCTGTGGCTGCTTTACATTTTGGCCAGGAAGAGTTGTATATCTTGCTTTCAGGGGTGTTACTGGGTTTACTGAACCATAGACACCCGGGTGTTGCACCCAACCGGATGAGTACGTGGTATTCTGTTGTTGCTGATTCTGACACTTACCTGAAACTAACTTTTCTTCATGTAAAATGTTACCGAGGGCATCTGGAGAACAACAGTAGAACATCCACAGAGTAACTAATTCACATGCCTTTGGGGCCATCACTTATTTTTTGCATACGTATATGTTACTCCATCACGAATACTCACAAAGTACCATGAAGACGAGTCCCACAGCAAGCAGGACAGCACACAGTGAAAGCAGCAGTAGTCTCTCTTTAGCCCATCCAGGGGTCACTGCCTCAAGTGAGGAGTCAGCAGGCACATATGGTCGAGGTTGTTTGGGATGACTGGGGTCAGCTGCATGGACGGAAATGGTTTCCGAGTTTATTAAGGAAAGTTGTGTTTAATGTTTAGACCTTTTTAACAACAACAACAAACTTTGTCAGATGTTAAACGAAACCGGTGTGAATCACACCCGCCTTCAATTGGTGGATCGCAACCAACACAGCACCAGTACTGAGGAATGTGTAGTTCTGAGTGAGCCACCACAAAAATATTCAGATACCAGTGAAAGTAAACTTCCTCATGCATATCACTTATCAGTCACATGCACTATATGTACAAATCTGTGGACATCCCTAATGGTGAATATGAGGAAGAGGAGTGAACTTCCTCGTTTTGTAATGACAGACACTGCAGTATTTACAAAGTGAAACATTAAATGTTCAAACATATTACACACATCACAGTGACGCTGTTTAACATTTAACAGCTAGAACTGGATACAGGCCCACCGCTTAATCCATAACAGTTCACGTACAGACACCAGAGAACCATGATAGATGCTACTAATAGTATAGAGCACCTAGTGTCTGAACATCTAGACAATCCTAGGGCCAGTGCCAGGCTGCTCAATGATGCCATAGAAGAACCACTTTTGGGTCCACAAAGAAGCATTTTAAGTGGTGTTTACAAACATTTGAATATTAGATATATTGTGCAGCAGCCTACAGTGGAGAAAGGCCTACACAGCCTACAGTGGAGAAAGGATGGCACCTGTTAAGCTCACCTCAGCATATTCATTAGATATTGAACTTATTTCTGGTGGGAATCAGAAGAGACATCTGTTTTTGTCTGATAATGAATATTTGCACTCACCACTGGGGGCTGTTTTTGTATTGGTCTGGTCTGACTGGACAAAATGAACCTCAGAGTATATGATTTCATCTTTGGTGTTCGAACTCTCTGGTGGTTGAGAGAGAGAGAGAGAGAGAGAGAGAGAGAGAGAGAGAGACACTCAGTATGGATTTTGTCCTCCAGCAGCTCACCCCTGATAGCAAGAGGATTACAGACCACCGTTGGGTCCACTGATAGCAGGGGTATTTTCTTGTTATTAAACAAAATTACATTTTTATGCACACATTTTCCATATTTCTATTTATTCATTTATCTTAAGAGTCTTTGGCCAACACTCCAACACTACTCACTCTGTCCTGTGTGACGTGATTGAAAAATTAAGTCACCCTGGCCTAAACTTTTACTCTTGTATGGTGTCCTTGAGTGCCAGAAAGGTGCCTTTTGAAAAAAAATGTATTATTATTATTATTATTATTATTATTATTATTATTATTATTATTATTATTATTATTATTATTAGACCATCAGCCAAATGTCATTAATAAAAAATATATATTAAACTGTGACCTACACCATAGAACAGCAACACAAATTTAACTGTGTGTCTGGGATATCCAGGAGTTAGTTTCCAGAAAGCCATATAATTATGTATTATTTATGTAGTTATAAATATATACACTTCAAAACTTCAAATGTTTTGGAGTACATCACCATTAGAAAGCAAAAAAAACAACAACAAACAAACAGCAAAACAACAGCAGGCTTGGAGCAGGTCTGACTTTAAGGATATGATTGTAAATATGCCAGTAATTCAACCCTGTTATTTCCCTCCAGGAGAAACTCACCTTTGGAACGTTCATCTTCTCTTCTCTCTTTTGCCTCTTGGTTTTTAAATTTCACATTGCTGTAGATGGCTGCCATAATGTCCTAAATCCTTCTCATCGCAAACTGAGAACCCTGTGCTCTGGTTCACATGGTTAAGTGTACCTTCCTTCATGATTCATGTGGTCAGTTTTTTTTAGTTATCATTTCTAGTTCCCCTTTAACTTCCTGACCAAAAAAATTGCACAAGGGCCGTCTGTGAGCTTCTGATGCCATTAGAATTAGAGGCCTTGGAGGTAAATGGGCTGTTTTTGTAACCAGTAATATGATGCAAAAGTCTTGAAAACATTGCTTGTAACTATAGTGTGAATGGACAAGGTTAAACTACCGAAATAGTTGCATACTGTACGTAAAGGTGTTTGTGATGTTACAAAAATAAGTCAAAAGTGTGGTTTGTTTCCATGAAATTGACTTTTTAGTTTAAGACAAATATAAACACTAGAAACATGACTTTTATATATCTTTGCTGATCGCATCCCCCTTCACGACTGGTGGCCTCTGGTGTCCAGAGCTCATTCATTTATGAGCGAGTTCACATAGTACTTTAGTTATGTAATATTTTGGGAAATATTAATATGTCTTTAATTAACAAATGGTCCTAAGTGCTACTTAACCAAGCGCCTGGAGCTACAGAGCTCGGCATCCCTGATCGGTTATTCATCACAGAGTTACTGAGCTCTGCTAAAGCCTGAGTAGACTGATAAATCACTGTGCTGATCAGGTAATCACCTCAGCATCGCTAAGGACTGCTAAAGGTCCACTAAGGCTAGAGATATACCTTTTAACTGCATGGCTGCCATGGATACCCTGCATCCATATGGTGCATCACCTGTGCACATACTTGGAAATTAATGCAGTGTGTATGCAAGGTCTAATAAACACAAATATGCTATGGGCAGTGCAGGCACAATTTTTATGATATTTTTAATTCAGTCATGGGGCACTTTTTATAAATTCATTATTTTCATTGCAATCTGACGGACACGTTCCCGGGAAACCCTTGCTTGTGTGGGAACATTTTCCTGCTGAAAAATGCCTGGTGGAAGCCCTGACATACAAGGTAACATATGTGGCCACAGAATGTCCTGCACATTTCATTCTTCTTGTTCACAGACTGTCATATAAGAAGGTTCCCCTGATCGTCACACTAGCAGTTGAAGGTAGTGTGTCGCTTAATTGACCTGATTGTTATCAGATGACTATCAGTCACTAATGGGCAGCTTTGACCTGGTGGTTAGAGATCCAGTCTTGTAACTGGACGGACACGATTAAGTACCCTTGAGCAAGGCACTAAACTCTCCAACTGCTCACCGGGCGCTGTGGAAAGGGCTGCCCACCGCTCCAGGCATGGGCGTGCACTAAATCTATATCCACTTTATTTGCCATGTGTGTGCCCACTAACCACTGCTTTCAACACCTTGGAACAGTTGGGTCAGAAGACAAAGATGTAGGTCAATTAGTCAAAATGACCTTCCTGCTTCTCTCCGTCCAATTACTTGCACCCTCTTAAAGTCTGTCAAGTACTCAAAATGTCTTCGAGTGCATCACAGAAGCTTGTCTATCAGTCAGCGAGCTCAGCTTCTTGTGCCAAGAGTGTCGATTGAGACATAATTTACATATCTGCCTGAGACACAACTGCATGCTGCATCACCAGATACCGAATGTTCTCATTCTGATCAACACAGTCGTTGAAGCAGATTTAACTGCCACACTTTGCAGGCAGTTACCTGTTATGTTTAAGGCCTCATATCTCAGGATCAGAGTAACCTACAGACCTACAGACCACATATCAATCATTGTGTGATGAATTATCAGTGAGTAATTCAGCTTAGACAACAGCTAAAATTCACTCATTTCCAACTCAATTAAATCCCACTTTAAATACCGAAGCAGCTTCCAGTGCATGTTTACTGCTCTGCTCACGTGTACCTGCATACAGACTCTGACTGATCAGCGAAAGGTGGTGGAGCTGAGGACATCGCTTTATATATATGCCTCTCAGAGCTGAAGTGTTCTTTAACAAATCTTTAATTTCAGGATGTACTGTAGTTCTCAGAATTATTCAGGTTGGGGATGGTGGTGGTGGTGGTAACACTATGATTTCTTCACTTTTGAGTGCAGAGCAACCAAGGAGTCAGTGGTGTATGGAGATTTGGATGGTGCACTGTCCAGCAAGAAAATATTTATATTTAATAAGGACTCAGTTAGGAACTCCACACATCATTTGTTCACCCTCAGACACTGACTGGCACTTCTGACCTAAACACAAACAGAAAAACATCTGTGTGAGCCTTCAAACATGTTATCATTTAATATTTATCAATCAGTCAATCAATCAATCAATCAATCAATCAATCAGACAGAGTTGAAGATTCAGATGTTAGATGGTTCGGTAAGAAACGCTGAACTCAGGCTGTGTCAGTTTCTGCACCAGTAATCAGCAGTCTTACAGTGCCACCTACAGTACTGACCTCACAAAAACAGTCCTCAGATTGTCATATATGTCACACATCGATCAACCATAACATTATGACCACCTCCTCGTTTCTACACTCACCATTATATCAGCTCTATTCACCATACAGGAGCACTTTGTAGTTCTATAATTACTACACTTCCTGTACAAACAACAGCACAAATAACTGACAAATATTGTCTATGTTTATATAACCATATAACACTACAGGTTAAAGTGAAACTCACCAGTCTGGTCAGATTGTTCTCTATCTGTCATGCTGTTGATCTGGAGTGGAGAGGATGTTTTATATCAGGGAGGGAGAGTTAACTGCTGATTAAAATGAGAAAACCCCTTCCCTTAACTTTTAGAGCTCTAGATTAGTTGGATTTCTTTTGTAGTTTAACATAATTTTATTGCTTTTCTCTAAAATTAGGAAAGTGTTTATAGGAGACAGTCACACATACCAGACATCGTTATTTCTATGACTACTCAAATTGGTCATCTGAGATGTAAAAATAAAGAAAATGTAAATATTTGCATAAATTTGACCACATTTTGATGTGACCTCTGTGGCCCGTCCCAGCCAAATCACTATTATCTCTATGTCTGGTACATGTTGCACTATTGACAACAAAGCTGACTTTTTGACTCTGTTTATTTTATAAACCCTCATTTTATAGTTAATATGTTATTTTGCTGCACCTCAAATAAAGCCTTGATACTCCAATCCTTAGTTGTGACAGTGTTTCATCAAAAATGAACAAAACAGTCTGCTCGTAACACAGAACACAGTTTGACACAGCAATTTATTTACACCGGGATATACAGTTAAAAACACATTTACTCTCAACTGCAAAGTTACTCTTGAGGATACAGTTATTATGCAGATGAGAATGAAAGCAGTTCCTCTGGATTCACCAATCGCTCAGAGTCTGAATACTCTGAGTACACATCACAACATCACAAGTGCTCTTTGACACGTCTGTTACAATTACACATAAGGACTATCGCTCTAATTCAAAGGGTTCAACAAAAACATTGCATTATCTGTTTGTCCATTAACTGGTTAACAGTTTCCTGGTCTTGAACCTCTGATAAGCCTGAATATAAATACAGTAACTTACAAAAACCCTAAAAAAAGAGAAAAGGTCTATGCTTGGTACAGAGTGCAACACCAAACCGGACCTGTAAGACACTAAGATACTAAAGTGTCTGGAGTAGGTTGGCATATCAGTTCTGAAGCAAAAGTCTTTCAACAGATGAAACTAAGATCAAACTGAGCATGGACAAAAAAGCAGAAGAGCCTAAAATCCATCATGTGACAAACATGGTGAAAGCACTGTTAATGCACAGGCATATATGACTACAAGTAAAAGAGGGGGATTAAAAGGAAGGATTGAAGGAAAGGAGCACATCAACCCTCTGTGACCACATGTGCCCAGAGCAGTGGGCAACCCTAACCATGGCACTCGGGGAGCTGGTGCTCAAGGCCACTTCAGTCATAAACTGTCAGTTCAGGGATTTTAACCGCCAACCTTCCAGTCACAAGACCGTTTCCCGACCGACCAGGCCACAGGGTCTGGTGTCTACCGATTGTGAAACCTGAGAAAAGTATCATGATAAATAAATAAAATAAACAAAAACAAAAACAATGATACAGAGAAACACAACTACATGATCCTAAAATAAAAGAAACAGAAATACACAAAGAGACATTAAACCAAAGTAACCTGCCCACAGGTTTGCTCCTGGTGATTCATGGGACGTAAAGCTTTGGGTTGACCTGGACAAGTTATCTTATAAGATGTATCAAATGGGAGGAGCCTTCGAAGTCTCTCTACTGATGTCTTGCCCGTCACAGACCTTCATAAACTGCACAAAAAGGAAAACACAAATATATGAACTATATATATATATATATAACCCAATATATAACCCAAACCAAATACACACTTTAAAAAGATCGAAAATATAATATAGCATTATTACATACGTGCACTTCTGGCTTAATTTCACTTGAATCTTCCTTAATGTTACAATTTTAGGTTTAACCTTCACTGACCTTTAAAAAACTGAGCTGTTAAAGGCTCATTTTTCAGGCTGATATACGTTATTGTTATCTCTCCTACATCTTATCTTGCTACAATCACGTATTGTAGATGTAGAATTCAATTTTTAATTGAAATATTTTTCTCTTCTAAGCAACTAAATCAACTACCTACAACTCAAAACTAAAGCAACTGATGCCCACAAGGCAGGGAAAGCTATAAGAAGACAACTGCTTTAGCTTGCAGATTCAACAGGGCACGACCCTTCAGGGGAACTGTGGAGGACATGGTTAAAGCAAATCCTGAATGCAAATGTGAAACTATCTGTTTAGAGCTGAAAATGAAATGATTTCTAAAAGAGGACAATTATCCAAAACATGCCTTAAACCATCATGGTTGATGTAGTGTCTAGAGAACCAAACTGAAGTTCCTGGAATGGCCTAGCAGCATAGACATTTCTGAACAGATCTTAACAGAGCGAGCTGTGCATGTGAGATGACCTAAGAATATCTCAGAGCTCTTCTGTTGCTGAGTGGGAAAAATACATCGTACAAATACAACCAAGTTAGAGGTGAAAAAGCCCAAAATCTTTTATTGCTCTTACCATGTTCTGTGTTTCGCTTCACCTCTGAATACAAGGTGTCAGAAGACACAGCGGTCTTCCCTAAAAAGGGACATGAAATCCAGAATTAGCTCACAGAACGATCCATGACAATGATCCGTGACAAAACGTCTTCATTTTCTCTACCTTGCTTTTGCTTTGGTTCATTCTTCACTTTCAGATCAATCTCAGCGTACGTCACATCCAAGGATACAGCACCAGCAACTGCAGTAGAAAAGAAGAGGGTTGAGCAAACGGTCTGAGGGCCACCTGAACATAGGGGCCCTCCTTCTATAGGGGCCCTCCCTCACTGGCCCACTGTTATTCTAGAGTCTTTCCAGTCATGTGGGGAGTACTGGCCCAGTCAAACCTGCTCCCAAACCAGCAGTGCTATCTGCTGTCCCTGAGACATTACATTACACGTGAAGCTTGTTTGGTTTGATTCATTATTATGCTATAATATACCAGACATCTCGGCATGGTGGTGTAGAGGTTCCTAATGGTGATAAACCATTCCATGCAGCAAGAAAATGATCACTCAGTTCCAGTACATTGTCCAGTAAGGTTGGAATGTTCATGGCAAAAAGTATCCCACACCTTTTCAGCTGGCGTTTAAGTCTGGTGATGCGACTGGCCATGGCACAGTATCTGTGTCTCTGGAGATGCCAGGAGTGTGCAAACATGCATTGTCCTGTTAGAATAGCGCACTGAAGTGTGCGTTCAGGAAAGGTAGGGCTACTGGTTGCAGGACCTCATATTGGTCTGTCAAAGTGCCTGCAGGTCATCTGGCCTTGTATGAAACTGCAACCCACAATATGACACCAGGCCTTCTGGACATGTGAGGTGTGACAATAAACTGTTGTTACTTGTCGTCTCCACCATGACAAGAAGATGACCTGCTGCCATTCTGAGTGACTCCATGACAGCCAGTCGATTCCTCATGGTTGCAACTATTCTTTTGATGATGAGTGTATTTTAAGGTTATACAGGCAGGGAAATTTAACATCAATAGAGTTGCCAAAGGAATATTATTGGTGTAGCATTGTGTTCTTGCCCGACCAGGGAATCAAACCTTATAGGGAAGGCAGTGATGTTACCCACTATTGTACATCAACCATGTTCAGATTTAGAGAAACTGATCTTTCTCATGCGGTACTATTGATCTGTGTTTTGCTTCTGCTCTGAATATGAATCTTCTCTTAAAGGTGGGATTAGAATCCAGATTTATCTTCCAGAAAGATCTACAACTCCTTCAACTGGGAAACTCTTAAAATTGTAGTTTAAAATGAAAGTTTTACTGAATTAACTTTGAGAAATGAAAAAATGAATCTGCCCATTTTCTCATTATTATCATGACTGTTGTTGTGTTTATAAAACTCTATAAGTCCTTTTCATACGTATATAAAGTAAAATAACAATCTCAGAACAAAAAGAGAAAGCTGTGTATGTCACAAGCTTCTCACACATCCTATAGTGTGTCTACACACTGAATGCTGTCCTCCTGGTTCAAACCAGACAAGCTCCACACTTCTAGCTTCTGCCCAGAGAGAAGCCTGGTTACACTGTGTGTCACAGAGCTTTAACCTGACAGCATGTATCGGTCTGTAATGTTGGGGGGACAGTAAAGAGCTGAACCTCGCTTGCAGACCACAGCAAAAGAAAATGTGCTGGTCTCACAGGGGTAAACCTTCAATATCTGTAAGCAGTGACCTCAAAAAATGTATTTATCAGTGAAATGAATGTTTCTTGTTGACATAAATCCCTTCTAGGTTTGAACAAAATGAATAGAAATAACTTAATAAAACAACAGAAAATGCATATTCATAGGCTGTATTCATGGCTTCCAAAATGAGTTTTCCTCTACCTTCTTTTTCCTTTGGTTTCTTATTCTTCTTCAGATCAATCTCAGAGTAAGTCACATCAGAGCAGACCACATCAGCATCTGCAGTAAAAAAGAAAAGTAAAGTACTGTTGTGAGTTTCTCCTGATTTTCTTGGAGTAACCATCTCTACTGTCCAGGATAGACCTGAATGATCAGGATGTTGAATGATCATGACCCTCATTCCAGAGAATACAGTGCCACTGCTCCACAGCTCAGAACTGCAGGAGAGTCTACCCTTTTACACTGGCAATATTTCTCTACAGAAAGTAGACATGCTGTGTGTGTGTGTGTGTGTGTGTGTGTGTGTGTGTGTGTGTGTGTGTGTGTGTGTGTGCAACCTAAAATAGCTGAATGCATTCATTATAACGAATGTCCACAAACATTTGGACATACAGTACATGCATGTTGCTTGTCTTTATTGAGTACATTGTCCATATAATCCAACACATTTATTACCACCATACTGATCTTTACATTTCAGTTGTTAATTCACCATTACACACCCTTCCTTCTCACACTGAAACATTGACAGTTATTATATAGCATGTGATTTGTCCCATTCAGGGCGTAACACTCTTTACGTGCAAATGTGAACCATGTCGAATTATTGTGTCACAAATGTGTTTTTAATACTGTAAACTAGAAAGTGTACCAATGTAATTAAAATAATATTATTCTCCGTAATATACACTATATTATTACACTGTACAATAAGAGTAGTTTACTAAACCCTATTTAAGACAGTAATGAACTTTATGAAATGTCTCACCTACTTATTAATTGACTCTACTTAAGATATTATTAAGTGTTACTAAATAGTTGAGTAATGTATAAATGAAACTACACTTATATAGCAACTTCAGTATTCTTCAAACTCATTACCCAACCAGTAAACAACGGCAAGAAGTCGCAGCCAATCCCTTTGGTTTTAGAGGAAAAAATGAATCAGTATGTGTCCCAAAACATGCATTGGATGTTACAAGGCTGCAACCCAGGTGGGAAATGGAATGTAAACCCACCAAGGTTGAGACCTTATGTGTATTCAACTTCCAGTCAAAGCTGGGTGAACTCAAGCAGAGCCGGTCAGATTGGGATTTGAACCCTGGCCACTGAGATGCTAAAACAGAGCTTAATCCACTACTCTACTGATGGTGGGAGTGGTTAATGTGTATCTGGGCTTATCAGACCATCAGTGATGAAAAGGTGCTTGTGCTTTTCATTGTTTAATGACAAGGGTTTAATGAGCAGAGCACTGGTGGAGGATTAACCAGTGCTCTGAAAAGAAAAGGAAGATAAATATATGACACTGGATTCAAACCCCTACTAGGGCACGTAACACTTCAGTGGCAAACACTACTGAGTGAGCTAATTTGCCACCCTGAAAATAAGGTGAGCAACCCAGCTTATAAGCTTATAAGTCTAGAGGGGCCAACAGAAAACCACTCCTCAGTGAGAAGGGAAAATGTGAAAAAACAAAACTACTCCTTCTAAAGGAGAACAGAAAACCACTCCTGCTTTTAAGGAGGAAAACTAAAGAGGTGCTCCTCTTTAAAGGAGGAAAATAGAGAAGCTCTCCTTCTTTTTAAAGGAGGAAAATACAGAAAGATTTCTGGCAGCGTTTCAGCATAGAGACACCAAGACACAACTCCAAGTGGGACATGAGGAAGCCTTCAATAGTCTCCACACACCTGATCTCAATCAGGGTGATTGTAGCCCTGATTGGTAGATGGCTGCCCTCTGGTGGCTGGGCGGCCATGGTGTGGGTGGCTCCTTACACTGGAAACTATTTTGGCATTTAAACTAGGATTTAATTCAGTTAAAAATGAGTGAATTTGGGCTGTTTTCCGAGCTGGATTATTCATTCGTAATTCATTACACAATAACGAGACTGCAGTAGGTAGATAGTAGAGAAGTGTTGATATGTGTACCATGTCTGTAGGTTACTCTACTCCTGAGATATGAAGCCTAGAAAATGGCATGTATTTGCCACCATAATGTGGATCTGGGGTTCTAAGAGTTAAAGAACCCTTATTGTAAAGTGTCACCTACAACCCTAACAATCATACTTTTAAGTTGGTTTATTACAATATGGCTGCTGTCCAATGAAAACATGTGTCTCCATTTTTGAGTCAGGTAGCTACTGTGAACTGTGTAAATCATTTTGGAGGAATAATAAGGGTCATTAGAAATTCTTTAAAATCACTTAAAATAAACTCTTAGAATAAACTAAATTACACTGACGTCCACTGGAAGTCAAGAAGGTTTTTCCCTAGAGTTCCCTGGAGACTTTCGATTTTGGAGATACGTGTTTTTCATTGGACATCACCAGTATACACTTTAATCCTTCTCTGACCAGCCTGCAGTGGTGTGCGTCCAGCCTGAGAGTCTTCAGCTCCTGACCCTCTCTTGTTCTGGTCTGGTGCTGATGTCAGTCTGCTGGTCTGCTTGTTTCCTATAAGGGAGACAGAGATTGTCCACCTGATCAACAGGTCAGTGTTAAACGAGTTTGGTTTTGTGCATCTTAATGAATAATCAGACCTTTCTTACGTCTCAAGAACCACAAAAGGATCAGTAAGGCAATGAACAACAGGGTCAAACTCACTCCCACAGACACTCCAACCAGGTCAGCAGGAGGTCCGGCACCTGAATCTATAGAATCTATATAAAGTATATAAATATTCATTTTCAATTAAACTGAAATTGTTCTCTTCTTAAATTTGTGTAAAAACAAAATCAGTCTTTTCTCACCTCTGACTGAGATCCAGCTCTGTGGTGACTCTCCTTTCTCTGGGAGTTTACAGTGATACAGACCTTCATCTGACTGTGAGACAGTACGGATGATCATCTCTCCTGTAGTCTG
>CM067524.1:2841328-2861090 GCA_034509495.1 Acestrorhynchus altus
TATCTATCTATCTATCTATCTATCTATCTATCTATCTATCTATCTATGTTGTCACAGAGCAGCTTTATAGAAATCAAAAAAATTCCATTTTGGAAGTCCTTTCAGTTTCTTGTGTGAACAAATATTAAATTATAATGATATATTTAATCACAGTCCGCTCCTCTGTGTAGAACAGCACTGGGAACAACGCTGACCACTGAAGCATCACCACCATTCTTTCAAAAGAACCTTTATGTCTGTGTGGAAACAAATGGTTTCAGGAATTGTTCTGGGTTTCATTTGAAGTTTTATAAAGAGGAAGCAAAAGTTCTCTTTCCTGACCATTCAGGACTGTATTCAGCACAGGATCGTGTGTGAGGACAGCACAGGCAGGAGTTGGGGTCTATCTGCCCTCGCTCGCCCCCTGCAGCTTCCTCAACTGCTCTCTGATCTGTCATACATTTGCAAGCGTTTGATGTTCTAAACCATGCAACTCAGATGTAATGCTCCCTTCCTGTACCGCGCCGCCAGTCAAGTGGTTCAGTCTTCTCCACGCTCACTGCACCTTTGATGATCAGGGGATTTCTTCTACAGAACAAAGGATGTGATTAAACAACAATATGTGTGATCATGAATTGTCCCTGATCAAAAAGTGATGTTCAGGATCATTTCAGAGCTTGTGGGCTCAAAACCTGCAGCCAAAAAACAGTGTTTCAAACCGTAGACTTGCTGATTTTCACCTCAACATTAAACGGTTGTTATTTATAATCAATTTGGGTTAAAGCGGAGTTCAAACCTGTAACTTAGTCCATAAAAAAATCAGAAACCAACACAGTTCTGTCTGAAGTGACTGTAGCCCAACACAGTTCTGTCTGAACCAACTGTAGCCCAACACAGGTTTGTCTGAACCAACTGTAGCCCAACACAGTTCTGTTTGAACTGTAGCCCAACACAGTTCTGTCTGAAGGACTGTAGACCAACACAGGTTTGTCTGAACCGACCGTAGCCCAACACAGTTCTGTTTGAACTGTAGCCCAACACAGTTCTGTCTGAACTGATCAGCCCAACACAGTTCTGTCTGAATCCGACTGTAGACCAACACAGTTCTCTCTGAACCGACTGTAGCCCAACACAGTTCTGTCTGAACTGACTGTAGCCCAACACAGTTCTGTCTGAACCGACTGTATCCCAACACAGTTTTGCCTGAACCAACTGTAGCCCAACACAGTTCTGTCTGAACTGACTGTATCCCAACACATTTCTGTCTGAAGGACTGTAGCCCAACACAGTTCTGTCTGAACTGACTGTAGAACTGTAGACCAACACAGTTCTGTCTGAACCGACTGTAGACCAACACAGTTCTGTCTGAACCGACTGTAGCCCAACACAGTTCTGTTTGAACTGTAGCCCATCACAGTTGTGTATACATACATCCATCTTCAGTCATCTTCTTGTTTGTTCATCGGTTAGCTCAACAGGATTCTGATCAGACTGACTGAGTTTTCCAATTTTTACATTTGTTGCTATGGCAATATTCTGGGCTTCACAGTTGGAAGAAGCAACATCTAATGAGGTTGGGTTGTTTTTCTTATCTTTAGCTGATAGGATGTTTTTCAACACACCAGAATTCATTTTGCTGGTATCAGTCTTCATGTCATTAATGAAGATTAGAGAGACAGTGTCTATGGTAACCACATATGACATGGTCTAACACTCACACCACCATGTTTTATAGATTAGGAGATCTTTAGCAGTTTCTTATTACTTCACCGCGTTGCTTGTCAATGTTCTGTTACAAACTAATCTTGGTCTCATATGTCAATAAAACCTGTGTCCAGAGCTCTGCAGGACTGTGTATCAAACTGCATCTGCACCATTCTGTAGCCTAATATCTCTGTTAGAAAGTCTTTTATAAAACCACAGCAGAAATGTGTTCCTCATCGTGAAGTGTGTGGAGATTTTTCGTCACTGTGGTGAGAATTCTCCTGTTATCGGCTGTGCAGGTCTTCATAAGCCTACCAGCTCCTTTAAAGCCATTAAGCTCATCAGCTCATCACTCTTCTTCTTCTTAATGATGTTCTATTGATAGTGTAAGGTGACAGTCTGGTGGGATCTACAAGGTTCTACAGAAGCCACAGCTTTTGGAAAGCAACTGTTCCACAGTCTGTCCTGTCATGTGCGAACGGTGGTGTCCAGGTTGAGGAGGGTTAGGTGTGTTCTGATCTGTTCTGCTGTCCTAACTCTCTGAGACTGTGCAGCTGGAATAACACACAATCATCAATTTGGGAGCTTATGCTTCTCTTCATCAAGGTGTTAGGAGCCCATGTGAGGTCAGTTTAGGGCAACGTCTCCTTCCACATTCTACTGCTTCCCTGAGTAGGGGCAGCCGTGGCCTGGTGATTAGGATACCAGACCCGTGACTGGAAGGTTCAAATCCCTGAACTGGCAGGGCATGACTGAAAGCACTTAACTCCCCAGCTGCTGCCCGGGTGCTGTGGACAGGACTACCCATGGCTCAGGGCACAAGTGCTCACTGCCCCCTAGTGTGCGAAATCACTACGTTCCATTTTTTAAATGTTGTGGTTGAATCACAATGGAATTAGGTTTTATTTTCAAACCTGAATCAATGTTCATATCAGTTTTATAACTTTATAACTTGTTTACTCACTCTCACGATTACTCTCACTACTACCCTCACTACTACCCTCACTACTACACTTACTACTACTCTCACTACTACCCTCACTACTACACTTACTACTACTCTCACTACTACTCTCACTACTACCCTCACTACTACCTTCAATAATACTCTCATTGCTACCCTCAGTACTACCCTCACTAACACTCTAACTACTACTCTCACTACTACCCTAAATAACACTCTCACTAGTACCCTCACTAATACTCTCACTAATACCCTCACTACTACCCTCACTACGACCTTCACTAAAACCCCCACTATTACACTCACTACTACCCTCAATACTACTCTTACTAATACTCTCAGTACAACTCTCACTGCTACCTTCATTAATACTCTTACTAATAATCTCACTACTTCCCTCTCTACTACCCTCACAACTAACTTCACTAATACTCTCTCTACTACCCTCATGAACACTCTCAATACTACGCTCACTACTAATCTCACTAATACTCTCACTACTACCACCACTACTACCCTCATTAATATCCTCATTGCTACCCTCAGTACTACCCTCACTAACACTCTCACGACTACTCTCACTACTACCCTCACTAACACTCTTAACTACTACTCTCACTACTACCCTAAATAACACTCTCACTAGTACCCTCACTACTACCCTCACTAACACTCTCACTACTACCCTCACTACTACCTTCACTAATACTCTCACTAATACTCTCACTACTACACTCACTACTACCCTCACTAATACTCTTACTAATACTCTCAGTACTACTCTCACTGCTACCTTCACTAATACTCTTACTAATAATCTCACTACTTCCCGCACTACTACCTTCACAACTAACTTCACTAATACTCTCACTACTACCCTCACTAACACTCTTATTACTACCCTCACTAATACTCTCACTACTACCCTCACTATTACCCTCACTAACACTCTCACTACTACTCTCACTAACACTCTCACTACTACTATCACTACTACCCTCACTACTACTCTTACTAATACTCTCACTACTACCCTCACTACTACCTTCACTAATACCCTCACTAATACTCTCAATAATACTCTCACTACTACCCTCACTACTACTCTAACAACTACCCTCACTAACACTCTCACTAATACCCTCAGTACTACCCTCACTAATACCCTCAGTAACACTCTCACTACTACCCTTACTACTACCCTATTACCCTCACTAATACTTTCACTAATACCCTCACTAATACTCTCACTACTACCCTCACCAATACTCTCACTAATACTCTCACTACTACCCTCACTAATACTCACTAATACCCTCACTACTACCCTCACTAATACTTTCACTAATACCCTCACTAATACTCTCACTACCACCCTCACTAATACCTTCACTAATACCCTCAGTACTACCCTCACTAATACCCTCAGTAACACTCTCACTACTACTCTTACTACTGCCCTCACTAATACCCTCACTACTACTTTCACTAATACCCTCACTACTACTTTCACTAATACCCTCACTAATACTCTCACTACCACAATCCGTACTTCCCTCTCTACTTCTCTCATTGCCACTGTCAATACTAAAATCATTACTAACCTCACTACTACTCTTACTACTACATTCACTACTCCTCTCACTCCTACACTCTCTACCACTGCTAATTTCTTTGCTTGTAAGGACAATGAAACAGTCACAAATCATGTTGGAAATTGAAATGTAATGATAATAATGAATTATTTCTAATCATTAGATTAGTATAAGTATGATCTATTCTTAGGACTGTGTGAACACAGTGTGAGGACTGTCTGTCACTCCCGGTGGTTCAGAACCTCAGCAGGACTTCCTGCACTGTCCACCTTACAGGGATGATCAGAAAACACCTTGTGAATGAAAAGTGCTGTAATACCTACACCTAAAATACCCTTCATTAATCTGAGATTGTCCCATTCACTGTCCCGTTATAAAATAATATGCCTCTGAAACATCATCAGATTGACACAGATCTGAACGAATGTGTAAATACAGACGGCTGTATCCTCGGGTTAATTCTCCTGGTTACATGGTAAGATACTGCTGTCTCTGCTCAGTGTAAATGGAATTCTGCTGAAAACAGCTGTGATGGGCAGAATGAGAAGAGTGGTCATTGTCTTCTAAGGCCATGCTGAAGGCTTTGCTGTGTGCATGGCTGTAACTGGACTGAAATAACAATTTAAGATCAAGAGCGCTTGAGCCCTCTTACACCGCGACCGTACGCCGGCCCTGAGGACACTTCCACTAATACATTGCTCCTGTTTGTCAGTTTGGAGTGAGGCATTGGCTTGATTGCAGCTGTCCACAGTGATAAACGCTGAAATGTACTGTGTGACTCACCCTGATTTAGTGTAATGGAAGCTAGAATGACAGCTTCTATTAAATGACTCATCTGTTCTGATGAGGCGTACGTTTAAGAGAGGATTCGTTCTAATAAGCTGATGTTTAGGTTGTATCCGTCCGCAGGGCTTTACACAGCAAACCATAAACAATGCCTATGATCATTACACTGCCATGTCTAATGGTTGGATGTTTCTCTCTCTCTCTGTCTCACACACACACACACACACACACACACACACACACACACACACACACACACACAAACCTGTACTGTTATGGACTGGAACTGTATTGTCTTCAGCAATGAATCCAGGTTCTGTTTCAGTTCCAGTGAGGGTCAGGTTTAAGTCTGTAGTATTTGAGTATGGAGGTCTCACAGTGAGAGCTTCAATCCTGCCTTTGCTGTAGAGAAACAACGTCTGGTGTGATGATTGGTGTAGTCATCTTATATGACAGTTACTCACAACTAGCAGTGATACAAGGGACACTAACACTTCAGGAATATGTGCAGGACGTCCTACAGACACGTTTCGCCTCTTGTAGCAGGACTTTCAACTGGCATTCTTCAGCAGGATGATGCTCCCACACAGTAAGGGTTTCCCAGGAATGTGTCCACCAGAGTGAAACACTTTCATGTCCAGATTTATTGCCAATCAAGCATTTATGGACGTAACCTATGAGTGCAGGACCTACAGGTCCAGCTGAACATCTATGGGTCAATGTGGTGCAGGATCCCATAGGGAACCTCCATGACCAACCGGATCTCATCTTATATCCAGACGAGATGATCGACAGGGAACTCCTTCCAGTACAGTTTAATAAAGTCATCCATTACTCTGATACTGTAATTACTTACACAGATCCTCATTACATTCATACACAGAAAGATTCAGTCCAACAGCTGCTTACTGGGGTCTTTATTTATCAGTGTGTGTTTATGAATATGTTCTTCATAATAAATATAGAGGCAGTAGAATATACACTGATTATTGAGAGTAATTCCATTATGTTTGAAAACTCAGTTACTTTAATATCAGCTGAAGCTGAAGTCGGTGTGTGTGTGTGTGTTTGTGATGAAAATAATAATGATGGGATTGATAATCAGCATGACCATTAAACGCCCACCGTCTGACCACTGTCAGCGCTCCGCCGTGCGGCAGCACCACAGAGTACACATCTACAGAATGCATTAACATTTAGCAGCGTTATTAATAGCTGGGCAATTAGAACAGCCTTCACTCTGCTGCTAAATCAACACACACACAGCAGAGCGGCGCAGCTTTCCACCGGACATGACTTTCTGACCTCTACCTTCACACTGCCAATGTAATCCATTCTTACGCTCTTTAAAGGCTGCTTTAACAGTGTGTTTCCTTTCCTCTATAAAGTCCTGTATCTGTAGATACAAGGCTTTTGCGTAAAGCAATGAAGAACATATTTCCATATTTATACTGTTACTGACTATTTCTACAAAATCATTGTTGACATCAATATAACTATACTGACCAAAACCCAATCAGTGCTCCTGTCTAATCTTCTTTCCTGCATTAACAAACAAACAAACAAACAAACAAACAAACAAACAAAGAACCCATAAACTGAAAAAGGGTTGATGGAGAAATAACAACAGCCTTGGGTTCTTCCTGTTGTCCCTTTATCTCTTAGAACCCGTGATCCACACTGTGGGCAGTTTCAGGATCAGAGTAACAAACAGACATGACATAACACACTACACCTTCTACCCCATCTAACCCTCTCAGCACCCTGAGATGAATTATCAGAGAGTAACTCAGATCAGAAAACATCTTCCCTCTGTTCAACCTGCATACAGACTCTGACTGATCAGAGAGAGGGGGCGGGGCTGATGACATCAGTGACCCAGATATTGGTTTACATTACATTTACATTTACATTTTCGTCATTTATCAGACGCCCTTTTCCAGAGCGACTTACAAAAGTGCTTTGCTGTTTACTTAGAACATCCTTAGCTAGTAGATAAGGCTGGAATCTAGAGATTCCACACATTTAGACTGTGTTGAAACAAGTCTTTATGGAGTTAAATCCTCCTGAAACAGATGAGTCTTCAGTCTGCGTTTGAAGACAGTGAGGGACTCGGCTGTTCGGACTCCCAGGGGAAGTTCATTCCACCATTTTGGTGCCAGAACAGAAAAGAGTCTAAATGCATGTTCTCCTTGCATCCTGAGGGATGGTGGGTCAATATAAAGGAAAATGAGAAGGGAGGGGCTGATTACTCTCAAATTTCAGAATAAAAGTCCTGAGAAGGGATAATACTGAAACATACAAATAATAAAAATGATGAAGAACATTCAGGTTGTTTTTTATTTTACTTTGTCAACTTATTATTATTATTATTATTATTATTATTATTATTATTATTATTATTAATAATATCTTTGTGAATATAAAAATAAACATCCAATAGAATTTATGTTATATAAAGAGTTTTAGTCTTTATGAGTAAAATCTGAAAAACCTTTTTGATCAAAACATGGCTAAATGCATATATATATTCAAATTCTGTTCATATTTGAATGAAGATTTCCTGGCAATAACAATGTCTGGTATGTGTGACCGTCTCCTGTTCAACAACGCATTATAAATGTAGATATAAGAATGTCAAACTACAGAAACATCACACAAAATTAGTCTAAAGTTCTAAAGGTTGAGTCCCGTTGGTCTTTTAGTGTTGGAGATCAGAGTCCATCACTATCTGCTGAATCTGGACCTTCAAAAACAACGGCTACACAGGCAAAAGTATTGGGACACCCACTCATTCACTGTTCACACAAATTAAAGAGTTTGTCTGCTGTTGTTGGAGTAACTGTCTCTACTGTCCAGAAAAGACATTTTACTAGATTCTGAAACATTGTTGTGAGGATTTGATTGTATTCCGTGACAACAGTGTCCATGAGTTTTGAGGTGGGATTTCCACAAACATCAGGTTCCCATGACCCTGTTTAAAGGACCTTTTCTACCTTATCATCTGTGTACGAGTAGTTTGTCCAGAGGAGGAGGGTCTTGAGGGACTTTCTCCTGCACCGCTGCCTGTTGGCTCAGTGGGGGGTTATGTCTTATCCTTTGTTTCACATGTTTTTTGTGAAGCTGCTCTGTTGTAAAATAAAAGCACTATACTCATAAACGCAGATATTTGATTGATATTGGTCAGTCCTGACCACTGCATACCGGGAACACCCACTTACCTACAACATCACGGACGGGTTCTTGTTTAAAGGTGCTGCTCAGGGAGCGTTAGTGTACTCTGTACTAAACTGACTGTATTTAAATATCCAGAGGTTTTAATGTTATGGCTACATGCTGTAGGATTAGTCTGATCAGTTCTGTTGTTTTTAATTGTACGTTAATTAAGGAGAACTGTTGCTGAAAGTCATTTGGTTCATGAATAATATAAACTCTGCTCCAATCAGTCAGTGACTCTCCTCGCTTCCATCCAGAGAAGAGAAAGCGTTGAAGAAATGTAACCAGATTCTTTTCTTCTATTGGCTGCTCTGAGACTCCATACATACAGACATCTCCTCCATCCCTCCATCCCTCCATCCAGCTGCTGCTCGGAGAGGCTGCAGACCTCCTGATGGTGGAGGAGGTATCTGAGATGTTGTGAGCTGATCTCCTGGGAGGAGAAGAGTGGAGCTGCAGAGCAGGACTCATTAGTGCTGAATGACTGATCAGAGGATCACAGTGTGTCTATAAACACCTTTCATTTCAAAATCTGTATAAATCATTCTGATCCATCTTCAACTCATTTTATTAACGTTTTAGAAATATTCTACCAATCACAGCGCAGGGGGCGTGGCATACGAGTAAATGCAGGCGCAGGTATCAGAACATTAACCAATCACAGCGCAGTGGGCGGGTTCTGTTTTTTCTCTCTCTCTCGCTCGCTCTCTCTCTCGCTCTCTCTCTCTCTCTCTCTCTCTCTGTTCTGTCTTTCTCTCTCTCTCTCGCTCGCTCTCTCTCTCTCTCGCTCGCTCTCTTTCTCTCTCTCTCTCTGTTCTGTCTTTCTCTCTCTCTCTCGCTCGCTCTCTCTCTCTCTCTCTCTCTCTCTCTCTTTCTCTCTCTCTCTCTCTCTCTCTCTCTCTCTCTCTCTCTCTCTCTCTCTGTTCTGTCTTTCTCTCTCTCGCTCGCTCTCTTTCTCTCTCTCTGTTCTCTCTCTCTGTTCTCTCTCTCTGTCTCTCTCTGTTCTCTCTCTCTCTCTCTCTCTCTCTCTCTCTCTCTAACTGTAAGTAACGGTCCGGAGAGCCGTTACCTTACTGTTCTGTAGACCGTTAGTCAGTCCGGTTGTGGTCAGTATGGACTCGGCTCTGTTGCGCATGCTTATCGGGGAGTTCGGGGAGCCCAACTGCAGCCTGATGGACGCGTTTGAGGACGGGTTCTACCAGAACAGCTCTGTGTCTCCAGTCAGCCTCGAGGGTGAGGATTTTAGGGGTCCTGGACCCTCTGCCCCCCTGATCCTGACCCGGACCCCCTGCCCCTGCCCTGGACCCTCTGCCCCCTGACCCGGACCCCCTGCCCCTGCCCCAGACCCTCTGCCCTCCTGCCCCTTCCTCAGACCCTCTGCCCCCCCTGCTGCTGCCCCGGTTCCAGCTCATGGCTGTTCTGTGTTGTTTGAAGGTCTCTACTGTAGCGCCACCACGGATGAGATCGGAACCTGCTGGCCCAGAAGCAGCTCAGGTCGGATTGTGGAGCGGCCGTGTCCGGAGTTCATCAACGGGGTGAAGTACAACACCACCAGTAAGTCCATCCTTACTGATCTCTGATCAGCTGCAGCCAGTCTCTCTCTCACACACTGCCCCATGCTGACCAGTACAGCCCGCTCAAAACCAGTAACAGTGCACACTCTCTAAACATGCAGTGAGCTTCAGCAGTGGTGGGGCTCTGTGGAGGTACCTGCTGGTGTGATGGAGAAGAGGCTGTAGAGCTTCCCGGGCTCTGGTTTAGGGTCTGAACTGATCCCGATTATTCTGATCAGGTTGGAGATCCTGCTCTTTACAGGTTTCAGGAATTTTAGATGAATCTGATGAACTGAGTTATACGACAATCATCATCATAGTAATAATAATGAGAAGAGGTCTTCAGTATTATGGTCTTCAGTATTATGGTCTTCAGTATTATGGTCTTCAGTATTATGGTCTTCATTCACAGTGTGAGTTACAGCAGTGTTACAGAGTCAGCACCTCCACACACTCTACACTCAACATGCTGCTTCACTCCGACCTTCACCAGCCGAGCAGGCAGTGAGGCTGGAACCGCTGGCTGAAGAATGATGATCAGGAATATGTTCATGATGTCTTTATAAATCACTGCAGCTAAACGACCGTTTATTGATTTGACTGTGAAACTGGATGTAGTGTGTGTTTGTGAAGCTTGGTCCTTAATTCTACATTTTAGGAAGGTTATGTTCCTGCAGATGTCAGATGTTCACCACTCAGTCCTGCGTGATGTCGGCTGAGTTTCAGTGCTGTTAGATCATTGGGTGCAGTGTAGGAATGCTCATCTTCATTAACCTCGAGAACTCTACACTAATTCTGTGGGATGTTTTCAAAACGTTGTAGAGTATTTATAGGAGACAGTCACAGATACTGTTCAGCAGATCCTCGACTCCTCTGATTTATGTAAATATTAACACCTTTGTATGAATTTGACCCTGTTTATTTCTCAGATCCTAGAGATGGTGAAAGGGAAATACATTTGAATTCAATTTAAAAATGATGAAATTGAAAAGGAAATAAAAAGTTTTCAATAAAATATAAAAAACAACCTGAAAATCCTTTATTATTTTTGTTATTTATGTTTCAGTATTATCATTTTTTTCTTCTTTCTTATCAGTCAGAGTCTGTATGCAGGTTGATCATCAGCCCCGCCCCCTCTCTCTGATCAGTCAGAGTCTGTATGCAGATTGAGAATCAGCCCCGCCCCCTCTCTCTGATCAGTCAGAGTCTGTATGCAGGTTGATCATCAGCCCCGCCCCCTCTCTCTCTGATCAGTCAGAGTCTGTATGCAGGTTGATCGTCAGCCCCGCCCCCTCTCTCTGATCAGTCAGAGTCTGTATGCAGGTTGATCATCAGCCCCGCCCCCTCTCTCTGATCAGTCCTACTGATAAAGAAGAGAGAGGTCTGAGATATATGAGAGACAAAATGAGAAAAAATTCCAGGAAATCACATTGTAATATTTTTAAAGAATTTATTTGTAAATTATGGTGGAAATTAAGTATTTGGTCAATAACAAAATTTCAAATTTGAAGTCTTCAGCAGGTTGGCACACACTGTAGCTGGTATTTTGGCCCATTTCTGCATGCAGATCTCCTCTAGAGCAGGGCGACACGGACTTTCATGGGGGCTGAGGTCTGGAGACTGGCTCGCCCACTCCAGGACCTTGAAATGCTTTTGATGGAGCCACTGCTTCATTGCCTGAGAGGTGTGTTTGGGATCATTGTCATGCTGGAAGACACAGCCACGTTCCATCTTCAATGCTCTCACTGATGGAAAGAGGTTTTGGCTTAAAATCTCACAATACATGGCCCCATTCATTCTTTCCTTAACCCGGATCAGTCATCCTGTCCCCTCTGCAGAAAACTCAGCATTCTTCTTCTTCCAAACAAAAAGTTCTATTTAGGTTTCTTCTGACCACATGATGTTCTCCCAGTCCTCTTCTGGATCATCCATATGCTCTCTGGTAAATTTCAGATGGGCCCGGACATGTACTGGCTTAAGCAGAGGGACAAGAGTCCCTCTTGGCGTAGTGCGTTACAGATGTTGTCCTTTGGTACTTTGTGTAACATTCGTGTAGTTCTGGGATTTTTGGTCACCACTCTCATGATCATTTTCACCCCATTTTCACCCCTCACTCCGTGGGGGCCCAGATCAAAGGAAAATGATCAATGGCCTGGTATGTCTTCCATTTTCTTAAAATTGCTCCAACAGTTGATTTATTTACACCAACTTGTTGTAGAGTCACTCTTCCCAGCCTGGTGCAGGTCTAGAGTCTTGGTCATGGCTGAGTTTGGAGTCTGACTGTTTGATGCTGTGGATGGGTGTCTTATACAGATAACAAGGTCAAATGGGTTCCATTAATACAGGTAACGAGTGGAGGACAGAAGAGATTCTTAATGAAGAAGTTACAGGTCTGTGAGAGACAGAAATCTTGCTTGTTTGTGGGATTTATTTTCCACCATAATTTACAAATAAATTCTTTAAAAATCATACATACATGTGATTTCTTGGATTAGTTTTTTCTCATTTTGAACCTATGATGAAAATTAGAGACCTCTCTCATCTTTATAAGTAGGAGAACTTGCCCCACTGTAATCCTGTAGGAAGATCTGCTGGACCATGCTGTTATCATATGAACAGGCAACTAGGTAGGTGTGTCTAATAGAGTGGACAGTGAGTGGACAGGGTTTAAAATCTCCAGCAGCACTGCTGTGTCTGATCCACTCGTACCAGCAACACACACTAACACACCACCACCATGTCAGTGTGACTGCAGTGCTGAGAATGACCCACCACCCACATCATATCTGCTCTGTGGTGGTCCTGTGGGGTCCTGATCATTGAAGATCAGGGTGAAAGGAGGAGAATAAAAACACTGCACACTGAATGAAGTTTGCTCAGAGATGTTTGTATTTCAGTGGCATTAGGAGACCATAACTCAGTTTTCCTTCCTCTTACGAGAGCTGACATTTGTCACTACAGCTTTGGCTGTTATTCTGCTGAGCCCTATCTCTGTGCCAGCACCCATCCTGACCGTGGCGGAGGCCTGAGGGGCACATTATGTAGTGATTACCCAGACTCTGCATTCTTTCTAACGATCTTTTATCAGAATGCCTGACCTGCTGTAAACTCCTCAAGGCATCTGAACTCCCCAGGTCACTCTGGGACAGGGTTTGCACTGTCCAGTCTTTCACAAGAGAGAGGACAGGCTCCTGTTCCCTCTGGCAATGCTGTGGTTCTCTGTTGTTCATAGGTCACATCTAAAAACAGACTAGGAATTAAAAGAGAACACAGAGCCAAACAAGCCAAGGAGATCACACTGGAGCCCACTGCTGTATGTCAGGAATGCCACCACAGATGGGAAACGTGACTGCTGATGGGAATGCTGTGGATGAAGTTTATGAGTTCCATTTGACGTGTTAATGAATATTATTCCCAAATTGCAGCAGAAAAAGAACATTAGGGACAATGTCCAAATGTTTCTGGAGACCCCTTCTAACATATGCACCCCTTCATGTATGAGCATATATGGTCACCGTGTCTAATGCCACACATTGTCTAGAGGGGAATAAAGCCCCCCAGCATTGAGCTGTGGAGCAGTGCTCTCCATACAGCACTTTTGGGGTGAGGTGGTGTGGTGATTGACCAACATTTGTCAGCTTTTTTGTCATTGGAGACAACCAACAAATCCATGTGTGGAGGCATCATAGTCAGCACCAAGATCAATGGTTTCTGGCCACACATCCAGAAGGTGTCATGGTCTGGGTGCAATTTCGTCTGAGGCCAGATCACCTGTGTTTGAAAATGTGTGGGACGCTTTTGTGGGACGTTATCAACACTCCACCCACTCCACTCCAAAGTGTTTGCTGATTATGTAAACTGTGATTAAAATATAGTGACTTTACTTCAGGATTAATCTGCAGCTCATCTTATTTAAACGGAATTATTAATACACAAAGATCAGATGATGATATTCAGCATTAACTGGATCAGGACGTCTCTGATGATTACCTACTTAGAGAGACTTCAGCTGAGAATGTAGAACAGCACTGCTCCAGCGCTTTTCAATGGCCATTTAATTAGGCGTCTGTCAGACCGATGTTGCTCTGTGCTCTGTGGCGTTCGGGCACTTCTCCAGAGTCAGGCGTCCACTGTAGCGCTCAGTCATGCTTTCTCGACCGCCTCGGGAAGTGAAACAGTCTTAATCCTGCTTAATTTGGGGCACTAATCTGTATCCTGATTGAGCAGCTCATCATTAGCTAAATGACTGGCTTGTTCATCAGATCAGATTTGTGGAAGAAACTGAGCTGATGAATGAAAGCGTCAGCTCCATGACAGTGTCAAAGGTGCCAGTGAGTGAAGCATAATGACCAGGACATGTTCAGAGACGCAGCTTCATTCTTCTGAACTCAACACCTCCTGCAACCAGCTCCTTTCACTCAATGCAATCAGTTCCTCACAGCAATGTTTATTACAGCGTGGCATTGTTACACTGTTAAAGGAACAGCATCAGGAATACTGTATGAGACCTGACGCTAGCTAGTGTGAGAAACCCTGGTGAAGACATCTATTTTAGCTGTTCATGTTATTCCTGTTAGCTCATCATCCCGTTGGAACACCCAGTTGTGTCCAAGCTTCAACCATCCAGCTGTGGGTTGAAAGTTCTACTGAAGAATACTGAGGTAGACCTTGCTCATTGCTCCATCCACTTTGTGCCATGTACCAGTTCCACTGGCAGCAGAACATGCTCAGGTGCTACCACCACCATGCTTTATGCAAGCTTCAGTTGAGCTTGAAGGTATTGATTTCAGTCTATGGCGATGTACAACTATCTCACTCTTGATTGTTAACAGATCTTCCAGAAGCTTCCAGTTTATGGAAGGTCTGTGTCTTGGTGGTTGTAGAGTTCTTCCTGACCCTCTGAACCATTTTCTCTCATTTGAGGTTTTGATCTTCTTCCAGTCCTTCTTCTATGAACCTGCAGTTGTATAGAAATTGCTCCAGTAAGGTTTCTGATCTGTGAAAATACACAGCCATTCTTCTCAGATCTGCTCTGAGCTCCCTGGACTTTCCCATTGTGCTGTTGGTCAGTCCAATCAGTGCTGCCATTGAAGCCTTTTTATGTGGCACAGAAAAGCTGCCAGCTGTAGCCCATCATGACCACCGTCAGCACCACTGAATTAATCATATAAGGGAAAAATTGTGACTTAATAATTTAGTTTGTGGAAGATGTGTGTAACTCATTCTGCTCCAGACCAGTTAAAGAAATCTCTGGAAGGTCAATGTTACAGTCATGTCCATAGTGAGTGTATGAACACAACCCACCACAAGTGGAGTTCTGGAATGATGTTTGGGAGAAGGTCATGCTAAGGCCAAATGCCTTCTGTTGTGATGAAGATTTGCACCCTACCACCTCCTCCGCTCCTCCAGCTTTTCCACATTTCATGCTCTGCCTTTACTGGGCTGTGTTGGGGGGGGAGGCAGGGGGGGGCTCTGGTTTTGAGCATCATCGTTGGAATCCACCCACATCTGTAGCCCACTCTAAAGCCTGTTTCTCAGTTCCCTCTGCCGTGCCCGGACCGCTGAAAGCGTGTCACTCAGAATCAGGTTAGTAACTCAATAGACCAGCAGAGGACATTTCCTCCTCTGAGTCTTACAGCCAGCGTCCTGACCACCAGGTCTGCATGACCCCTGTACTTACGCTGTCATCCCACTCTGCGGCCCACTCAGACACGATGAAGGCTGTTTCATAACGCTGGCCCGTATGGATTGTGACTGGGATTTGTTCTCGTACATGTCTGAGCTGTTCAGACTCTGCAGCAGGGCAGTAATGTGGATCAGCCGCTCGCGATTAGCACGAGGTGTGAAGCCCTGGAGGTTCGGCAGAATTAACACACTCCCGTGGCTGGGGAGGTGCCGAGCCAAGCTGGTAAAAATAGACGGGTGAATTAGATGGCGTGAGCTATATCTGTAAAGACCCAAATAATGCCCCCCCCATATTTATTTTCATTTTATGCATAAATGTGTTATTACTTCATCAGCTCAGTGTTCCTCAGAACAACCTCGGGCTAAAACCAGTCCCAAAACCCCTGAAGACCCCACAGAGCACACCTGCACCAGTTCATTAGGAGATAATGGAGCTGTGATGAGTGGGGTCAGGACTGTTAGACAGTACGGTTCTGTGAGGTATCCGTGGCTGATATTCTCTGATAAATATGAAAATGTTAGTGTTGGTTCGTTTTGGAATTGCAGCTGTTAAACTGTCCTGTGAATGAGAGGGAGGCAGGTGGAAAGGTGAAGATGTAAGGAGTGGAGGTCGTAAAGGTGGATGACTTCAAGTTGGGTCAACCATCCAGTGCAATGGTTAGTGCAGAGAGGAGGTGAAGAAGAGGGTGCAGGCAGGATGGAGTGGGTGGAGACGAGTGTCGGGGCTGATGTATGACAGAAGGAGAGCAGCAAGAGTGAAAGGGAAGGTTTATAAGACAGTAGTGAGACCTGCTATGATGTCTGGTTTGGAGACGGTGGCTCTAAAAGACAGGAGGCTGAGCTGGTGGTGGAGGTGGTGGAGATGAAGCTGCTGTGATTTTCATCGGGAGTGATGAGGATATACAAGATTAGAAATGAGCAGATCAAAGAAGAAGAAGAAACTAGAGATGTCCTATTTTTACCTTTAGCAGAAACTGGCAGTGCAGGGTGATTTTGTTACTGTGATTGTGTGCATAAGGGGGTGAAGACCACTGTCCCCACAGAAACCCCAGCTCCATATTTAATGCTGCATGTCTCTGCCTCTGTTTGCTTCTCTGGATGAAAGTTAAAGAACAGCCTGAGCGGTTCTGCTGCGGATCAGCCATACACACCGTCAGGAAGAACAGCCTGGAGTGAATTTGTACTCCGGACCTGAAGATCCCACCTCTGCACAGCCGGAGCTCCTCTGACTAACAGGGAGACCTGCGTCTCTGCTGTTCCCACTCCGGGCTGGAACGCCGCTGCATAATGCATCTGTCCACGAGGGGGTGCTCAAAGCTCCAACCCCAACCCTACAGGAAAACGAGAAGGGAGGAGGGGCTGTTTGCTGTCATTCTTTTTTCACACAGTGTTCAAATTTCAGAATAAAAGTCCCGAGAAGGGACAGTACTGATAGAAACATGATTTTGGTCATTTTTTGACCATATTAGAGAAATTTAGGATCTGATATGTGTGACTGTCTCCAATACATACTTTTAAAAGTTCACCAAACTATGAAAACATAAGGAGTCCAGTTTGCTAATGAAAGGAGTCCATTATAATACCGTTAATATTCATACCCACCTACTCACAACTGTGATTCATGTTGCTGTTCACTGCACATCATCATCATCATCATCATCATCATTATTATCATTATTATCATCATCATCATTATTATGATTATTATCATCATCATCATCATCTTCATTATTATTATTATTATAATTATAATCATTATTATTATTATTATTATTATGATTATTATTACTATTATTATTATTACTATTATTATTATTATTACTGTTGTTGTTGTTGTTGTATTTCCATAACAGTTCCCTCTCATATTTGTATAAACTGATTATTTCTATTTTTAAATACGCTGCTCTTGGGCTGTAACTGGAACCTTGAGAACATCCTTTTCTGACGGGATATAAATGGTAATAAATCTCATTGAACCCCTGAGCGACCAGTTACCGTGGCTGTAACAGGGTGTGGAATACTGGAGATCGGGTGATCCGTACTGGTCCAGCACTGTGGAGTGTGGAGGACACTGGTTCTGATTCTGATTGTGTCGTGGGTTAGTGCTGCTGAGGCTGTTGTTTCCCGTTTCCTGCCTGAAGCAACGGGTTCCTGTTCAAGCAGGCTGTGAGAGTGACAGCGGCGTTACTCGCCGCAGGCCTGCGTGAGCCGTGTGTCGTCCTGACGGTGTTGTGGAGGGTGTGTATGTGCAGACCACCTACTCCTGTCCGCACACAGCTAATGAATGCAGTGGTGCCGGAGACCCCCGTCCAAACCACACCTCTGCTCTGGAAAGCTGAGGAACGCTCGGACTAGACCAGCTGACATGAACAGGTTTGATCTGTGATGAAGCTCCTTAAAGTCTACACTGAGGTTATTCTCATGGTGTTTAAATGTAATTAAATACTTCATTACATAATTACATTACGTTTCTTATGAACAGCTTTCAGGTCTGTTACCTGTGTGTTTACAGTTTAGCAGTGTTGTCACGGTGTTAACGTGAACGGGCGCCCCCTGCGGGACGGTAAATGCAGATCACGCTGTGAGCGCCCCCTCACGGATAGCTGAACACATGCATTTGTGTGCAAGCTGAGAGATCCAGCGTGATCAGTGACAGAAGCATATTACAGCATGTTACGCTGTTGTGACTCTCACACCTCTAGTACACAGCGTGTGTAAGCTGCCCAGCTGTGTTTCATAATCTCCATCAGCCTCCGTGAGCTTTTTCTGACGTTCAGATTTCACTTGTGTACAGGTTATTATGGTCTGGATTTTGAGCAGTGTTCCACATGGCTCTGCGGCCTGATGGCTGCTGGACCTCGTTAAACTGGTTGCTCTCTCTCTAATCTGCCATCAGTCCATCAGTCATCAGTCATTAGATATTATTATTATTATTATTGTTATTATTATCATTATTATTATTATTGTTATTATTATCGTCATTATTATTATTATTGTTATTATTATTGTCATTATTATTATTATTATTGTTATTATTATCATTATTATTATTATTGTTATTATTATTATCATTATTATTATTATTGTTATTATTATTGACATTGTTATTATTATTATTATTGTTATTATTATCATTATTATTATTATTGTTATTATTATTGACATTGTTATTATTATTATTATTGTTATTATTATCATTATTATTATTATTATTATTATTATTATTATAATGATAATAATTATTATTATTGTTATTATTATTATTATTGTTATTATTATTATTATAATGATAATAATAATAATAATTATTATTGTTATTATTATTATTGTTATTATTATTATTGTTATTATAATAATGATAATAATTATTATTGTTATTATTGTTATTATTCTTATTGTTATTGTTATTATTATTATTATTATTATTATAATGATAATTATTATTATTATTATTGTTATTATAATGATAATTATTATTATTATTATTGTTATAATGATTATTATTATTATTGTTATTATTATTATTGTTATTTTTATTATTATTGTTATTATAATGATAATTATTATTATTATTATTATTGTTATTATTATTATTATTATTGTTATTATTATTATTATTATTATTATTATTATTATTATTATTATTGTTATTATTATAAATATTATTATTACTAAGCCGTGTAACCTGCCATCAGTCCCGTAAATATTAATAACACTCTTTTTAAGAGGTTAATGTATCTTTAAAGCAGCTCTGTGTTGTGGCTTTCTCACGCTCACCCGTCCTGACCGTACGTCCGTCTGCGCCGGCGCTCTGCAGTCGTTACGAACAGTGGTGTCCGTCAGCTGCACCGCCCGTGGAAAAATCAGACCGGCCAAGCAGAACTCAAATGAACACCTCAGTGGAGCACCGTCAGCATCTGCTACAGCCGACTGTGAGGACGGAGCATTCATGACGTTTGGGTGGTAGTTGTGTCAGCTTTTCCATTAACCTTTAGAACTGCAGGTCAATTCTGTAACATTATTAAAGCATTTATAGACACAGAGACAGTCACTCACACTGTTATATTCAGGGATCATTTCAGATTTTCATTTGGGATGTAAATGTGAACAGAATTTTAATATTTGTATGAGTGTGATCATATGCTACTTACACCTGCTTTTGTTGTCTGCTTTTTTATTTTACTGAAAATGAATTATTTATAATAATTCATTCACTCTCTTTGATCAGTCAGAGTCTGTGTGCAGGTTGATCATCAGCCCCGCCCCCTCTCTCTGATCAG
>CM067524.1:2881030-2942973 GCA_034509495.1 Acestrorhynchus altus
AAAACAGTTCTCCCTGAAAACACTGAGAATTATAAAGAACCGTTTATGTTGACCAAAGCTGTACAATGTGAAGGTTAATAATTCAAGTCTGTGACACTGGCCCTGTGGTCAGACCAGGTCTTGAAACATCTGGGCCCTCTCAGGTCCTGCCAAGTATGATCCATCCTAACAGGACAGTCTCACACCCTGCCACCAACCACCAGCCGTAACAATCAGCCAGACACTGGCTGCTATCAGCCCTCGGCTCCAGGGCCGACCACCCAGCTTCCACCGTCATCCTGCAGGAGGAATGAAATGTCAGTGGGAGAAAGGCAAGTCATGAAAACTGTAACAGATGAAATGAAGAAACTCCAGCAGAAATGTAGACACTCCTTTCAGAGATTGCAACAAAATGGGTCAGGGCACCAAGGTAAGGGTTACTGTGATGAACCGTCAGAGACACAGATCTTTAACCCTGTGTCTCACTTACCCACAGCATGAAGCTGACATTCCTCCTGTAACTGAGCCGGAGTTACTGTCTTCCAGATTAACACTTGTTTATTCCAGGTGGGTGGGGCCAGGTGTTCCCAATGTTTCGATGGGATTAAACATTAGATAAACAGTGGAGCTTTGAGAGAATTACAAACGTTTTTGTTCACAATTTAATAGATTATACATTAAATTAAATATTTGAGGACAGTTTTTGTTTTACTGTTGATCAGATTGACTTAAACCCTCAGATTGTCTCCAATTATTATAATATTCCATAAGGGGTTTGTCATTGTGGGTGGAGCTTAGCCCTACTGGAAAAGAAAGTCCGCATCACCATTAAGCAGTTCAACAGATGAAGCATGATGTTCTCTAAAATCTCCTGGTACACGCTGATAGACCCTCTGGATGAACACCAGCAGATGACATGCCCCTAAACCATCACAGACTGGGAAACTTCACACTGGACTTCAGATTGGATTCTGTGTCTCTCCACTCGTCCTCCAGACTCCAGGAGCTTGAGTTGAGATTCTCGGACTTTTGATTTCCAAATGAGGAGGACTTTGGTGCTCTACAGTCTAGTTCTTTTTCTCCTTAGTCCAGGTCAGACCCTTTCGAGGCTGTCTCTGCGTTAGGAGGGGCTGGATATTAGGAATGCTGCAGTCAGACCCCCTTTCCTGGAGATTGTATGTGGGGGTCATTGTGGAGTTGTGGAGTTGTCTTCTGGACAACTGTCAGCTCAGCAATCTTCCCCATAACTGTGAGTGTGTGCTGAACTGGACAGATAAGATAATCCTTCATTAGTTCAGCAGTGGAGGAATGTTGAATGTTCCAGTTTTAGGGGAAGGACCATTTCAACCAGGGCCACAACACAGCAGATCCCACTGGTTGCACCATGCTTGTGAAAGGGTTAAACACACTCCAGGTCTCAGACAGGAGCAGGCGAAGGTTCTGAGCCACATTTCTGTTTTTTTTTGTTTTTCTGCAGAACTGATATGAAGTGATCTGTGGGGTTGCAGGTGGGTTACAGTAGAGGAATGATAAAAATGTCTGGGGCATGGGGACCTCCTGACCCACACTGAGAGCCACTAAAGCCAAAGAGCTGCTTGGATGATTTTCTGCTTCTGAAGCCTGAAGTCTGAAACATGACTCAGATTAAACACCAGCCTGCTTTTGAAGTAGCTTCACACAGTGACCATAACATCATACAGTTCTGGACATGGCAAGCTGAGGCAGTCTTTTATTTTAACAGGGAGAAAAACAACTTCATGACCAGCCCCTCTCCACTGTTAGACAGGATCTCATCAGTGTAATCAGATGGACCTGAATAAAGGCCGTGTTTAGTATTCAGGACACTCAGAACACTCAGGAGTTTCAGACCTCCCCAGAGTCTGCAGTCTCACAAATGGCCAGTCAATACTGTGAACTTGGGAGTCCCATGCTGAGGAAATCTGTCTGAATGGTGATGAAATGAGATTCCTTTATCCTCCACTGATCCTGGTCCTGATTCTCCACATGGCAAGTTCCTCATTTCAGATATAGGCTTATGCAGAACATGCTGATGCATTTTTGCTCATGTGCTCATGTCTTTACCTCGATTAAAATGTAAACATTCAACCATTTTCGTCCTTAGAGTGCAGGTAAACTATGTTTTTGGGCACAGGCTAAAATTTTAAACTGATCAATTATACTTTTCCTGTTCCAAACCTGGCTAGTGCTCCCCCTAGTGGAACCTGCATCTGTATCAGCTGGTGATAAAATAAAGAGGACTTTTCCTCTATAATGGTCTCTGATTGGTTGCTTTGTACCCTGCTCTTTCCTCATCGGGCTTTGTTCCTTACCCTCTAACATGAATTTTTCAGATGCATTGAGGGGGTGTTAATGTCCTCTTTAACCCTCAGAAGAACAACAAGAACAACAACAATAATAATTGAATTAATTATGAGTTTATCAGGGAAAACTCTGAGAAAGGAGGCTCTAGTTCCCTGTTGATCATCTACTCTGGGTTTTGGAAAGGATCCTGTTGCTCATCAAATCAAATCAAATTGTGTTTGTAAATCGCTCTTCACAACTGATGTTGTCAGAGTTGCTTTACAGAAATCAAGAAATTAAAAAGGTGAACAAAACAGATAAAAAGGATAAGAAATAGACCCTCTAGAGAGCAAGAGAACGGGTGGCAGTGCAGGAAAAACTCCCTCACAGCTGGAGGAGAAACCTCTGGAGGAACCAGGCTCTGGCAGATCTGACTAGAACAGCTGAACTGAGGAGAGAACCAGAAGAACATAAACATGGAGCATCCTGAAACATCAGCCTCCAACCATCTCCACCATCACAAACATGAGTAATCACATGATCACGAGTCAGACCGCAGTACAAACATCCCAGTTTATCATAAATCTCAGTTTACCATTAATCCCAGTGTCCATGAAACCCTGGATCTGCAGCCTGTAATTAAGCTGAGACATTACTTACCAAATGCTTCACTGAGGTGGAGGTATAGTTCCGTACGGCATCCTGCAGCACATTCACCCACAGATGTAGCAGCTGGACCTGTAGATCCTGCACACTCATAGGTTTTTGCTCTTAGCTGCTCCCATAAATCCTTGATTGGTGATAAATCTGGTGAGTGGCCAAGGAAGTGTTGAAGTCGGGTGGAGACATTCCTGGAAAACCCTTGCTGTGTGTGGGAGCATCATCCTGGTGAAGATGTTCTGTGGACATATCACTGAGCTGTTAGTGTCTCTCGTGTTACTACAAGAGGTGAGCGACTGTTGTATAATGTTTTTTATAGTCAGATTATCAAATAAAGCCTCCAGTTTTAAATCAATAGAATTTATGCTTTAAATAAGGCTTTATCAGGTTAAGACAAAGTTCAACTCAAGGACTAAAGCTCTCAGCTGGCAGGAGTGAACCTTACTGATACTTATGCAGCTGTTACTGTTCTTTTGTTTACTGAATGTTGTGAAAATCAATTTGCAGTGATGTGTTGTTCTGTGTTCACCTTGCCCAAAAGCCCTTTCCATAACAAACAGCCGAGAGCGCCAACTGTTTACAAGACTCATCATATATTAGCATTATGAATGCATTACTGTCATTGTGATCACTCTGAAATGAATTACAGCCATGACCTCAATGGACAAAAAACAGCTGTGTCAACAGACCTGGGGGCCATCCGGCGTGGTGGACGGGGTGTGGTATTGTTCACTTTTGTCACGGGGGCTTTACACTTTATGAGCAACCATTCAGGTTTACAGTTTTCTCATTGACTGAATTACTGAAAAGCAGAATGAATTAATGAGAAGGGTGGGACAATACACAAAACACACTCCCATCATTTCAGTTTGATACTGGGATGAGTTTACTATACAAACCATAGTGGTAGGAATCTGTGGAAGGAGTAGAGACGGGAGCTATATGGATCAAATACGTATATCAAATGTAGAGGGTATAAAGATCCCCAGCATTGAGCTGTGGAGCAGTGGAACTGTGTTCATACAGCTCTTTGGGATGACCTGAGATGGTGATCATCCAACATCCTGGCCTCACTAATGCTGTTGTGGTTTCCCGCAATCAAATCCTTACAGCAATCCCTCCAGAATCAAGTAGAAAGTCTTCTCTGGACAGTAGAGACACTTTCTCCAACAACAGCAGATAAACTCTTTCTAATATCCATAATTTCAAAAGAAATGGGGAATGAGCAGATGTCCCAATACTTTTGTCAATATAATGTTCTCTTTTATAAATTATTTAATGAGTTAACAAAACTATAGGGACATTTTTAAAATGGCTCGTTTACTGTCTATATTGGACATTTCTCCAGATTCTATGTACCACAAAAATAAACACTCAGTACAGACTGTAAACATACACAATACAGACCGTAAACATACACACTCAGTACAGACCATAAAAATAAACACTCAGTACAGACCGTAAACATACACAGTACAGACTGTAAACATACACACTCAGTACAGACCGTAAACATACACAGTACAGACCGTAAACATACACACTCAGTACAGACTGTAAACATACACAGTACAGACCGTAAACATACACAGTACAGACCGTAAACATACACACTCAGTACAGACCGTAAACATACACAGTACAGACCGTAAACATACACACTCAGTACAGACTGTAAACATACACACTCAGTACAGACCGTAAACATACACACTCAGTACAGACCGTAAACATACACAATACAGACCGTGAACATACACACTCAGTACAGACTGTAAACATACACACTCAGTACAGACTGTAAACATACACAGTACTGACCGTAAACATACACAGTACAGACCGTAAACATACACAATCAGTACAGACTGTAAACATACACAGTACAGACCGTAAACATACACAATCAGTACAGAGTGTAAACATACACAGTACAGACCATAAACATACACACTCAGTACAGACCGTAAACATACACACTCAGTACAGACTGTAAACATACACAGTACAGACCGTAAACATACACACTCAGTACAGACCGTAAACATACACAGTACAGACCGTAAACATACACACTCAGTTCAGACCGTAAACATACACAGTACAGGCCGTAAACATACACACTCAGTACAGACCGTAAACATACACACTCAGTACAGACCGTAAACATACACTGTACAGACCGTAAACATACACACTCAGTACAGAACGTAAACATACACACTCAGTACAGACTGTAAACATACACAGTACAGACCGTAAACATACACACTCAGTACAGAGTGTAAACATACACAGTACACACTGTAAACATACACACTCAGTACAGACCGTAAACATACACACTCAGTACAGAACGTAAACATACACACTCAGTACAGACTGTAAACATACACAGTACAGACCGTAAACATACACACTCAATACAGACTGTAAACATACACAGTACAGACCGTAAACATACACACTCAGTACAGACTGTAAACATACACAGTACAGACCGTAAACATACACAATCAGTATAGACTGTAAACAAACACACTCAGTACAGACTGTAAACATACACAGTACAGACCATAAACATACACACTCAGTACAGACTGTAAACATACACAGTACAGACCGTAAACATACACAATCAGTACAGACCGTAAACATACACAATCAGTACAGACTGTAAACATAAACACTTTATAAAATGTTCGAAATGCTTCATATGTATGGACAGTGTAAACACTCTGTATGGACCAAAAATGTAAAGGCTTGGTATGGACTGTAAACATAAGCACTTGTATGGACCATAAACGTTCTAGGGCAGCTGTGGCCTGGTGGTTAGGAACCAGCCTTGTGAATGGAAGGATGCTGGTTCAATTTTCTGGCAGGATATGACTGACATGGCCTTGAGCAAGGCACTTAACTCTCCAACTGTGTGCTGGGCACAGTTGATAGGGCTGCCCACCACTCTGGGCATGTGTGCTCACTGCAGGGTGTCTATGAGCACCTTAAACATCAACACTCAGTGTGGACGACTGTTTTGGTTTTACTTGTAAACATACTTGGGACGTTCCAGTGTAGGAGCCCATGACCAGCTGTTCTAAGCCCTTCAGGACAGTCGGGACAGTGCAGCTCTATGAAAGTCATCTCCATGTGATGGAGATTGTGTTTGGCACTGGTATGATTGTGGCTGATTTGAGGCAGATGGATACATCATCCTTCCTCCAGGGGGATGTTAAAGATGTCCCTGAGAACATTAGCTAGTTGGTCTGTGCATTCTTTAATCACTCATCTTGGAATGTTGTGGGGGCTGGCAGCCTTATGTAGGTTCAGTCCTTGCTCGTTCAGGGAGCGGTCCGTGAAATCAAGGGTATTAAACACTTGATCCTGCTTTTGTTGGAATAACTGTCTCTACTGTCTCTACATGTTGTTCCTGTTCTACTCCCCTGTCTTCCTGTACTGTCTTTGTTTTGTCATTCCCATATGTACTTCTGAGCATGTGTTTTGTTTTGGTCCTGTCTCTACTCTTGCACCCTTTCCCATCTCTGTCTCATGATTAACCCCGCCCTTTCATTTCCCGGCTCCAGGTGTGTGTGATGTTGTCCCTCCATTTATGACCCTTTGTTTCAGTCTGTCCTTGTCAGTCCTTTGTTGTTGGAGTTGTTGTTGCTGTCAGTCTGTAGTGAGTACATTGTGGTTTTGTTTGGTGATTGTGTCAGTAAATTTCCATGCGTTTGTTTTTATCATCCAAGTCCCAAAGTTCATATCTGTGTTTGTTTTGTAACCTGTTTTCTTGTCATTAATTTCAAAAACCCTGCAAGTACATCAGCTTGCGTGCTGGGAGGCAGTAAATGGGGGGTCAGAGCTGAAAGACACAGCAGATATGTAGCTACATATGCAGGACTGTCCAGCCCAGCATTCATGCCCCAGTACCATTGGCAGTGCCAGCCATCCGAGCTCCAAGGGCTACAGATGGGGCGACTGCTGAGACAGGTTGGTTGCCAGTGTTGCTCCTGTATCTGTGGTACCTGATGTATCATCTTCAGGGGCTTTTACATCACCATGGCATTTGGCTTTCTCTAACAGCCAGCATTCCCTGTATCCCTCAGGAAAAGGAGCTTGATGAATGATAGGGTTCTCATGTCTGCTCCAGCACTCTCAGTGAGGACCTGGATGGAGATGGCTGTGAGGGTGTGGATGAAGTGTCTCAGAGACTGCCTGACTGACAGAGACATTGAAACAGGTTCTCTGATTAGGAGAAGAAACTATGGTATGAATGGTCAAACAGACCTGAGAAGAACTGCCCCAGGCCTCAGTGTCAGTCCAAGTAGGGACACTGGGGCAAATTCAGACTGACACTGGTGGCACTGGGGAGCTTACAGCTTAGCAAACCAATTTGGTAGGTAGTGATGCACAGTGCAGGGGTTTGATTATGGTTCTACAGTTGAATAAATAGAGAGGCTCACTTAGCAGAGATCAGTGATGTGAAACATATGAGGAGACTGTTCTGTAAACCATAGCCCAGTATCTAGAACCCAGTGAGGGTAATAAGGAGCAATGTCAGGCAGAGCTCATCCCAGCAGTCTGACATAGCTGTACTTTCTGAACCCTGAGGGAAATAATATTTCACTATATTTCACATCATACTTTTGTGCTGTTATGTGTTTTAATATGAGACCATGTTGAGTTGGAGAAGACCACTGTTCGTTTTAAACGACCCTGAAATAACTGAGACGAGTTTGCTCTCACAGCTGGTCTGAATCCAGGCTTGTCATGATAACTCTTATGTTTTAAGGATTATATATGATCCTAGAAATCATTGTGATAAATTATATTGTAATGATTTGCTTTTAAGAGAATAGATTTAGTGTTTATCTGTGTCGTGTCTGTAGCGTCTGTGCCGTGTCGGTAGCGTCTGTGTCTGTAGCGGCTGCGTCTGTAGCATTTGTGTCGTGTATGTAGCGTCTGTGTCTGTAGCGTCTGTGTCGTGTCGGTAGCGTCTGTCGTGTCGGTAGCGGCTGCGTCTGTAGCGTTTGTGTCGTGTCTGTAGCGTCTGTGTCGTGTCTGTAGCGTCTGTGTCGTGTCTGTGTTGTAGTTTAGAGGGAGTGAGGTGTCTGTTGGTTAGTCTATTCTAGAGTGTAAGTCTCTTTTCTACCTTCACACCCCTCCTCAAACACCATATCACTCTCACCTTTTCTACTCTAGATGAGAGTGATGTGAGTAGATGAGAGTGATGTGGTGTTTGAGGAGCGGTCAGTCTGGAGGACATATTTGGAGCTGAAGGAACGATATGGGTTACTGTAGAAATTGGGGGAGTTATCAGCAGATGGGGAGATACTTGCTGGCTGTTTGTAAAGGCGATATTTATTATATATTAGTTTATTTTGGGGGCAATATCACCGAGAAGATCTAATCTAGCCCTGGCTGGGTGTGATGAGTATTGACGCTCTGCTGCATCATATATGGAGTTCAAACAAGCAGGCCATCCCTGTCATCTTCTGCCTGATAAACATCAAATTGTCCTCCAGCATCAGGTGTTGACAGACTTCTCGTGTTATTTAATTCTGCCCGCAGGTCCTCCCAGGAAACCTCTCATCCTGAGGACGTTTTCCTACAGCACAGCAGAGCTTGAAAACCACCCTTTCCAGGAATTAACGTTCATGATGAATGAGCCAATCGAAATGTTTCCAGAATGACCTGGAACACTCCTTTTTACACTGTCTTACATTAAACGAAAATAAGGGGTTAAAGCCGTTGTTTTGGAGATAGGAGGTTGTGTTCTGACAGTGATGACATAAGAAAGTACTTCACTTCACTGCTGCTACACTAAGCAAAAGTATTGGGACACCAATATTTCTTCTGAAATCATTAAAGATGTTCTCCTGCTTTTGTTGGAGTAACTGTCTCTACTGTCCAGAGAAGACTTTCTACTAGATTCTGGAACATTGCTGTGAGAACAAGAGCAACAGTGAGGTCAGGCTTTTGAATGATCACCACCCCAACATCATGTTACACGTGTCACAACCAGTTGTGCTGTCTCAGACTCAGGCTGTTGATGATCTGGCATTCAAACCAGTTACATGAAAAATAAACCAGTAACACAACCCACATGCAATGGGCTTCCACAGTCTGCTTGAAGCCGACCCCAGATCACTGATTTTAGAGCTCCGAGGCGAAAAACAGCTTTAACACCAAATGAGCTTTCAGAACATGTGCTCCCAGGTCCAGAAAAACATGGTGAACACGTGTGAAAACGGCCTTAAACTATAATGGAAGACATCTTCTGTCTTAGCTCTTCCAGATCTTCAGTGTGTGCAGAGGTGTGGTTTAGAACATGGTGGGACTGGATGTAGTCTATCACTAGCAGGAACTTCAGGAGCTGCACAGCTTCTGCATCAGTCTAATTCAGGTGTTACTTTGAAATCTTCTGAAGCTGCAGTTTGCCTTGACGAAGCAAGAAAGGTTCTCCTCTGATGGCTTCTGTTATAATGACTTGTGCATTTCTACACTCAAATGTTCTAGATTTCCTGAGGTTCATAATTTTCACTTTGGATTGCTCCTGACATGTTTCTGGTTTCAGCTGTTTAATTAATGCATTTGGAGGAGGTGTGAATTTGAGTTTTACCTGTGTGAAACTCTCGGCTGGTCTATACCTGTATAGAGGAGAGATTATTATTATTATGACCAAGACACGTTCATTTCCTGAGGTGTGAAGCTTTACCACAGATTCTCTGATGGGTTTCCAGTGATCCTGGACTTTTGGGATTATTATGGCAAAATACAATCAAATCCTGGATTGTCCATCTTCCTTGGACAGTAGAGACAGTAGCTCCAACAAAAACAGGATCAATTATATTTAATGTCCTTGATTTCAGAAGAATGTTTTATAATACTGTATTGATTCCAGGACACAGTATTGTTGATTAATGAATAGTTTCCTGTAAAGATTAGTATCAGTGTGTCAGTGGTTGATTTTGTTGTTTCTGAACCATATATTTTTTTTTTTTTTTGGAGAAATGACCGAATTCTCTTGGGTACTTCTTGTGCGCCACCATTGGACCCACTACCGAGCAAATCAAGATACAAAAACCTTCAAAAACTCTTGAAAAACATCAACTTTTGTATCATTCATTTATCTGGCAGATATACAGATATACGTGGTAGAACACCCTGAAATCACCACCACAGCACTGACAACCCCGCTGTCTGTGTGACCATTGATTTGTCATTATCGTTGGACAGCATTGACCGGTCCACAGTGATAAAATGTTGGGGACCACTGCTGTAATGGACTGGGGGCTTTGGCAGGGAGACCAAAGTGGAGATTGTTACAGTAACCTAGTTGTGATGTCACAAATACAAGTGTTTCTGCAGACATACATGCACAGAAGGTTCTAATATACTACCATTAACGCCAAAGACAGACAGACTAGATAACAGTGCTTCAGAGCCACATTAAAGAAACTGAGTTTTGTTTGTGTTCAGATTAGCTTTGATTAGATAAGATTAGATAGAACTTTATTGATCCCTTGGGAGGTTCCCTCAGGGAAATTAAGGTTCCAGCAGCAGCATCAGTGCAGCACAGAAAAGAGTAGAAATAGATATTAATTTAGTAAGAAAACACTATATAAATATAAAGAATATATAATATAGAGACTATATTACATAGATAGATAGATAGATAGAGAGAGAGATAGATAGAGAGAGAGATAGATAGTGCATGAGAAAAAAAGAGTCCTGTAGGAGGAGGGTGATGCACTTTATTATTGCACTTTTGAACTGTTTATTACACCAAGTCCAGTTGTGTTGTGGTGGTCGGGTTGCAGGTTGCAGGTTACTGGTTGGTTCCTACTCGTTCCCATCCTCTGAGTTTCCTGCAGATGTTGGACCAGTCCAACTTGCTGTCCAGCCACAGCCCGAGTTAGTTGTAGGAGTCCACAGTCTCCACCTCATCTCCCTTGATCAGAACTGGTTGTGACTTTGATCTGGACCTCCCAAAGTCAATGACCAGCTCCTTGGTCTTTGATGTGTTGAGCTGCTATGCTACAACTATGGCTGTGTCATCAGCGAACGTCTGGATGTGACACAGCTCTGAGTTGTAGCAGAAGTCTGCCGTGTACAGGGTGAAGAGAAGAGGGGTCAGCACTGTGCCCTGGGGAGATCCAGTGCTGCTGATCACAGTGTCAGACGTGATGTCCTTCAGTCTGACATACTGTGGCCTGTCAGTGAGGTAGCTGGATATCCAGGTGACCAGGCCTGGGTCCACTCGCATCCTGATCAGTCTGTCCTGGAGCATAAGGGGCTGGATGGTGTTGAAAGCACTTGAAGCCCAGACACAGGATCCTCACTGTGCCGTTCCCCTTATCTAGGTGCGAGTGGGCTCGGTGTAGCAGGTAGATGATTGCGTCTTCCACACCAACACCTGCTCGGTACGCGAACTGCAGGTCATCCTGGGCGTGTTGCACCTGGGGTCTAAGGAGACCGAGGAAGAGCCGCTCTAGCGTCTTCATCAGATGGGAAGTGGGTGCCACCGGACGGATGTCATTCAGCTCACTTGGCCGGTTCTTTTTCGGAACTGGAACAGTTTCAGGTTTCGACTTCATGTCCTGAATGCAGGCAGATAAGACTGGTGGGGCACATTCACATAAATCTGAATACCATCTGCATGACAATGAAAATTTAAACCATGACAGTGTATAATGTGGCAGAGTGGCAGCATGTGTACTGTACCAGTAGTGGCCCTAAGACTTAGCCCTATAGGATGCCCCTACTAATGGGCACAGCAGAGGATTTACATGCCTTTAAAGCCACTGAAGCACATCCAGACCCCACATGCCCTGAGTTTGCAGAGCTGAGAGAGATCTTCCCTTTAGCCTGATCTGCCCTCAGAGCAGCAGTCCAGCTGTTCACTCCTGCAGGCTCTAGAGTCAGAGCAGCTCGGTCACTCAGTAACCCAGCACAGAACATGATGAGGGTTTGGAAGAACCTATGTTTGGAAGTATTTCTTTGGATGAAGATATAAAAACATGTGAAATGAAGTGAACTTACGTAAAATAATTATGTAAATGTGTCAGGCTAGAGAAGGCCCAGCTGGAGATCAGCGCTGGTGTACGTAGGTTATTAAAGATATGTGGAATAACTGGCAGGGATTAGAGAGCTTACAGCACTGCAGACACAGGCCATTTCCTGGAGTGACCACATCCAATAGTAAGCTTGGAAGTGGAGACAAGGGACATGGCCTTGGCTTAGAACCATTCATTAAGAGAATGGAAGGTACTGATGGATTGATGTGGGTCATTCTCAGCACTGCAGTCACACTGACATGGTGGTGGTGTGTTAAGTGTGTGTTGCTGGTACGAGTGGATCAGACGCAGCAGTGCTGCTGGAGTGTTTAAACCCTGTGTCCACTCACTGTCCACTCTATTAGACACTCCTACCGAGTGTCTCCACCTTGTAGATGTAAAGTCAGAGACAGAAGCTCATCTGTTTCTGCACAGTTTGTGTTGGTCGTCCTCTAGTCCAGGGGTCACCAACCCTGCTCCTGGAGAGCTACCTTCCAACCAAAATCTAACTCAATCAAGAACTTCTGAAGACAGTAATTAGTTGTTTCAGGTGAGTGGACTGGGGTGGGATCCAAAGTCTGCAGGAATGTGGCTCTCCAGGAGTGGGGTTGATGACCCCTGATCTGGTCTTTCATCAATGCTCACAAATAAATTATTATTATTATTATTATTATTATTATTATTATTATTATTATCATTATTATTATTATTATTATTATTATTATTATTATTATTATTGTTGTTGTTGTTGTTATTAATTTTTGCTTTCACTGCCTTGGTGGCTTGGACATGAATGTGTTCATCATAAGGACCCTCACCTGTTTCACTCTGCTTCCAGCCACACTGGCTCCCGAACTGGGTGCGGGAGTGTCCTCTGGATTGACTGGGAGGATGATAATGCTCTGTTCTGCTTTAATGTATTGAAGCTGAAGGGTTCATGTAGTTACAACTGGTGTAAAGCATGATGATCTATGAGTTTCACCAACACTGTTCCAGAAACGCACTCTGAACAGGCACACGCTTGTTTTGTGAAGACTTCGGCTTCTTGAACTGTGTGTGTGTGTGAGAGAGAGACACACAGAGACTCACAGAGAGAGACACACAGAGAGAGACACACAGAGAGAGACACAGAGAGAGAGCAAGACAGAGAGAGAGTGAGACAGAGACAGAGACAGAGAGAGAGCGAGACAGAGACAGACAGAGACGGACAGGGACAGAGACAGAGACAGACAGAGACGGACAGAGAGAGAGAGAGAGTGAGATAGAGACAGACAGACAGAGAGACAGACAGAGAGAGAGAGAGAGAGAGAGAGACAGACAGACAGTTTTACGGGGATAAACAGTGTTGTGATTCTGTCTTGTTTTTGTTCAGGGAGTGCGTACAGAGAATGTCTGGAGAACGGAACATGGGCTTTCAAGATCAACTACTCCAGCTGTGAACCAATTTTAGAGGAAAAGGTTTGTGTGCTTTTTATCACGACACACTTGAAGCCCTTTAATTTGCTTTAATCTAAATATTATTCATTTAACCTCAGAGCCACTAAGACACTTTTGTGGGATAATGTTTAAGACATTTGAACACAGTGTGAGCAAAACAGAGAGCAAACAGCCCCTCCCTTCTCACTTCCATCTATAACCCATAATCTGGGTCAGTGACATCATCAGCCCCGCCCCCTCTCTCTGATCAGTCAGAGTCTGTATGCAGGTTGATCATCAGCCCCGCCCCCTCTCTCTGATCAGTCAGAGTGTGTATGTAGGTTGATCATCAGTCCCGCCCCCTCTCTCTGATCAGTTAGAGTCTGTGTGCAGGTTGATCATCAGCCTGTGAAGTGCAGATCTACAGTGGTGTGTTAGTCTGCAGAAATTCTATTCTGGAATGATTTTGAACGTGGGCCACTTGTGGTGATTAGTGTCTAAACGTGATGGAGTTTAGACCTTTGAACACTATGAGCCATACACACCCTGAATGAACAAAACAGTGTTGAGAAGAGAAAAGGAAAGTGTCTTTTCTCATCCGTGAAGGACATCTCCAGCAGAAGTTTACTCCAGCTGAATGCTTTCACTCAGCTGTCGTTAGATAATACAGTACAGAACCACTCGTCTTTTATTCAGTGCTCTAAAAGCCTGCAGCTCAGAACATCATCTGAGTAATTATGTTTTATAGTTGCAGGCCATTTCTTCTTTATTCCCGGTACTGTTTTTCCATCCTCAATGATGGAAAAATGTGTGTACAAGGACATCCATAGTAAAGTTCACTGGATATGTGATCCATATTAGCTCCTCAAATAATGACTTCCACACCAGCACTGTCATTCCACACTGTTCCCTAATGCCACTGTCATTCCACACCAGCATATTCATTCTATACTGTCACTGTCATTCCATACTGTCACTGTCATTCCATACTGTCACTGTTCCCTAATGCCACTGTCATTCCACACCAGCATAGTCATTCCATACTTTCACTGTCATTACAAATTGTTATAGATTTTGGAACATTGCTGTGAGAACATGAGGTCAGGATGTTAGATGATCACCACTCCACCTCATCCTCAACTTCCCAACTCATCCAAAAAGTTCTGTATGGAGCTCCATCATTCCAGAGAACACAGTTCCACTGCTCCACAGCTCAATGCTGGGGGTCTTTATACCCTCTAGTCCACACCTGCTGTTAGACATGGAGACAATAGAGTCATGTTTAGTACTATTCTATTGGCAGTACGTCTCTACAGGGACTAGACAAGCTGTGTGTGCATTTGCACATCAGCAGTGGTTACAACTTAACTCATTAGAAGGGGTGTCCACAGACCTTTGGACGTGTAGTGAATTTTGATTTCTACTGTTTTGCTGCTCCAGAGTCAGATTAGATGGAGTTGCATAACAAAGAACTTCACCGTTACTGTCCAACTGTTTGAGTCCCAGTTCACCATAAATCCCAGTTCACCATAAATCCCAGTTCACCATAAATCCCAGTTCACCATAAATCCCAGTGTCCCTGAACCCCTGACTCTGCAGCCTGTAACTCAGTGGAGACATTAATTTCTAAACACTACTGAACAGTGTCTTGCTCAAGGGCACTTCAGTCATGTCCTGCCAGTTCAGGGATTTAGACCTTCCAGTCTCAAAGCTGGTTCCTGAAGCACCAGACTTCAGGTCATAATGGGAGATTAGATCTTGCAGGTTCTCAGGAGCGAGTCCGTGTTGGGCTTTATATGCAGTGCTGATCAGATTGGACTGATGTGGTCAGATGTTCTGGGTTTAGTCGGACTCTGACTATAAATGATCAATTAGAAACAGGTCAGTAATTAGACAGTAATTACACTCTGATCCAGATCTGCTCTCTGATCTGTGCTTTAATAATTGCTCCTGTTAAAGCTTCAGGTTTGTGACCGAAACTAAGAGCAGAGTTTACTGAGAGAGGTTTGATTAGAGCAGCTCTTCTGGAAGCAGGTTTGATGGGACTGAATATCAGACACACCAGATGACAAACCGTTTGTCCTTCAAAAATGATGGGTTGAATTTTCTAATAGTTTCTATTTTATGATTGAAAAGTGTGATGGAATCATCGGTGGTGTACCTGCCTGAATCTTTACGTTTTGAGGTCACGCCGAAGAGAACTCTAGGATTTTCAAGCTGAGTGGAATGTCCAGTTTAGTGAATCACCATTTCCGTTCTAGCCTTCATGCTGAGTGTTTTAAGGAACGAGTCTGATCGTTGTACTGTGGGGTGATTTTCTTCGGTCTTCATTTTTTACATTTAAGTTTTATATTTAATTTTTTATATTTATTTAAGCTTGCTATTTAATTTTTATATTTAAGTTTTATATTTAATTTTTAATTTAAGTTTTATATTAAATTTTATATTTAAGTTTTATATTTAGTTTTATATTTAATTTTTTATTTTTTTTATTTAAGTTTTATATTTATTTTTTTATATTAATTTTTTTTTATTAAATTTAAGCTTATATTTAGTTTTTTATATTTAATTTTTATTTTTATATTTGTTTTATATTTTAGTTTTTTATATATAGTTAATTTTTATTTAGTTTTTTTTTATATTTAAGTTTTATATTTAGTTTTTTATATTTTTAATTTTTTATTTTTTATATTTAAGTTTTATATTTAATTTTTATATTTAAGTTTTATATTTAGTTTTTTATATATGTGTTAATTTTTATCTAGCCTCATACCCCAAGCCTCCCACTCCAGCCCCTCACACTCAACCCTCATCTCATACCTGGGGCCCCACATCTAGCCCCCTTACACACAGCCAACCCCCACTCCAGCCCTCACACCAGCTCCCCACACCCAGCCCCCACACCCAAGCCTCCCACACCAGCCCCACACCTGGCCCCCACACCCAACCCCCACACTCCAAGCCCCACACCACTCCCCACACTCCAAGCCCCACACTCCAACCCCCACACATGTCAACCTCACTCAGCCTCACACAGTCAACCTCATCTGGCCCCACACCAGCCCCCACTCCACCCCCCACACCCAGCCCACACTCAGCCCCTCACACAAGTCAACCCCACTCCAGCCCCTCACATACACAGCTCAACCCTCATCTGGGCCTCATACCCAAGCCTTACACTCCATTCTTATATTTAAGTTTTATATTTATTTTTTTTTTTTTTTTATTTAAGTTTATTTATTTTTTATATTTAAGTTTTATATTTAGTTTTTATATTTATGGAGCCATACTGTCCGGGTAGTTGATCTGAGGTTCTTCTGTAAACAGTTAGTTTATTCTTAACTGCCTCTGGATCTGTTGGATATCAATGTGGTGTTAATAAATCAGGGAGGTGTTCAGTCATTTGCTCCATCGGAAGTTGATCTTATTAAACTCTTCATGGTGCAATGAGGGACGTCCTTACATTTTGGTGAAGCTGTATCTCAAAGGAAATTCAATAATGATCTGAAATTGCTGTGGTTGGAAGAGAATTTAAGGTATCTAAGTCAACACCCAGCTTATTAAGAACCAGGATCCAGAGTGTGATTACAGTAATGTTTCGGCAATGCTCTGGATAAACCCAGAGTCTAGGATGGGAGGTCTTTTAGAGGATCGCCTACCTCTCAGAGAGTGAATATTCGAAGTTATTACTGCATTTCAGACTGATACGCTCTGAGTCAGTTCTGCAGGTCTGTGTATATGATTCATTACGACAGTATGTTCTTGTCTGTGTTCCGATTAATGATGCTAATATAACAGACTTTCAAAGGAAGTGAAGGTGTTATAGTGTTCCTGATTAATTTCTGTGAATATTTTGGTAGATTATACAGGACCCTCTACCTGGATAGCCTATTGTGCACAATAACCCCAGGTGTGGCTTCATTTAGTGCCAGGTGTTCATCAGGTCTGATCCAAGTTTCATTGAGGCTGTAAACATTGATTCACTGATGATGTGAAAGAGGTGCTCCAGACGAGGTGTGAGGCTGCAGATATTACGCCGTAGTAGAGTACGGACAGAGCGGCTATATATTTGAGATAGTTCTAGTGGGACCTGATTTGGAATGATCAGATTTAAAGTGCTTGAGAAAAACAGAAATGTTGGGAGTGAAGCATATGTCTGAAACAGACAGATCTCTGGAGGGATTCAAAATCTGTGTGTCACTGCTACTGACCTGCTTATGAAAAGCAGACGAGAAAATGAGAAAACAGCATTTAGTTTGGAACGTTTTGTCGTGAAAGCATTGTAGACACCACTGCATAAATCAGGGGAGTGTGGAGGATTTCAGGGCTCATGGACACTCGAGGGACACCGAGCGCTACACGGCTCAGCAGGAGGAGATGTTCAGCTGCAAACAGCAGGCAGGTTAAAGACAACACCAAACATCTGTAAACCGACACAGAGCAACTTTCTTAAAGACAGGTGGAAGCACGAATTGGTTGAGGAATAGGGAAGGACGGCTTGGTCAGTGAGTCTCCTGGTAGGACTTCTTAAGCTAAAGCTTATTTACATAGAGTGTAGGTGACACTGTTTTGTAGGAACAGGTGGACTGGGTAGTTTGTCCACGCTATCTGATGCAGTCTGGGTGGTCCTGTTGTGTTTATAATGATTCGAGTGATGTTCACTGTTCTCTCCTACAGAGGAACCATCATCCGGCTGCACTACAAGATTGCCCTCACTGCCAATCACCTGGACACTGTATATCAGTAGGAGCTCTTATACAGGCTTCCTTGGCCCTGTTCCTGTGCTTAAGGTAAATTTTTGGTTTGAGATTTCTGATCACCATTAATGCAGTATCACACCACTGCACTTGCTCAGGGCTCTTGCGTTCCTGAAGGTTCCTAAATGTCCCTCTGTAACAGACATTAAACCAGAACTTTTTCTGGGGATGTAATGAGGTTGCATGAGCTAGTTGCAGAAGAAAGCAACAGTTTCAGGACTACTAAACAACCTAAAACTCATCCAAAAGTCATCACTCGCCGAGTCAGTCCACACAAATAGGTGTATCTGTGTGTACTATGTTACGATGAGTTTGACAGTCACAGCGCGTAGAGGTGTTCTTTATACTATGTCAGATATGTCTGCGATGAATGGACCAATAGAACCAGGAGTTTCTAACAAATAACAAATCATATAGCTGTAATGCACAGCTACCGTGTGTAAGTGGTTTGCATTATGCAGGACGCAGGAGGTCAGCTGCCGGTAGAGCCTCTTGTGGTAGTTGCAGAATGACCTCATATCTCCAAACCCACGGAGAAAAGACTTATTCCAGGTAAGTTTGTGGAGCATTTCTATTGGTCCATTCTCCTGGAATGTATGGCAGTGTAGAACAGCTGTCAGATTCACATCATGAGAACCTGAAAATGAATTCAGTTGGAGATTGAGAGGAATCTGATTACTGAAGTCTGATCTGTAATTTTATGGACATTAACCAATAAAATGCACGTTCACTTCCACATCCAGCAGATCCTCATCCTCCTCCATTTGTACCAGTGGGTTAAATATGATGATGATGATTAATATTATTATTATTGTTATTGTTGTTGTTGTTGGGTTGTTGTTGTTGTTGTTGTTGTTGTGGTTGTTGTTGTTGTTGTTGTTGTGGTTGTGGTTGTTGTTGTTGTTGTTGTGGTTGTTATTGTTTTACTGGCTGTACTGGTTGGATGTGGAGGATGTAGCAGCTAACTGGGTCAGTATCCGTGATGTTTATGTTGATGGGATGGTTTCAGCCAGTTTTTAGGACGAGTGAAGTTGCTCCGCGGAGTGTCTGGAAGGCCAGATGGTGGTCATTTTATTTGGTATTATTATATGTTTAATTCATGTTGAATGTTGAGTTGAATTAACGAGTCGGCTTTTCAACTCCAAACCTGTGTTTTTCCGTTGATTCCAGAGGAGCATCACTAGGTGCCTTCAAACGCCATCCACTGGAATTCTCTACCACCTTCATCCCTCAGGAATGTAATGTGGTTTCTGCTGCAGCTGATCGACCATAATATCCATTTAGAGAACGAGGTGTGTTAGTGTTCTGAGCCCCTCACTTATTATTTTATTACTGGAGGCCCTTTTAGATTAAGCCCATGTAGATTTGACAAAAAATGCTTAGATGCTATAATAAATGTATTATAAATAAATGTATCCTAAAGTTTAATTTTCTGATTGTAAATAAATAAATAAATAAATAAGCAAACAGAATTTACGTGGAAGTTCATTTGAGATGTTCACTCCTCTCTGTTAAGGGATGTTTTTAGTTCAGAGGGAGCTGATTGCCTCTTTCACCTGCTGTGCAAAGCACAGGCAGGGAAGTGGGCGAGGACACCAGGCTTAAAGCTCAGACTGTACATTAAGACACAGTGTGTGTGTGTGTGTGTGTGTGTGTGTGTGTGTGTGTGTGTGTATCTCAGTTTGGCCCCTGTTGTAAGCTTTTAAACTCTACAAGGAAAGTAGTGCTGGGAAGCCTTTTAAGGAGCTTGGTTTATCCTGAAAGATGAATATAATGGTAGAAATGCAGGAGACGGACCGTGATCCTGGGAGCTGGACACAGCTGGACACAGCTTTACCCACTATTATATATTACTATCAGAGAGAAACTGTTCCGTATCAGTTACTGTACTGAGGCGAGCGTGGTTCTGGACATTTGGGCTGAGCCCTGGCTGTTTAAAATGTTTGGTTCCACCCTCATCCTGAGCTAGTTAGTAGAGGATCGCACCCAGAGGCTCTGCTCAAATGCTGCCAACACAAATGTCAGGCTGGGACCTGGAGACCAACAAGATTCAGTATCATTATAAACCTTTATTGCTGGGTAAATGAGGACTAGCTGTTTGAACCCCCGGGAAGGTCGATTCCACCTTTTTTGTCAAGACTGAAAAGAGTCTGGATGGTGGGTCAAGCCAAGCTGTACTTGATGCTATAAGGCTCTTGGGGCAGATCAGGTTTGACTGTTGCCATCAAATACAGAGGTGTTGGTCCAGTTTGCGCATCAGGGAATTTGACCTGATGTTCAGCTACGGAAGCCAGTGACTGGGGCGGAGAGGGGGCGGGCTACTGTTCAACCTGCATACAGACTCTGGACTGATCAGAGAGAGGGGCGGGCTGATGATCAACCTGCACACAGACTCTGGACTGATCAGAGAGAGGGGCGGCTGAGGATCAACCTGCATACAGAGAGACTCTGACTGATCAGAGAGGGGGCGGGCTGATGATCAACCTGCATATGCACTCTGACTGATCAGAGAGGGGCGGGGCTGGATGATCCACCTGCATGCAAACTCCAACTGGTCAGTCAGAGAGGGTGGGGCTGATCAACCTGCATACAGACTTGGGACTGATCAGAGAGAGGGCGGGCTGATGATCAACCTGGCATACAGATTCCTGACTGATCAGAGAGGGGCGGGGTTACGATCACCCGCAGATACAGACTCTGACTGATCAGAGAGAGGGGGCGGGCTGATGATCAACTTGTATACAGACTTCTGGGACTGATCAGGAGAGAGGGGGCGGGGCTGATGATCAACCTGTATACAGACTCTGACTGATCAGAGAGAGGGGGCGGGGCTGATGATGTCACTCACCCAGAAATTAAGCTATAGAGGAAAAAATCAGAAGGAAGGGGCTGTCAGTTTTGAAATTTCAGAATAAAAGTCCTGAGAATGGATAATACTGATTCATAGTTATTTTTTCTTTTATTTGAACATTATCAAAACATGGTCAACATCATACAAATATGTTTTTTCTGTTAATATATGTATCCTTAATGCATAAATCAGAGGATCTCTTAATAAATAGTATCTGGTTTATGACTGTCTGCTGTAAATATTGGTGAATAACAGAATGTCAAACTACAGACACAGAGCCTGGTTAAACTCCCAGTTTAATAGCAGAGTAAGTTTTCTCATGCCTACGGAAAGCTCTTCTGTGAGACTGACATCAGTGTAGCCCTGAGCTCTGTCAGACTCATATGCAGCACCATGAACCCCAGTGGCCCCAGCAGCATACCCAGCTGAAATGATTCATCTGAGAGGACATTCTAACTTTATCAGAATGAAAAACAGAAGCAGAGACTGTTATGTTGAGATATTTAAGATAATAGATTATTGATCTTTAACATCTGTCTCCTCTCTCCTCAAGCCCTGGTGTCGCCTCATAACACGATCTACAATTACTTTGTGGTGACCAATTTCTTCTGGATGTTCGTGGAGGGCTGTTATCTCCACACAGCCATCGTGATGACCTACTCCACGGATAAGCTCCGCAAATGGGTCTTCCTCTTCATCGGCTGGTGGAGATTTCCTTCCTCCGGGCTTTTTTCTTGGAGCTTCTATTTTCAGACGGATCAAAAGTGGGTTCTCCTGACAGGAATAAACAACCACACCTGGGCGCTTAATCTATAAACCCAAGTGAGCTCGTGAACCCACTCTGCTCAGTAACTTGTTCAGAACAAATCCGGGTTCTAGAAAAGCAGAGATAGAAAGGTGAACCAGGAATATTGTGTAGAGTGTCACTAATGTTCACTAATGCTCTCAAAACTTCTTGGACTTCACTGGTTCTACATGTTCAGTGTTTTATGTTCATATAAAAAAATTCCATTGTTAATAGCCAATAATAATAATAATGATAATAATAATAAAAATAATAATAAATTATAATAATAGTTATTATTATTATTAATAAGTAGTATAATAATTAAATCACCATTAATGATACTAATAGTAATTAATAATAAGTATAATAATAACAGCATACATACACATTAATAATAATTATTATTATTACTAATAATAATAATAAATAATAATTATTATTAACAACAACAACAACAATAATAATAATAATAATAATAATAATAATAATAATAATAAAAGTGACATTACAGAATATGTAGATATATTACAAAAATAAATGATCCAGGAATTTCACCCAGGAGTTGATTAGTTCACAGGTCTGTGCCCAGCATCACCATCCTTATTTTACCTGCAAGTAATATTGAGAAATGAAGGATAAAGGATGCAGGATATCGAAAACAGCTTACTGTGGAGCTCCTAATACACAGTTTATATAAAAATAACACACATCTTTAATTTGCAGACAGAAATACACAAAGTGCCCCGTGTAGTAGTGTAAACAAAACGTGTGTGTTGGCTTGTGAATGAAATGAGGAAGGTAAGGCAAATGTGTATATTTATTATTAAAATTATTACGCCAAACTCCAAATTTCATCATTTCAATAAAGTATATACTATAGAAGCAAATAAACAATAAAGGCAAAATAATTTAACAATACAAAATAGAACTAAGAAACTATACAATTTTACAATTCACACATACAGGCACATGACTACATATTCCAGATGAATAATTACAGACATTGCAGATTAATCATTATTGATATTTCCAGATAATCATTACTGATATTCCAGATTAATCAATATTTCGATATTTCAGATTAATCATTACCGATATTCCAGATTAATCATTACTGATATTCCAGACACCATTACGATATTTCAGATTAATCATTACGATATTCCAGATTAATCATTATTGATATTCCAGATTAATCATTACTGATATCTAGATACCATTACTGATATTCCAGATTAATCATTATTGATATTCCAGATTAATCATTATTGATATTCCAGATTAATCATTACTGATATTCCAGATTAATCATCATTATTGATATTCCAGATTAATCTCATTACTGATATTCCAGATTAATTACGTTGATATTCCAGATTAATCATTATTGATATTCCAGATTAATTATTACGATATTCCAGATTAATCATTACTGATATTTTTAGATTAATCATTATTGATATTCCAGTGATTAATCATTAACTGGGATATTTTAGATTAATTATTACTGATATTTTAGATTAATCATTATTGATATTCTAGATTAATCATTACTGATGAGTTTTAGATTAATCATTACTGATATTTTTAGGATTAACTCTCACGATATTGGGCAGATTAATCATTACTGATATTCCAGATTAATCATTATTGATATTCCAGATTAATCATTAATGATATTCCAGATTAATCATTACTGATATTGCAGATTAATCATTACTGATATTCCAGTATAATCATTACTGATATTTTAGATTAATCATTACTGATATTCCAGATTAATCATTATTATTGATATTCCAGTATAATCATTACTGATATTTTAGATTAATCATTACTGATATTCCAGATTAATCATTATTGATATTCCAGATTAATCATTACTGATATTTTAGATTAATCATTACTGATATTCCAGATTAATCATTATTGATATTCCAGATTAATCATTACTGATAATGTAGATTAATCATTACTGATAATGTAGATTAATCATTACTGATAATGTAGATTAACTGTTATGATATTCCAGATTAATCATTACTGATAATGCAGATTACTATTATAGATACGTAGATTAATCGTTACTGATATTGCAGATTAATCATTATAGATAATGTAGATTAATCGTTACTGATATTGCAGATTAATCATTATAGATAATGTAGATTAATCGTTACTGATATTGCAGATTAATCATTACTGATAATGTAGATTAATCATTACAGATATTCCAGATTAATCATTACTGATAATGCAGATTAATCATTATATAGATAACAATGTAGATTAATCGTTACTGATACTGCAGATTAATCATTATAGATAATGTAGATTAATCATTACTGATAATGTAGATTAATCATTACTGATAAAGTAGATTAATCATTACAGATATTCCAGATTAATCATTACTGATAATGTAGATTAATCATTACAGATATTCCAGATTAATCATACGATAATGCAGATTAATCATTATAGATAATGTAGATTAATCGTTACTGATATTGCAGATTAATCATTACTGATAATGTAGATTAATCATTACAGATATTCCAGATGAATCATTACTGATAATGTAGATTAATCATTATAGATAATGTAGATTAATCATTATAGATAATGTAGATTAATCATTACTGATAATGTAGATTAATCATTACAGATATTCCAGATTAATCATTACTGATAATGTAGATTAATCATTACAGATATTCCAGATTAATCATTACTGATAATGTAGATTAATCATTATAGATATTCCAGATTAATCATTACTGATAATGTAGATTAATCATTATAGATAATGTAGATTAATCATTACTGATAATGTAGATTAATCATTACAGATAATGTAGATTAACTGCCACGATATTGCAGATTAATCATTACTGATAATGTAGATTAATCATTACAGATATTCCAGATTAATCATTACTGATAATGCAGATTAATCATTATAGATACTGTAGATTAATCGTTACTGATATTGCAGATTAATCATTATAGATAATGTAGATTAATCATTACTGATAATGTAGATTAATCATTACTGATAATGTAGATTAATCATTACAGATATTCCAGATTAATCATTACTGATAATGTAGATTAATCATTACTGATAATGTAGATTAATCATTCCAGATATTCCAGATTAATCGTTACTGATAATGTAGATTAATCGTTACTGATAATGTAGATTAATGATTACAGATATTCCAGATTAATCGTTACTGATAATGTAGATTAATCGTTACTGATAATGTAGATTAATGATTACAGATATTGTACCAAAATAAACTCATTAAAAAATAATTTGATAAGATTAAACATCGCGAGTCAGAGTCCTGGGTCATGCTGCTTCATCTGCTCCTGAGTGGGTAGGTGGTGCCTTCCCCATCACTCCCACTCGCGAAGTTGTGAGACGCTTGTCGATCCATGTTGGAGACTGGAGCAAATACTGAACATGCTCACTGAACAGGACGCAGTCCTGAGTTCACTGCTAAACAAGTTGCCTCCACTCTAAAACCCACCTGATTCCTGAGTGGAGAGCAAGAGTTCTGAATGAGGAATTAAGCCACAATTGGACTGAATGAACAGAACATCTGGCCAAGAAATCATTACGGCTCATATGCTAACGAGGGTGAGTGTGCTGTACATTAGGGCCATGGTGTGTGTAATCTATGTTAATGATCAAGTAGAGCAGCTAAGAACAGCATTGTTCACATTGTCATCTGCATCTGTTTCATCTGTCCAGAGTATTAACAACTGCATGCAGTGAAGGACAGGAGAGACATCCATTTATACATTCTGATTCTGACAGCAATACAGGTTCAAAAACAGACAGACAGACAGACAGACAGACAGACAGGCAGAGAGAGAAAGAGAGGGACAGACAGTCCCTTCTCAGGACTTTAATTCTGAAATAGCCCTTAAATAGCCCTCTTCTCTTGTTCTTTGAGCTACCAATTATATGGGATCAGTAACATCAGCCCCGCCTCTGATCAGTCAGGAGTCTGTATGCAGGCTGATCATCAGCCTCGGCTTCTCTCTGGATCAGTCAGAGCCTGTATGCAGGTTGATCATCAGCCCCCGCCTCTCTCTGATCAGCCAGAGTTCAGGTGCAGGCTGGAACATCAGACCCACCCCCTCTCTTGATCAGTCAGAGTCTGCATGCAGGCTGATCATCAGCCCCGCCTCTCTGATCAGTCAGGAGTCTGTATGCAGGGGTTGATCATCATCAGCCCCGCTCTCTCTCTCTCTGATCAGTCAGGAGTCTGGTATGCAGGTTAGAACATCAGACCCACTTCTCTCTCTCTGGATCAGTCAGAGTTTCAGGCGCAGGCTGATCATCAGCCTGCCCCTCTCTCTCTGATCAGTCAGAGCTCAGGCGCAGGCTGATCATCAGACCCACCTCTCTCTGATCAGTCAGGAGTCTGTGGCGCAGGCTGATCATCAGCCCTCGCCTCTCTCTCTGATCATCAGTCAGAGTTCATGGCGTAGTGTTGACTGATCAGATTCTAACTCTCTCATGATGCTCATGAAGGTGGATTAGATCCTGTAAGTATTCAGGAGAGAGTCTGCGTCGAGGTTTATATGTGTGGGTTTAGTCGGACTCTGGCTGCAGCATTTTGTCCATTTAGGATCCTGCTTGAAGAACCTGGATAGCAGTGCATTGCAGTAATCCAACCTTGAGGTGATAAAAGCATCAGTTTCTCAAAATAAAATCATGAAGATCACGTTGAAGATGATCAGGTTCCCCCCTGTACTCCTTAGCACATGGTGTGTGTTTGTGTTTTTGTCATAGTCTCCTCCCTCGTTCCTCCTCTGTCTCATTTGTAACCCTGCCCCTTCATAATCAGTTGTTTCAGGTGTGTCCAATTGTTGTGTTGTATTTAAGACCAATTGTCCCATCCTGTCTTGGTCAGTCCGGCTAAAGTTGTTCGTGAATGTTGTCAGTGTTTCTTTGTTTCTGTTAGTCTATGTTAGTGTATTCAGTTCGACTTCTGCTTTGTGTTTTATTAAACCTTCAACCCCTGCGTTTGTTTCCGCACCCTTCGTCATCTCTTCTTCCGCTCTGTCTGTCTTTGACAATGCCATTCATTTTTGTGTCTCTTTGTCCCCAGTCTGTTTACTCTGGTTATTAAATGTGTCCCTGTGTTCACTCCACAGATGAGATCACATACACACACGGATCTTCAACGTGAGCAGGGAGATCACTTCAGACCCCCTGCTGTTCTAAAGTTTTCTACAGAGTTGCAATGAGGTGTGGCATTCTGTGTTCATGTTTGTGAAGAGCAGGTCGAGCTGACTGGAGATCTTTAATGTTCCTGAGATCAGAGCTTGTCACAGGGAGGCAGAGGGAGGTACTGACATGTTCAGACCTAAAATAGGAACACCATCTCTTCACAATATATTTATTTCTTCTGCCTGCTGTCCCAACTGCTCCAGAAGGAATGTGCAGAATATGCTACTCCCCCTACAGTTGATTGCAGATTATTACATTGAATCCATCTGCTCCAACTCTCCTCACTCTCCACATAACAGTGGTCTGGTTGTGGACCGTGGTGTGTTAGCTAGCCTAGCTCGGTCTATCCCTCCGGGGTATCTTTAAATCTGCTCATGGCTCCTGATTATGGGAGGACTCACAATACTTTACTGAGAATGACTGTACTGCAAAGCACAGCTCAAACCACTTTATCAGAAACATGGATCACTCCTGAGAACACTGCAACTCCAGTTGGCCCTGTCCTCCCTTTGTTCTCTCTCAGAGGTGGAGTGGCATCGGGCTTTGATTTGTCTCTCAGGGTGGAGGATCAACTCCCTCACACTCTCACATCTTGACATTTCCTTCTTTGAATTCCATGCTGTTGCACCATCTTCCCACCAATTCCACATCATTGTTCTCTATTGGGGTGGCGGATGGAAGAGTGGATAGCGCTGTTGCCTCACAGCAAGAAGGACCTGGGAAGTTTCTGTTCGGGTACTCCGGTTTCCCCCAAAGACATGCATGGTAGGTGAATTGATGACTCTAAAGTAGCCTTTAGTGTCGGGATGTGTGAGTCCTACGATGGACTAGCGCCCTGTCTAGGGTTGTTTCCTGCCCTTGTGCTCAGAGTTACCGGGTTGGCACTCACCTCGCGGACTCTATTCAGGAATAAATAACTAGAAAATGGATAGATGTTCTTCATTGACCTCCTGGGTCCATTGGGCAATTGCATGGACACTCTCCTGAGTAGTCTCTTCTGTCAAGAGTTCACTAATTCTCACAGATTTCAACTCTTCCATCAAATAAATCCGCAGCCAATATGTCTCTCTCCAACTTCTATCTTCTATTGACCCCACCTTTAGCCAGTCCTGTTGTAACCCTACCTTCAACTTGAAACCATTTGTCACCTCACCACTGCCTCACTATCCTCAGCGCTACGTCCTGCACCACCCTCACACGCCTTTGAGTCAGCACCTGACTTCCTCGAAAATCAAGACTACAGCTCCTCTTGGCACCCCATCATATGCCTCACTTCACTTATCCATTCTTCTTATGACTGTCCCCCTTCCCCATAAAAACCACTGCAATAACTCCAATATTTAAAAAATCCTGTGCTGATCCAACCAACTTCACAATCAACTCACATCTGGATCCTCAAATTCCCTTTATTTTTAAAATTCTTGAAAAAACAGTAGGTGCTTGACTCCATTCCTACTTCACTAATTACCTGTCTGAACAGTTCCAGTCTGGATTTTGCCCCCTCCATAGTACAGAGACATCTCTCAACATCACCAATGATCTCCTTATGGCAGCTGATTATGGACTAGGTCACACTCATCCTCCTGGATCTGAGTGTGGCCTGCTTCTTTTTACTTCACCTACCTCCAGAAGTACACATCAATTTTCATCATGACGTGATGACACTCCAGCTCTAACTTTCCACTAATCCAACACCCCCATCCTCCAAACTACTCACTGACGGCTCTCTACCATTAATATCCACTCAGTTTCTCCTTCCTCTCAGGTTAAGAGTCTGGGTGTCATCCACTTTCCAATCACACATCAATAACATCACCCAGTTTGCTTTCATCCACCTTCATAACATTAATCACCTTCGCCTCCCTTACCCCTGTACCGTTGCTATTCCTGTTCAGAGCTTTGTCTCGCCTGACTCCTGTAACTCTCTCTCTTCAGTCTCCCCCAACAAACTCTCTACAAACCTAACTAGTCCAGAATGCATGCCTGATTATCACTAGAACCCTCCATTCATCACATCACATTACTGCAAAGAAGTCACTGGTAACCAGTCAAGCCCTGCTCTGCTACAGAATCTCCTATTAACATTTGGCGCCATCCACAATCCTCCCTGCTGTTAACTGCTATTTTTGTTGTGAGGTCTGAAAACCACGCTAATTATGCTGGCTAATCGAGAGACATTTTTTAAAAGCAAGATGTGATTAAATGACAAGTGAAGAACAGTTTAGAATTTCTTGAAAGAAAACTTATGTGAAGTTGTAGTGCCCTTATTTTGTGAAGTGTATTTGGGGAATGAAATGGGAAGTGTTCTATTGGACTGTTTGCTCTTTAAGTACGGTGAAGTAGGATAGACAGAACTTTATTGATTCTTTAGGAGGGTTCCCTCGGGGAAATTAAGGTTCCAGCAGCAGTATCAGTACAGAAGAGAAAAGAGTAGAAAGAGAGATGGTGAAGTGATGGTAAAGTGATCCCAGTTTGGTTTGGTCACCTAGGTGAAATCAATAGACTGATATCAGTGGGAGGTAAAGATGATCAGAAGAGCTTTTTCAGAGGGCATCATTCAGTATGTACCACAGGTCCAGCAGGAAGGACTGTGAGGGAGCAAACATTATGAGGCAAGAGGTTCGTTTATGATAATTCAACCTTTTCAGCAGCAGACTGACACTCTCCATGCTTGTGGATTCCAGTCCTCACCCTTCTGCTGGTAATTGATCTTAAATGAGAACAGAACCTCCTAGGTTCCGTGAGTGCTTTTCCCCATAATTTCCCAGGTGTGAAATCACATCTTGTAGGCTTTAAAGTGTAAGGCACGCAATGGGACAGGTGTGATAGAGAGGGATGAGTAGGTACTGATAAAAGAAATCAAGTTGTTTAAATGAAATTGAATTGTTAGCTTTATTAATACTTAGCTAACCTTCTTCAGAGGCTCACATATTCACTGACATTGACAGCCAAAGCAGAACACTGCCTGAGCTTAATGGAAGCCATTAGGCCACCTCCAATCGCTCAGCTGAGATTAGTTATATCCAATGTTTCTATTAATATCTTTATCTGTGATAATGCAGAAATACACATAACACAGATCAAATACAAAGGTAGGATTCAAACATTTCCTTAATCCATAGAGTCAGCACTTTCATACACATCCCACTGAGAAATCACAAATGACTCACAATTATGAGGCTTCACCTTCTGCCATTTACAGTGTCTGTATGTCCATCTGCCTGCTTTATACTAAACAAAGACAAAGCACAGGATAGATAGAACTTATTGATCCTTGGGGAGGGTTCTCTAGGGAAATTCAGGTTCCAGCAGCAACATAAGGACAGTACAGAAAGGTAGAATGAGATAATTTAGTAAAGAAACACTATATAAATATAAAGAATATATAATATAGAGACTATATTACAATATAATATATAAATAGTGCCTGAAAAAAAGAGAAAAAGAGAAGAAGAGAATAGAGTCCAGTAGTTTATTATTATTATTATTACTATTATTATTATTATTATTATTATTATTATTATATTATATGATTATTATTATTATATTATATGATTATTATTATTATTATTATTATTGTTGTTATATTATATTATATTATTATATTATTATTATTATTATTATTATTATTATTATTATATATTATTATTATTATTATTATTGTTGTTATATTATATTATATTATTATATTATTATTATTATTATTATTATTATTATTATTATATATTATTATTATTATTATTATTGTTGTTATATTATATTATATTATATTATATTATTATTATTATTATTATTATTGCAAGTTCAGAACCAGACAGCTAAACCAGAAGAGCTGAGGCAGAGACGAAAACAATGGGCAAACAAGGGTCAAGGATGATAACGGCAGATGGAGGTGGCGTGAGAATGACATTAGTAAGTGAAGATTCCCGGGAAATGGATTTCCTGGATTCGGTGGAGGCAGGGGGAGAACCCGTACGGGTGACATCGTAAACGGAGATTTAGGGTAGGGATGCACTGATCCAATATTAATATCAATGTTAATGTTATAAATAATATTCACTAAATTAGCTGGATTGGGTATCCAATTATGATTGACCCACAGGACTGATCAGTTCACTTCAACTCGTAGATGATTGGACTGATGCATCCCTCGTTCAGGGTCAGTGCTCCAGGTCACATGGGCCACATTACAGAGAGAGCTGAGACTGTGAATATGAAACACTGGAATTGTTTAAGAACCATTTTAATAAAATGCCCTTAGACCTCAGAGGCTTAGACAGACATACATGACCACAAGTGCTGGTGGTAGTTCTCAGATCCTCTGCAGACCCTCCAGCAGCGTGGTTTCTGCTGAGACTGACTGCTGTCTTCTGTTCTTATTCCAGGTATCCCGTGTCCGATCATTGTGGCGTGGGCTATTGGAAAACTTTACAATGAAAATGAACAGTAAGCTTCTTTCTTTCTGTTTTTCTTTTTTCTCTTTTCTGCTTAAAGTTCCAGAAGGAAGGCGTCTGGAGAACAAATTGATTCCTGCTCACATCAGTAGGTAAAAGTAGGCAGTGAAAATGAATGTGCCATTGATTTAAACAGTGGGGTTTTCGTCAGATTGAGTGTTTTCATTTCTAAAGGCAAATTGAAAAGGCTGAGGATTAGTCACACAGAAAAAAAGATCACGTCTGTTCCTGGCCTCCATTTCATGCCCCTTCTGCCCTTCATTATGGCCAAACTGACAGGCTTTGTCTGTAGTTTCCTGTGGCTATTGATCGAGACGAAGCAGGAGAACGGGCGGTCGTGTGAATGAGTGCCCAATTAAAAAGAAAGCTGATCTGAGAGGCAGCATTTTCAGAGGCGGCTGTATCTGTAGATCATTGGTGTGTGAAGCATAATGTAGTTGTAATTTCAGATATACATTCCTAATTACCAGTGCTCAGTGCTCAAGCTCAGCTGAGTTTGGATCCAAACCTTTTTCATACAGCAGGGGTAGGCAGCCCTGGTCCTGGAATGCTGGTTTCCTGTACCGTTAGGTGTTAAGATCACCCCAGCAGGTCCCTGTGGACTATGCAGGACGTTTGCCCTTTTTCAATGAAGTTCTGAATCACAGGGAGTGAACATGTCCTGTTTGAAGAGAGGGGGGGGCAGTGAGAACCGGTTTATCACTGCACAGGAAGTTGATGGGAAGGTCACCCATCAGTCACTGTATCTTCAACACTGCATCACAACATCTAAACACAAACTGGACCTGTTATACGTCCATACATTCACATTTATTCCCATATTACATACAGAATATGATACACAGCAGAAGATCATTAGTTTACTAGTTAATTTAGAAGCAAAGGAGCGACCAAAGGTTGTTCACATGCTGATGCTGCAGATCATTCCCAATGAAACAGTTTATCGTCATTACTGCGAAGGGAACAGGGCACTGCTGAACAGGTCAGCTGATTGGGCTGTTTGAGCAGTAATCTTGCTTTCCAGGACGAGGGTTGTCTAACCCTGCCATACAGTAAGAAACTGTTTTCTTTAGCTTCAGCAGCTATGAATGATTTAAAGGGTCTGTAATATCAATGTCCTGAAACTCATTTCCCCAATTTCTCCATTTGCTTTTAGATGCTGGTTTGGGAAAGAGCCTGGGAAATACATCGACTACATTTATCAAGGTCCGGTGATTGTTGTTCTTCTAGTAAGTAATTTTTGTCTTTCAGTGCAATATTATTAGCTATTCAGTCATGATTCTGCCCTGTAGTCTGCTTGAACTGCACCGTGCTTCGAATTACACTGTAAATGTGTAAAAAGCTGAAAAACGATGGCTGTGTGTTATTTCCTGTGATTAGTCAGCACAGATTGTTCTCAGCACCTCTTTTGACTGCTGTAATTATAAAAACTCAAATGTACTCAGTCTACTGAAACCCAGAGTACTATCACATCAGCCATAACATTATAACCACCTCCTTGTTTCTCCTCTCTCTGTCCACTCTATCAGCTCCTCTGATCACACAGGAGCTCTTTGTGGTTCTATAATTCAGACTGTAGTTCATCTGTTTCTCTGCAGACTTTATTCTCCTCCGTCCACCCTGATCTTCAATGATCAGGACCCCACAGGACCACCACAGAGCAGATATGATGTGGGTGGTGGGTCATTCTCAGCACTGCAGTCACACTGACATGGTGGTGGTGTGTTAGTGTGTGTTGCTGGTACGAGTGTATCAGACACAGCAGTGCTGCTGGAGTGTTTAAACACTGTGTCCACTCACTGTCCACTCTATCACACACTCATACCGAGTGTCTCCACCTTGTAGATGTAAAGTCAGAGACAGAAGCTCATCTGTTTCTGCACAGTTTGTGTTGGTCGTCCTCTAGTCCTTCATCAGTGCTCACAGGACGCTGCCCACAGGACGCTGTCGGCTGGACGTTTCTGGTCGGTGGACTGTTCTGGGTCCAGCAGTGACACTGAGGGGATTAAACACTCCAGCAGCACTGCTGTGTCTGATCCACTCGTACCAGCAACACACACTAACACACCACCACCATAGTGTTTTGACAGGTGGAGCTTCACATCTGACAGTTGGAATTGCTGGTCTGAGAGGTGGAGAAGCAGTAAGAGAGTTAGTGCTGTAATGGTAAAGTGACAGCAGCACAGATTGGAGGTGTTCTAAGTGATTTGATTTCTAGTGTATATCAGGACACCATGCCATTTATCGCACTACAGAACTCTGCACCCAGAACATGCAGGTAATAAAAGGGCTGTTCAGTTTTAAGAGAGTGAATTTATTCAGGCTCAGGTTTCACTGCTGTTGATGATCCTTTCCTTCTTTTTCACTCTCAGATCAACTTTGTGTTCCTTTTCAACATAGTGCGAATCCTCATGACCAAGCTACGAGCTTCCACCACGTCTGAAACCATACAGTACAGGTAAACCCACTGCTCACACCTTTATCTTACAACCATTAGATCTGTTACGAAACAGGAGACAGGGGTCCAAACGGGTCCATCAGCTGCTTTGTGTGTAAAAAATGTGTGAAAGTAGTTAAAGTGAAAACACACAGACACGCACACACACACGCACACACACACACGCACACACGCACGCACGCACGCACGTCAAAACTGTCCATGTTCACAGTCCCTCATTCCCTTCCTGTTTTCCTCCATTCTCCATCATACTTCTGTCAATCCCCCAGGGAGGCGTGATGGCTGCTCTCCTGATGTTTGAGTGGGGGCAGCTGAACTGTAATCAGGACAGAGCGGCGGTCCGCCACTCATTTAAACCATTTAATCTTTCAAACAGCAAATTAAACAGTAAAACAAAACAGTATCAACAAAGACACTGAACAATTCAGTTCATTTATTAATATTAATGACACTGAACAATTCAGTTCATTTATTAATATTAATGACACAGAATAATTCAGTTCATTTATTAACAGTAATGATACTGAATAATTCAGTTCATTTATTAACAGTAATGATACTGAATAATTCATAGGGGGAACTAAATAATTAATAGTAGATACTAAATAATTCTTAAAACATACTGAATGAATCTTAATAGATATTGTATAATTCATAGTGGAGACTGAATAATTCATAGTGGAGACTGAATAATTCATAGTGGATGTTGTATAATTCATAGTGGAGACTGAATAATTCATAGTGGATACTGAATAATTCATAGTGGAGACTGAATAATTCATAGTGGATATTGAATAATTCATAGTGGATACTGAATAATTCATAGTGGATACTGAATAATTCATAGTGGATATTGAATAATTCACAGTGGATACTGAATAATTCACAGTGGATATTGAATAATTCATAGTGGATATTGAATAATTCATAGTGGAGACTGAATAATTCATAGTGGATATTGAATAATTCATAGTGGAGACTGAATAATTCATAGTGGAGACTGAATATTCATAGTGGATATTGAATAATTCATAGTGGATATTGAATAATTCATAATTCATGAGCTCCTAACCCTGCCTCACAATGCTGACTCAGATGCCTCTCAGAAATAGAATGAAGGAAAACAGGAAATATTTATGATAACAGTTTCTAAAGAGGGTTAGTGTCCTCCACTCGCATTCATTTGTGACAACTCCAGCATGGAGAATCCATCATGGAACTCCACCCTGGCTGCTCCTTGCCTTTTGTTTGGTCTTTTTAATGGGGCCAATCTAGATATCACTCTTATTATTCATAGCCACTCATTGTTCATAGGTCAGAACACAGGCAGAGAGGGTCATCTCAGCAGTATCAGTTATCAAAGGACGGAGAGAACTGCCTGGACACCACTTAGAATGAAGAACACAGGACTCAGTGATTCCTCACTTCAGAAAGCTGTGTGTGCAGAAGGAACGCAGTAATAGTCTACGGTCGTGTATAGTATTTTTTTTTACAGCTGCAGGAAAGAGAAATAAAGCTGGTGTATGTTTCCATAGTTTACAGTTGTTCTCTTCAGAACCAGAGAAGCCTTTTCTGTCAGTCATACCTATTGTAAAGCTCCGTACAGGTCGGAGGAGGATGATACTGCTGTGGTCTTCACACCTTCTCTAGCCCTCATTGACAATTCAGATTTTCCTCTATGATCTGATTATACTGGACTTTACTCAGATCTGTTCACAGTCCAGCTCAGATAGGACAGGAATAATTACAATGTGTGTCTGAGGATATGTTCTGAGTGAACAACAAAGCACTTGTGTAAGTACCTGAGGATCAGGGCATCAGCTAAATGCCATAAATGCAAATGTACTGCCGTCATCGCTTCAGGTTCTTGTTGAAAGCATTTTACGTTTCTTCTTTTGTGGTATTTTGGAGCTAGAACACACCTGACATCATCATGACCGGGGGCTAGTTATGATAACGAGGCAGAAGCAATGACAAGCCTAGGGGGTCTTCTTACATTATATAAAGTAAGATTTCACATAAACTCTGTTTTGCTTTAATGAAGAATACAGACGAAAATATAGAATACAGGAGATTTAGAAATGAAACAGAAGTAGAAATAAAAATATAGAGGATAGAACAGATTTTTAAAGCAAGATTGGGTTTGTTAACAGAATTCACCAATATGATATATATATTTTAAAATATTATCCAGTACTGTCTCTTATTCTGCACCTTCCACATTACCTATATCCACTCATCAAAAAACAGAAGGCACTGTGGAAATTACAGTGTGATTGGGACGGAAGATAAATATCAATATTTATTGATCTACTCATACAGAAGTGGTGTCTCTCAGTACGGCGTCGGGTTTAACGCAACACGCCAGACGTCTCTGCATGGAGGTGTAGAAGTTCCTAATGGTGTCCTGTGATGATCCATCTCATGCAGCTTGAATGTCATTCAGCTTTATTGTCAATGCTGCATTCTACAAGACATACAGAGAATTGAAATTGCATTTCTCTCAGACCCAGTAATAAACATTAAACATTAATTAGACAATAGTATATACAGTAAAGTTAAATATGCACATTATATTGTAGAAAGGTGGCACAGGCACCGAACAGATTAGTTCTGTAGGTGTGGATCATGCAATTATAGACAGAACTGCAAATTGGAAAGCCTATAGGCTGGTTAAAGTGATCATGTGCTTATATAAAGTTCTATGTGGTCCAAAGTCTGGTGTGTTTTTGGGCATCTGGTGGCATTGATCATCCTGACAGCCTGGGGGATGGAGCGGAGGGCTTTTCAAGTGAGGCAGGTGCGGTCAATGGTGGTAGGGGAGGAGTGTTGATAGAGCGTCCAATAGCGTCCCACACATTTTCAATCAGGGACAGGTCTGGAGATGAGACCGACCACAGTGTAGTGTCTGTGTCTTCAAGACGAGATGTTGAGACGGCAGCAGTGTGTGGACGAGCGTTGCACATGACAGTGTGGTATGACACCGTTGCAGTTATTTGATGCTGTATGGGTGTGACGTTTTTGTTGATGAGAGTATTTACAGGCACTGTGACTTGCTTTTCACAGTGACCTCCTTGGTGGTTCTGCTTTAACCCATCCTTTCGTGTAACTGAAGAAGAATTGAGGAAACCATGTTACGTTTCTCTGTTATAGGGATTGTTTAGAGTAAGGGCTATGATTGGGTTTAGCTTCAGTTTGTTTCATTTCCTGTTGTCTGTGTTTTGTGAGGGTTCAAAACGGTCAACATTTACTTCACATTATACGACTCGTGAAATGCTCTTTTGTCACATTTGTAGAAATTTCTCTGTTGGTTTCTTTGTAGGCAAATATGTTTAAATGTACATTACAGGCCAAAAGTTTGGACACACCTTCTCATTCAATGTGTTTTCTGTATTTTCAAGACTATTTATGTTGTAGATTCTCACTGAAGGCATCAAAACTATGAATGAACACATACTAGTTTCTTCAAAATAGCCACCCTTTCCTCTGATTAATGCTTTGCACACTCTTGGAATTCTCTCAATGAGCTTCAAGAGGTCGTCACCTGAATACACATCTCTAAATGTTTTTCTAGTGTCATTTCACACAGTTGAGATCTACCCTCATATATGTCCAAATGCTTGTGGATGACCCTGCTAATGAATGAATGCATTCAGCTGTTTTAAGGTCCACACAAATGTGAACCACACTAGGGGTATGGGGTCTTGACTTTCTCACCCCAGTACTTCACTTTCTCAAGTTCTCGTCCCAGTGTCACTTTGGCTTCTCTCAGGTTGGCTCTCTGTCCATGCTGGCTGGGGTGCTCTGTTTATGCCCTGCCTGGGGCTCATTGTTCTTATCAGTCCTGAGTGTGACTTATCAGACTGAGGGAGGAACCAGCTTCATGGCTTCCCACCTCCTCATGGCCACACAGAGTATAGTCCCGCATTCACATTCAAAGTTTCTACTTCATGCAGAATTCTCTCAGCTCTGTGATGTTTGAGGGTTTTTTCCTTCTCCAGCCTCAAATTAAGGTCCTTGCTTTGAATTCCAAAAACCTCTGTTTCTTTCATTGAGCTGTTCCTCAGTGGATTTACTGCAATGTTTTGGGTCATGTTAATGTTGCATGATCCATCTTCATTAAAGCATCAGTCTTTGTACAAATGGTCTTATATTCTCCTCAAGCCCTCTCTGATACAATAAAGATCTCATAGTGGTTTCTATGATGGAGAGATCTCCACACCCTGCTGCAGCAAGGCAGCCCCAAACCATCACACTCCCAATCTCATGCTTTACTGTTATGTGTTACGGGGCTGCAACCCAGGTGGGAAATGGAATGTAAACCCACCCAGTCAAAGCTGGGTGAACTCAAAAGAAGAAAGCTGGGCTTGTCAGGTTGGGATTTGAACCCTGGCCACTGAGATGCTAAGACAGAGCTTAATCCACTACTCTATTGATGGTAGGAGTGGATATCTGGGCTTATCAGCCAGTCAGTGATGAAGTGCTTGTGCTTTTACATGGTTTAATTACAAGGGTAAAACATCAGAGGCTAACACGCTACTGAGTGAGCTAACGTGTTCCCTGGAAATGAGGTGAGAAACCCGGCTTGTAAGCCTGGCTGGAGTCTAGAGGGGCCAACTGAAAACCACTCCTCAGTGAGAAGGGAGAATGTGAAAAAACAAAACTACTCCTTCAAAAGGAGGACAAATGTCAACAGAAAACCACTCCTGTTTTTAAGGAGGGAAACTAGAGAGGTAGAAAAGTAGAAAAGTTCTCCTTTTTAAAGGAGAGAAAGTAAAGCAGCACTCCTTTTTAAAGGAGGGAAATACAGAGAAATTTATGGCAGAGTTTCGGCACCGAGAGACACCAAGAGAGACACGAGGAAGGCTTAAATAGCCTCCACACACCTGATCTCAATCAGGGTGATTGTGGCCCTGATTGGTAGATGGCTGCCCTCTGGTGGCTGGGCAGCCATGATGCGGGCAGCTCCTTACAGTTATGAGGTTCTTGCACTCAAGTGCTGGATAATTTTGACCAGATAACATTATCCTAATGCCAGGCATGGACTAGAGGGTATAAAGCCCCCCAGCATTGAGCTGTGGAGCAGTGGAACTGTGTTGTCTGGAGTGATGGAGATCCTTCCAGTACTTTTGGGGTGAGCTGTGGAGTTGGGGATGAGGTTGGGTAGTGATCATCCAACATACTGAACTCAGTAGGACTGTTGTTGCTTTTGAATACAATCGAAACCTCACAGCAATTCAGAATTCAGTCCGGATTGGAAACAACACCTCCAGCACCACCATACTGAGCACCGGTGCCCCCCAGGGCTGTGTGCCCAGTCCACTGCTCTGCACTCTGCTGACTCATGACTGTACTGCGAAGCACAGCTCAAACCACTTCATCAAGTTCGCTGATGACACAACTGTTGTTGGCCTCATCAGCAAGAACGACGAGTCAGCATACAGAGAGGAGGTGCAGTGACTAACAGACTGGTGCAGAACCAACAACCTATCCCTAAACGTTGACACAACCAAAGAGATGGTTGTTGACTTCAGAAGAGACCCAGGTAATCACCTCCCACTGAACATTAACAGCTCTGCAGTGGAAATCGTGAGAAACACAAAGTTCCTCGGTGTTCATATAGCAGAGAACCTCACCTGGTCCCTCAACACCAGCTCCATAACAAAGAAAGCCCAGCAGCACCTCTACTTCCTGTGGAGTCTGAGGAGAGCACACCTTCCACCACCCATCCTCACCATGTTCTACAGATGGACTATAGAGAGCATCTTGAGCACCTGCATTACCATCTGGTTTGGGAACTGCACCATCATGGATCGCAAGACCCTACAGCAGATAGTGAGGACAGCCAAGAAGATCGTTGGAGTTCCTCTACCCTCCATCAGTGACATCTACACCTCTCGCATTGTGGAAGACCCAACCCACCCCTCACACAGTCTCTTCACTCTGCTGCCGTCTGGCAGAAGATACTGGAGCATCCGAGCCTCCACCACCAGACTCTGCAACAGCTTTGTCCATCAGGCTGTCAGGCTCCTCAACACACAGAGACAGAGCTGAACCCCCCCCCCCCCACACACACACACACACACACACCACCACCACTACTCCTCACACCCACATTCACACAGGGACTGAACTGGAACTGAAACTTCAACACCACACCACTCTTCACACCACAAACACCGCACCAACAAAAAGACTGGACTGTAACCACCCAGCACTCTACACACACACACACACACACACACACACACACACACACACACACACACACACTCGGCACACAGAGACCGGATCATCCCCATCCTTATCAGCAATAGTTACTGCTCACTAAGAACTATAACTTCTACCTCAGTAACTGCTGTGATCATGTTCATCTATATGTTACAGTCTGTTACACATCTCCGCACCTTATTCCTCACCACAGACATTTCACCTCATTGTACCACTCGGTACTGCACTTTCCTGTCCTGTCCTGTCCTGTCCTGTCCTGTCCTTGTTTGCTGTATTTATTGTATTTATTGTAGTGTTTGCACTTTATGTTCTCATACTGTATTGCTGCTCCATGTCACACCTTGGTTCTGGAGAAATGTAATTTCATTGCACTGTGTAGCTGTACTCGGTTGTAATGACAATAAAAAGCCTTGACCTTGAATCTAGTAGTATTTTCTGGACAGATAGTCCAAAAAAGCAGTATAGACTCTTTTTTAATAGAAGAAACAGTGAATGAGCAAGTACTTTTGAGCATGTAATACCTATGGATTATCCCAATCATTATTTTAGAAACACTAGTTGCTGAGGTTCTCAGTCCCATTTGTGTCTGAATCAAGCCTAATGCATTGTTATTTATTCCCCATCTGCCAGAGGAGCAGCGTTTGCAGAAGGAATGTTACAGATCCCTGTCCCAAGTCAGATATTGAGTAAACAGATGGTGTTGTATTGCTGCTGCTGCAGGAAGAAGAAAGCATGCTCTGATGATGAGTTCCTCTTTGTGGTGGACCCTCATGAAACAGAAAAGCAAAATGCCAGGGTTTATTGGGAAGACCCTCAAGAACACAGAAATATCTGGAGAAATATGGTTTGGTTGTTCATGTTTAATATGGTGATGGTTAACACCTGCTGCAACAATCTGAGATAGGCGTAGCAAAATGCTGGATGGAATTGGTTGGAACTGTGGGTTCCAGCAGTCTTAATCCACATTCATAGGAGATAAGGAGAGGTTTCGATTGCATTCACTCTATTAAACAACGTTATGTACATTATGTAGCAAACATCACACTTTGCACTTTATATACCTCTCAGGGTTCCTACACAATCTGGAACTATTCACACACCTACCTCCACTAAATCATTTTCCTTCCTCAGAGTTATTTAGTCTCAGAGTATTTATTTAATTATTATTATTATTATAATTATATTATTTAATTTATTTATTTAATCAGCGTAGTTATTTAGTTAGTTATTATTTATTTTTTCTACTCATTGCACATATTTTTTCTGTTATTCTGTGTATTCTCTTTACCCTCGTCCTACCTTCTCCCTTCTCCACTATTGATCTGTGTTGTAAAAAAGCATTTCACTGCTTGTTGTTCTGTTTATAACGATGTACGTGACAAATAAATCGAACCTTGAACCTTGAGATAAATAAGCTTCTGGAGCCATCTCACCACTATGGAATAGCAGTCAGACCTGTTACTGTCCATCAGGAAACAGAACAGGACATGAAAGTTAGAGCTTGTTTTAGGTGTGGGTACAGAAAAGCTTGTGGAAGAAGGTGGAATTGGCTTTTGAAGTGACTCCCACTGGCACTGGTTCTCAATTCCAATCTTGGAGCCCCATCTGCTGCATGTTTCCATGCCTTCCCACTCTAACTTACCTGCTAGAGCTCATGAAGGTTATGATGCCTAGCTGACCAGATGAATTGATGTGTAAGAGCAAATCTTTCTGCATGGTTTAGGAAGTCCTACCCCACAGACCAGCCGGAAACACTGCCCCGATTTTTGCTGAGTTTAAGGATGCATTGCGGTGCCTTTGGGCTCGGTTTTGCTTCATAGAGGGATCCTGGTCCCTCTGCCTGCCACTGGCTTTTTTAATGTCATGCAGCATTTGCATCACTGAAAAGCCAAAATTTTGAAAAGATTGAAAGTGACCCAGAGTCTCCCTGGGGAACAGATCAATTTAAGAGAAAGCTTATTCAGCTTAAAAGCTTCTCTGGATCATGGCCCTGCTCTGTCCAGCTCAGGTCATTGTGGGTTTTGAGTATTATGTCCCAATAAACAGAATTATTTCAATAGGAAATAGGTTTGGGCTACCGGGCAGCTCAGTTAGGGCTTGTCTCATTTATTGTTGATAATAAAGAAATCTCATGCTTTCATTTGATCTGATTTATTTCTCATGATTTCACTGAAACAATGGGAGACACTGCACTTTGTGGAGTATTCAGATTATAAACAATCAAAGTATATATTATAGTTTATATTCAGCTAAGGAAACAGAGCACAGACATAAGGCACTAAAAGCTGCACTTTGGACTAATTACATTTACATTCACATTTATGGCATTTTTAGCAGTGCTTTGCTGTTCACTCAGATATTCTTAGCTAGTAGATGAGACTGGAATTCAGTTTCCTCACGCTTAGAGGCTGTTGAAAGCAATTGTCAGATTGGGGATAAACATGATTATATAAGTCTTTACTGAGTTAAATACTCTGAAACAGATGGTCTTCACTCTGCATTTGAACACAGGGAGGCACACTCGGCTGTGTGGTCGGAATCCAAGGAGAAGTTCATTCCACCATTTTGGTGCCAGAACAGAAAAGAGTCTGGAGGCATGTTTTCCTTATGATTTGAGAGACGGTGGGTGAAGCCGAACTGTAATTGATGCTTGAAGGGCTCCTGGTATAGATAGAGTTTTGACCATTGCCATCATGTATGGAGGGGCTGATCCATTTTTGGCTTTGTAGGCCAACATCAAGGTTTTGAAACTGATGTTCAGCTACAGGGAGCCAATGAAGGAGAACGCAGCAGAGGAGTTACATGACTAAATTTGGGGACATTGAAGATGAGCCATGATGAAACCAGCCATAATGGGTATACTTTGTGTACTTCTGGTGCCAGTCCCAAGTCCTGATAAATGGTGAGAGTTGCATCAGGAAGGTCATCTGGTGTAAAACCTGTGCCTAAACTATAATGCAGATCACAAATATGATGGCCATACTGGATCGGTCGAGGCCCAGGTTAACGACTGCCTCCAGTGCTGTTGACCAGGATGCTGGTGTAAATTGGACTAGTGTAGGTTGAAGACCATCAATGAGGAGAGGAGGAAGGCAGGTTAGAAGGCAGCGAGAGAGAAGGAAAAGCATGAGTGTGGAGGTTAGAGTAGGGACTCTGAACATAGGGACAATGACTGGTAAAGGCAGAGAGCTTGCAGACATGATGAAGAGAAGGAAACTAGATATTCTGTGTGTTCATGAGACCAGATGGAAAGGCAGCAAGACCAGGAACATTGTAGATGGATTCAAACTGTAATGGTGTAGATAGGAAGAGAAAGGAGCAGGGATAATCCTAAAGGAAAAGCTTGTGAAAAGTGTTCTGGAGGTAAAGAGAGGGTCAGACAGGATCATGAGCTTGAAGTTGGAAGTTGATGGTGAATGTTGTCAGTTCATGTACAACATAGGTTGGTTGTCAGTTAGAGGAGAAAGGGGAATTTTGGAGTATGATGGATGAAGTGGTAGAAGGTGTCCCTAGAGAGGAGAGATTGATGATTGGTACAGACGTCAATGGACATGTTGCTGAAGGGAACAGAGGGGATGAAGAGGTGCTGGGTATGTATGGTGTGAAGGACAGAAATGCAGAAGGTCATATGGTTGTAGATTTTACAAAGAGAATGGAAATGGCTGTGGTGAACACATTTTCAGAAGAGTGAAGAACACAGGGTGATATACAAGAGTGGAGGGAGGTACACACAGGTGGATTATATCCTTAGCAGGAGATGCCACCTAAAGGAGATTGGTGATTGTAAAGTGGTGCCAGGGGAAAGTGTAATAAGGCAGCATAGGATGTTCTCTGTAAAATGAGATTAGAAACAAAGAAGAGGAAGAGAGTGAAGACAGAGGCAAAGATTAGATGGTGGAAGCTGAAGGAGGAGGATGGTTGCAGGCAGTTTAGGGAAAAGTTGCAACAGGCCCTTGGGGCAGTGAGGAGCTACCTGAGGACTGGGAAATTACAGCTAAGGTGGTGAGAGAAACTGGCAAGGATGTGTTGGGTGTTTCATCTGGTCAGAGGAAAGAAGACAAGGAAATTTGGTGGTGGAATGAAGTCCAGGAGAGTATTCAGAAGACGAAGCAGCTAAGATAAAGTGGGATAAGCACAGAGATGAAGGAAGTAGGCATCGAAAAGAATGGTTGCAAAGGCAAAGGGTCTGGCCTATGATAAGCTGTATGAGAGGCTGGACAGTAAAGAAGGATTCTAGATTCTTGGTGCTGGGCAAGATGGCTGACTCTCCAGTAGTTTTAGCTTTTTAGTGTCTTTTCTCAATTTTCCACATACTTTGCTCTCCTTACAAAGATATAGTGTGTTCTTATACATATCCCATATATATTGTCCTTAATTTCTCTGAGGGAATCCTCCCAAGGGATCAATAAAGTTCTATCTTAAGGAGTAAAGGACATGTATAGTTTGGCCAAACAGAGAGATAGAGCTGGAAAGGATGTACAGCAGGTTAGGCTGATAAAGGATAGAGGGACATGTACTAGTGAGTGAACAGAGAGTGTTGAGTAGATGGAAGGAGAACTTTGAAGGGCTAATGAATGAGGAAAATGAGAGAGAGAGAGAGAGAGGAGGACAATGGGGGAGAGATAGTGGATCAGGAAGTGCAGAGAATTAGTAAGGTAGGAGTGAAAGCAACTTTAAAAAGGATGAAGAATGGAAAGGCAGTAGGTCCAGATGACATACCTGTGGAAGTATGGAGATGTTTAGGAAAGAAGGCAGTGGACTTTTTGACCAGATTGTTTAACAAAATCCTAGAGAGTGAGAGGATGCCTGATGAGTGGAGAAGCAGTGTACTGGTCCCCATTTTTAAGAACAAGGGTGATTTGCAGAGCTGCAGTAACTACAAAGGTATAAAGCTGATGAGCCAAGAGAGGAACTGTAGTACTGTATAAGGAAGTCAGGTGTGGCTGAAAGGTATGTGAGGGTGGTGCAGGACATGAGGATATTGGGTATGAGGTATGAGGATGGTGAGACAGCGGTGAGGTGAGCTGTTGGAGTGACAAATGGTTTCAAGGTGAAGGTAGGGTTACATCAGGGATCAGCTTTGAGCCCCTTCTTGTTTTCAATGGTGATGGACAGGTTCATAGATGAGGTCAGGCAGAAGGCTCCATGGACCATGATGTTTGCAGATGACATTGTAATCTGCAGTGGGAGTAGAGAACAGGTGGAAGAGAACCTGGAGAGATGGAGGTTTGCACTGGAGAGGAGAAGAATGAAGGTCAGTAGAGATAATATGGAATACATGTGTCAATGAGAGTGAGGCAGGTGGAAAGTTGAAGATGCAAGGAGTAAAAGTCGTAAAGGTGGATGACTTCAAATATCTTGGGTCAACCATCCAGAGCAATGGACAGTGCAGAAAAGAGGTGAAGAAGTGGGTGCAGGCAGGATGGAGTGGGTGGAGATGGGTGTCAGGGCTGATGTGTTACAGAAGGAGAGCTGCAAGAGTGAAAGGGAAGGTCTACAAGAGAGCAGTGAGACCTGCTATGATGTCTGGTTTGGAGACTGTGGCTCTGTCTTGAACAGGAGGCTGAGCTGGAGGTGGCGGAGATGAAGATGCTGAGATTTTCATTGGGAGGGACGAGGATGGACAAGATTAGAAATGAGCAGATCAGTGGGACAGTGAAGGTGGAGCAGTTTGGAGATAAAGCCAGAGAGGCCCGGTTGAGATGGTTTGGACATGTGTTGAGGAGGAATAGGGGATATATCGGACAAAGAATGTTGGAGATGGAGCAGCCGGGCAGAAGGTTTATGGATGTAGTGAAGGTGGACATGGAGATGGTTGGTGTAACAGTAGAGGAGGCAGGGGATAGGGAAAGATGGAGGCAGATGATCCGCATGTGGCAACCCGTAAAGGGAGCAGACAAAAGAAAACTAATAATAATAATAATAATAATAATAATAATAATAATAATAATAATAAGAGCCGTGCCACTACATTCTGGATGAGTTGAAGGACCTGATTGTCCGCATAGAAATGACAAGAGATTGAACAAGCACCTGAGCTCCTCTCTAGACAGAAAGGGTTGAATTCTCCTGATGTTGTAAATGAGAACCTCTGCATGACTGAGTCAGGATTGCAGCATGAGCTGAGAATGATAACTGGTCATCCACAACTACACCAAGGCTCCGTGCTTCATCAGAGGGAGTGACCAGTGAGTTCTCAAGGAGAATGATGAGATCAGGATGAGAACCAATGCTTCCAGGAATGAATAGCAGTTCGGTCTTGCTGGGGTTGAGTTTGAGGTGATGGGCTGCCATCCGTGATGAGATATCAAAGAGGCAAGCTGAGATCCGGGATGAGACCTGGGTGTCAGAGGGTGGGAAAGAGAGGATGAGTTGAGTGTCATCAGCACAGCAGTGGTCAGTAAAACCATGAGAAGATATGACTTTACAAAGAGAAGTAGTGCAGAGAGAAAAGAGAAGAGGACCGAGGACTGACCCTTGTGGAACACCAGTGGAGAGTCTGCTAAAGTGGCACCCTGCCATGTTACCTGGTAAGAACGTTCTTCCAGGTATGATGCAAACCATCTCTGTCACTCTCTCTGCCTTTTCTCTCTCTCTTAATTAATTACATGTGCAAAGCAAACTATCTGTGGCACCAGTCCAGCTTCTATCACTGCATTTACTTGTTTTGGGATATTTGAATTGGGTTTTTCTAGTTTCCTTTCCATAACTGCTCCTGTCAGTACCTGCACCAGACTCTTGCTTGTGTGACTCTCAAAGAGAGGGCATGTCTATATTGCCAGACTCATCTCCCACTCTACTGTGATGTCAGCAATCATAGTCACGTAGGTATCTGTTGCCCTGGAGGTCCAGCTGTTAGGGTGACAGAATATATCTTAGATAATTATTTGACAATTATTGGATAATTAGTTGACAATTTAGATTTTTTTCTTGTTCATAAAATCTGGTACAATCTTTGTACTTAAGCCTACACACAAGGGGATTTTGTAATGTGGCTGAAGCACTTTCACCATGTTTTTAACCCTTTGTGTAAGGAACTGCCCGCAACACCGCCTTCCAGCCAACAGAGGGCAGTCGGCAACCAGTAATCAGCACAAGTGAGATCAGGCGTGCTGTGGTTATATAAGAGACCAGCATCTTCCCCTCCATACGGTCGCTTGGTGAATGCTTCCCAATTTGCTGCTGGTAATTCTGGTATTTCCTCGCTAATCTGTCCCTCCTCCAAAGTGAGGAGTCTTTCTGACCTTTGAAAAGAGTCTCTTTGTTTCCCTTGTCCTCCTCTTGCAAATGAGGACAAGCTGATCTGCGTTCCCTCCTTACTAAGCAGGAGAGTCTATGATTTAAAAAAGAAAGACCCCCACTCTTCACTCACTCCTCTTCAGCCCTATCATGTGCTTTGTTGCTCAGGCTGTGATCATATGTCTTTCTTGTCCCATAATGCCTAAATACAGGAACAGTTTTTGTCCACCACTCTTTCTTTACCGTTCTTCTCTAGCAGCCATGATGACTGTTGACTGTTTAGAACACACTGCCTGTGCCAGTGAGCAGTGAAGCCTGTGCTCAGGTGATCAGTGAGATTGGTGCTCAGGTGGGCAGTCATAACGGTGCTCAGGTGGACAGTGAGGTTGGTGCTCAGGTGAGCATTGGGATAGATGCTCAATCTGCATTCCAATCTGGTCAAGGTTGTATCTGACTTTGATCTGATTGGTGTTTTTCCTGCCAAACATCTAACACTCAAACAATATTTGTGGGGAAGAAGTAGTGGAAGGGGGAGTTTTTGAAGCACTCTTAGAGAGATTTTATATTTTGAATGGCTAGTGAAATTTGGTAAGCCAGTCCTTAAATTCAGCCTACTTCTTTCTCTGATCATTTATGTACCTTCAGAAGTTGTATGTGGTATTTGAATAAGACTATTTTGCAAGTTTTTGGCTTTGGGAACATTTTCATATTTTGGGTATACATGAGCTGTATACTGGAGGCTATTGTTTGATTAAAGTGAGAGGGGGTTGAGTGTAGGGGGATTAGACAAAGTTGCCCACTGTCAGAACAGTTATACTCAGCTGCAGTGGAACCTTTGTCCTGTTTGATCAGGAAGGGATTGACTGGGTTGAAGTTTGAGAGGAATCTAATTAAGGACAATGCATATGCTAATGAGATAACAATGGTTATTCATTATGAGCCAAATGTGTTGTCTCTGAAAGGGGCCTTAAATTTTCATAGTTTGGCTACCTCAGCAAGACTAAACTGGAGTAAATCAGAAGCTCTTTGATGTGAATCTTGTAAGAGTGTCCCTTACTGCAACTCCCAGGCAATGTTCAGTGGAGTAGGACTGGGCTAAATTTCCTAAGGATGAAGCTAGGCATTGATGAGATAAAGGCCAGAACTTGAGTATGTATCAGAGAAAGTTCATGTCAGATTGTTCAAATGGTCTTGGATGCTACCCCAGTCATCCTGTAGGGGTCAAGTTCTGGCCATTAACAAAACATTTACAGTGCTTAATCCACCAAGAATATTAGTAGATGGCATTTAGAAAGCACTGGTGAATTCTGGGATGGACAACACTGGCTGAGAGCTGCAGTTTTCCATCTGCTGCTACAGGAGAGAGACATTTGTTCCAGAGTTGCTGTGTTGTGTTTGCAAGCTGTACAGCAGCTGCTGTACCATGTACCATGGCCATCACAGCTGGATGGATGTTGCATTTGCAATCCTGCAGGTTGCTTGTAGACTGGGCTTTAACAGACAACTGTAACATATGAGAAGATAATCCTTTATTAGTTGCACAGTTGGGAAATTCACAAAAAAGATGGTAGATACCACCACCGTGTCAAAGAAGGTCCTCAAGAGTGCTCCCTGCACTCCAAATGACCTCAGTTTTCTCACTGGGTAGAGTCTTGTCTGGCCTCTGTGCAGTGGCATTAACTGACCAGTCCAGTTTGGTGTTTAAATGAACACCCAGTTACTTATGAGCCCACTTTCTCAGTGTCCATTCCCTGGATATTCATGATGGAGGGGTGTGTCTGCACCTGCAAGAGTCCATCACCAGTTCTTTGGTCTTCCCCACATGTATCAGGAGGTGCTTCTGCAGATACCAGTCTGAATACCAGACCTGAATCAGATTTCTGTGCTCCCTGTTCTCATCATCATGATAACAGTGTCATCAGAAAACATCTGGAGGTGACAGGTTGAGCTGTACTGTCCCTGCGCCATCTCATTTTCCTTCTCAGCTCCCTCTGCAAAGCTTTCATTTAATCCTTGTTACCTGACCTGAAGGCCCTCTTTTAAGTCAGGATTTATCCATGACTTGTTGTTGGCTTGTTTTTGGAGAAACACTGAATTGTCTTAGTGGTCCATAATGTCCGAAATGCAGTGAGTGAGACTGTCAATGTCCTCCCCATTAGGATCCCAAAATTCCTCTCTCACTGTGGTTGCAAAATTGTCCTGCAGAGTGTCTTTTACTCTTTATCCCTGGAGTAAACAATAGGAGCGTGGCTACACATGGGTTCTCCAGACACGACTGTAAACGGAGAGAAAAGTAGTGTGAAAACCAGCACAAACACCACAAGTTTGGTGTCCATTGTGGTTGATGGTAGAAAGACACTTCACAAACAATAATGTAAACAAAAGTACAAGAAAAGAGGGTAAAAGTAATTAAAACTATAACAGGAGCTACTATAACAGGCTGGCAACTCTGCAGAGCTACCTTGTACTAGAGTGAGGACTTTGGTTTTCCTGAGCTGGTGATGGACTTGAGCTGGGAAAACTTGCAGGAGGCACAGGGGAAGCCAATCTTGACTTCACAATCTTGTGGACATTTTAATGATACTCTAAAGCAGACCCTGTATCTTTCATGTACCAAAGCACTGGTACACATGCAGGAGACTAAATGTGCAGTGGTTGTTCAGACTGACTCTTCACCTAAAGTGAGTCTGATGAAAATCGTGGGTTCGTGTGAATATGTGATAAGAAAAATTCTAACAGCTTGGCTATTTTTTTAAATGCCATTTAATATGGGAAGTATTTAATTAAAGATTCTCAAAGTCAGTCTGTCCCTCTCTGTGTCTCTCTTTCTCTCTCTAAATTATGACAGAGCTAAAAATGTCTTGTTACTCAGATAAGTTTAGTCTGACGTTTTCATTTCTTTGCACACTTTAAATAACAAACAATAAGTTTGGTCATCAGTGCTCATTGATTTGATCCTCCAAAACATTAGTAAATGATCTGAAGTTGAAACTGACTGCATACTGTGTAGGATGTTTAATCTGTGGCACCCCCAATGATGTTTATTCCCATCAGCAGGTTAGAGTGCTCCCTGTCACATGATGTCCCCGGAGTGGGAGGTTTTTGATGGTGGAGCCCTTCCTGGGATCTGGATTTATTTTCTCTTCATACTTGATGAGCAGCAGTTAGACTGTAGGGCCAAACACATTTCTGAGTAAATTTACCTTCCCTTCTTTTCACTACAACCTACCATGGTGAGGAGTCTGAGAATAAGACATGCTCAAGATAGTGGACAAATAATTGACATTGTCATTGACTTTGGGAGGTCCAGACCAAAGTCACAACCAGTTCTGATCGAGGGAGATGAGGTGGAGGCTGTGGACTCCTACAAGTACCTCGGGCTGTGGCTGGACAGAAAGCTGGATTGGTCTTGTAACATCGACCACCTGTACAGAAAGGGACAGAGCAGGCTGTACTTTCTGAGGAGACTACGGTCCTTCAACATCTGCAGGAAACTCCTGTGGATGTATTATCAGTCCGTGGTTGCCAGTGTCCTGTTCTACACTGTGGTGTGCTGGGGGGGCAGCATATCCAAGAAGGACACACACAGGCTGGATAAACTGATCAGGCGGGCTGGCTCTGTGGTTGGCACAAAGCTGGACTCTCTGGTGTCGGTGGCAGAGAAGAGGACTCTGAAAAAACTGCTGGACATTATGGACAATGCCAGTCATCCTCTACACACTGTCATCAGCCACCAGAGGAGCCTGTTCAGTGAGAGACTGTCCTTCCCAAGTGCAGGACCAATAGACTTAAAAACTCTTTTGTCCCGCACGCCATCAGACTGTACACCTCCTCTCTGGGGGGGAGGAGGAGTAACAGGAGGATTAAGGATGGGAACGAGTAGGAACTGAACAGTCAACAGCTAACAGTAACCTGCAACCACCACAACACACTGGACTCTCTGTGCAATAAACAGTTTAAGTGCAATAATAATAATGTGCAACAATGTGCAAAACACCCTCCTACAGGACTCTTTTTTCTCCTGCACTATTGTCTATATTGTATATTGTAATATAGTCTGTATATTATATATTCTATATATTTATATATTCTATATATTTATATAGTGCTGCTTACTTATACTAAATTATTATCTTCTGCTTACTGTACTTATGCTGCTACTAGAACCTTAATTTCCTTGAAGGAACCCTCCCAAGGGATCAATAAAGTTCTATTCCATTGTATTCTATTCTATTCTAAACAAATCTCTGTTTCTGTCTCTCTCTCTCTCTCTCTCTCTCTCTCTCGCTCTCTCGCTCTCTCTCTCTCAAGAAAAGCTGTGAAGGCCACATTAGTGCTGCTGCCACTGCTGGGAATCACATACATGCTGTTCTTTGTGAATCCAGGGGAGGACGACATCTCTCAGATTGTCTTTATTTATTTCAACTCATTCCTTCAGTCCTTCCAGGTAGGACCGCTCTGTACGCCCACTTCAGTCAGAAGTGAAAAAACAAAACTGAACAAAATTAAACATCTGCCCAGGTACTGGACACTTTTTTGCAGGTTTTCATTAATTTTTCATTTCATTTCACATTTCGGCCATCACATAAATTGAGCAGCCTAACTGGATTTTATTTTGTTTTCCAAAAATACAATTTAAAATATCTATTAAAATATAATTAAATGTATTCCCTCCAGTAAACGGAAAAAAATGTCAGTATGACTGAAAATTAATCATTGTCATACATTGTCATTTATTTTACGTCTTATTTTTATCTTTTATTTTTTTAAATTAACAAACAAAGTAGATAGTAGCACCGCTATGGCAAGTTTCAAAGCTTGTAAGCACTGTTGTTAGTGAAGAGTCTTCCAGTTCTTGTTTCATCCTCGTCACCCATATAATACCGGCTCTGTGGTGCTGTTTACACTATTCACCCAGAGGTGCTCCAAGTGGATTTTTTTGCAGTGTACTGCAAGGACTCTTTAACTCACGCTACATCTAACTACTATACTGGTTTAATTGATGGTATGAATGGTGACCCTAGATCTCTATATGCACTTTATAAGAAAACTGTTCAAGCTCCGGACTCTATTCCACCATATCTGTGCACTACTACCTTCTGTAATTCACTAATGTCCTTTTTTAACGAGAAAGTCAAAAAGATTTTTAAATTCACTCTACATCTGCAACTGTCTCTGATAATCATGATTCTCACCCACTGTCCCCTACACTCCCTAGAACAACTTTTGACTCTCCTCCTTCTTTAACTTATTTTTCATCTTTCTCTGTTCCTCCTATCTCTGAACTTTCAGAACTTATTTCCAACTCTAAGTCATTTACCTGCACACTGGACCCTCTTCCCACAACACTTGTCTTCCATCTCTACTTCCTTTCATTACCACTATCATTCACTCCTCGCTCACAAGTGGAATTGTACCAGCGGCTTTTAAAACTGCAGCCACCTCCTTTCTGCAGCTGATTCTGGCCTCCTCTCTATTCTCATTCTTCTGGATCTGAGCGCTGCCTTTGTTACCGTCTGTCACTCCACTCTTCTCCATAGATTCTACTCCATCGTGATAACTCACACAGCAATAAAATGGTTCAAATCATATCTTTTAAACCGCACTCAGTTTATCCAGCTCAAAACCTTCACTTCTCAAATTTCTCCTGTTATCACTGGTGTTCCTCAGGGCTCTGTTTTGGGCCCCTTCTTTTCATAGTTTATCTTCTCCCCCTTGGTAACATCTTTCGCAAATATGACATCAACTTCCACTGCTATGCCGATGACACCCAGCTCTATCTCTCAATAAGCCCACTTCCAACTTTCCTACGCCCTCCCTCACTGACTGTTTATCTGAAATTAAAAGCTGGCTCTCTCACAACTTCCTCAAATTAAATGGCGATAAAACAGAGCTGCTACTTGTCGGCACCAAATCCAATCTTTCCAAAGCAAATACTCTTTCTCTCACTATTGATAATTGTCCTGTCTCTCCTTCAGCTCAAGTAAAGAGTTTGGGTGTCATCCTGGATAATACTGTCATTCCAGTCACACATTAACAATATCACTCGATCTGCTTATTTCCATCTCAGGAATATTAATCGTTTGCGTCCTTCTTTTTCTCCCTCATACTACTTCTATTCTTGTTCACAGTCTTGTTACTTCACGTCTGGATTACTGTAATTCTCTTCTTTTTCGGTCTTCCCCTTAAATCTCTACACAAACTTCAAATGGTTCAGAACTCAGCTGCACGTATCATTACAAGAACCCCATCTTTTCATCACATCACTCCTGTTTTACAGCACCTGCACTGGCTCCCAGTTACACAACGCATCCAATACAAAATATTACTCCTCACCTTCAAGGCAATTCACAACCTCGCCCCTCCGTATATTTCTGACTTTATCTCTATCACCTCTCACTCACGATCACTGAGATCATCTGCCTCCACACACCTGTCAGTTCCTACCATACGCCTGAGCACCATGGGGGCAGGGCGTTTAGTAGCTCTGTCCCTAGGCTTTGGAATTCTCTACCTCCTGATTTAAGAAACTTGGACTCTTTAAATCTGCTCTCAAAACGCATCTTTTCAGAATAGCCTATAATACTTGAATAATTGCTGTCTGTTTAATTTATTTATTTTATATATTTCATATTTTATTTTATGACTTTAAATAATAATAATACATGACATTTATTGATGGCGCCTTTCTGACACTCAAGGTCACCTTACATAAAAGCAAAAAAACAAAGATAATACTCAAAACAAGATAAATAAATGATATAAATAGTGAGCCTCCGGTTACACCAACTGCCATCAAACACCAGTTCAGAATTCCCAGTTCTCAGAACATGTTGGGCTTCCATTAAAATAATCTTCTATTAGAGTGTTTCACTAAGCTGAATCGTGTGGGATGTGGTGCTGCAGGGTCATTGAAAGCTGGCTCTACTGTTTAATCACTGTTTTTTGATTGATGGAAATTTTGTGATGTCAATTAATTAATGAAATTCCATCAACAGCAAGTTTATATTCTGTTACAGAACAGACACTGATGGACACATCCAGCCTTTTTATAAAAATATACTTCATATATTTACACCTTTATATACCCCTTCTAAAAAACATGACCCTATTGTCTCCATGTCTAATGCCAGGCGTGGACAAGAGGGATATAAAGACCCCCAGCATTGAGCTGTAGAGCAGTGGAACTGGGTTCTCTGGAATGATAGAGCTCCAGTCAGTTTTTTGGGATGAGTTAGGGAGTGTTCCAGAATCTAGTAGAAAGTCTTATTCCAACAAGAGCATGATAAAACTTGCTCCACCTTGTAGATGTTAAGTCAGAGACAGAAGCTCATCTGTTACTGCACGGTTTGTGTTGGTCGTCCTCTAGTCCTTCATCAGTGCTCACAGGACGCTGCCCACAGGACGCTGCTCACAGGACGCTGCTCACAGGATACTCAATCCAGCAGTGACACTGAGGGGTTTAAACACTCCAGTAGCACTGCTGTGACTGATCCACTCGTACCAGCATAACACGCACTAACACACCACCACCATGTCTGCTGTAATGCTCTGGTGTACTGGAGTAACGATAATGGTTTGATGGTGGTCATAATAGTAGTAGTAGCAGATAATTAAGGAACATGTATATTTCTACATAGTTGGTGTGGCAGGAGTCAAAAATCACTCAGTATGTTTCATTTCTCACCAGAGAAGAATATGATTCTAACAGGAATGAAACGTAATTCACACTCTAGAGGGCAGTGAGCACACATGCCCGAAGCAGGGAGCAGTCCTATCCACAAGCACCTTGCTCAAGGGCACTTCAGTCATGTCCTGCCAGTTCAGGGATTTGAACCAGCAGCCTTCCAGTCACAAGACCGACCATGGCTGCCCCCTGTTTAGATCAGGCAGGGTTAACTGTGATGTTGTTCTTTTTTGCAGGGTTTCTTCGTGTCTGTGTTCTACTGCTTCCTGAATGGAGAGGTGAGTCAACAGCCTAGCTAATTTCATGCCCGAGAGGAACGGAGCAAAAGCTCTACCGATAAAGAGGGCCACCCAGACTACACTCTGGCAGCAAAACCCAATATTACAGCCATAGATAATAACACACACACACACACACACACACACACACACACACACACACACACACACACACACGTCATTGAAGATCAGGGTGAAAGGAAGAGATTAATGTATGCAGAGAAACAGATGAACTACAGTCTGGAATTATAGAACCACAAAGAGCTCCTGTAAATTCCTGTAGGAACAAGAACATGGTCATAATCCCAATCTGTACCCAGAGCCCTTCAAACATCAAGTACAGCTCAGGTTGACCCACCGTCCCTCAAGATGCAGGTAGACAAGCGTCCAGACTCTTTTCTGTTCTGGAACTAAAGTGGGGGAATGAACTTCCCCTGGGAGTCCAAACAGCTGAGTCACTCACTGTCTTCAAATGCAGACTAAAGACCATCTCTTTCAGAGCTTTTAATTCATTTAAGGTTTGATTCCCAATCTGCATAACTATGCTGTTCTACACCAATACGAGTCTTTGGGTAAGACTTCTAACACTACTCTGGCCCACCTCTGTAATATGTGGAACCTTGACCTCTGGAAAAGAGTGTCAGATAAATGGCACAAATGTAAATGTATAAACCTTGATTCCAACAACTCTTTACTGTTGCATTTTTTGTTTATTTTCAGGGTGTCATTTAGAAAAACAGCAGTGTGAAATTACCTAATGTGGAACATAGAACTGATAAAAGGCACGTGAATTGAAGCACAGTGTGAAGGACAGCAGTGATAAAAAGGCTCTATACATCTAACAGGACTGTTATTAGAGAGACAGTGGCAGATCAGAGAGTATTTCCTGCAGATTACACAGCATTTCTGAGGAGCAAGAGAATAAATCAGTCCTGTTCATCAGGAAATTGGAGAGTGGAGGCAACAGTATCATAAAATCAACTCATATGATCTTATGAATATCTCCACTAAGCTTTATATAGCTATAGTTTATATAAAGTTCATATGACTAGCACCTAGCATGTTGGTTTTAGACTAATCCAGGGCTGAGATGAGTCTGAGCATTATCTCAGCATTTTCCACCCAACCCTTGTTTGTTTACTAGGGGATTTCATCTGCAAGAGCTCGAGTTGATTAGATATCTTCATATTGCCAGAGGTTCAGGGTCAAGAATTTAATTTGTTATTTTGTTACAAGAGGCCAAGCTGGGCTACATATCGGACCCATAAAACCAGAGGACACTGTTTCCTGGCATTTGTGTCACAGCCTGAAACAGGCAGGAATTTGTTGTATTAAAGTTATCTGATAATAAATTCTGTGCTCTTTAAGGCTGGACAGTATAATAGAAATACTGCAGTATTGAGGACAGTGAGTACAGAGCATTTGGTGGGACTTTCACGTTGTGTTGTAGCCTTGGGCTAAAATCAAAGACAGTCAAACCCCCCCCCCATCATTCTTCCCTGAATACCCATTCATGACAAAATGAAATCATATTTTTAGATTTTTCTACAAGTTTATTTAAAAAAAGAAACAAAAATTATGTTTGGACACAAGTTTTTTCCTTCTAAGGCTGACCTCAGGCTCCCCACCACCCCATCAGAGACCGACCTTGGGATCTGCAGAGGCAGGCTTTGCAAACCTTGTTTTGAGAAAACAAACTAAGAGGTCTTGTGTGAATCAGCTGGTGAGGACATTAACCAGATGACAGACTGCATCACGGATTATATGAACTTCTGCATGGACATTATTGTTCCAGTAAAATGGGTGCATTGATGATCCAAGATTTGTTGCTAGGAAAAAGATTTGAAGCAGCGGTTGAACATGAAGAAACAGGCCTTCAAACTTAAAGACAAGGTCCTTCTAAGGAGTGTACAGAAAGAGGGAGAGTACTGAGGGAGAGTAAGGAGGCCTGTAGAATCCCCAAACTGTGGGGGAAAGTTTGGACACTGCCAACAAGCTGAATGTTTTAACAGGTTCAGCATGATTCCACCCACCTACAATAGCTGTAGTCTTACTTCCTCACCACTGCTGCTGTAATAACACTGTTATTCACACACCCTCACTCCACAGCCATTACCCAAAGACCCTCATACCCTTCTAGAGGTTACAACTATCCAAGCTCAAGATCAAACTTGTCAAGGTGGCTGGGCCAGATGAAATCAGTCCAAGAGTACTAAGGGTCTGTGCCACTAAGCTGAGTATGATTCTTCAGGGTCTCTTTAAGATGAGTCTGAAGCAAGAGCAAGTGCTTGGGAAAACATTGTGTCTGGTTCCTGTTCCAAAGAAGTCATCTGTCTCTGCTTTCAATGACTTCAGACCAGTGAGCCTCACATCCCACATCACGAAGGTGCTGGAAAGGCTGGTTCTGCTACATCTCAGACCTCAGGTCAGCCATTTTCTTGACTCCCTTCAGTTTGGTTATTAACAGCAGGTTGGTGTAGATGATACATTATAGAATCCAGAACTACACCACAGTAAGAATCACTTTCTTTGACTTCTTGAATGTATTAAACACCATCCAACCTATCATGCATGGGAGGAGATGGATAAAATGCATATGGATAAGTCCATGATAACCTGAATCCTGTACTCCAGCCTGGGAACTGTACCCCCCCCCCCCCCCCCCATTTCTCTTCACCCTGTACACCATGGACTACCATTACAAGGCATACCTCTGCAAGGTATTGGTGGTGGACTTCAGAAGGAAGGAAATAATCAGGCCTGTTACCATTATGGGTAAGAATATTGAGCTGGTTCACAACTACAAATATCTGGGTGTCCTGCTTGAAGACAAATTGGACTGGAGGGCAAAAACTGAGGCTGTGTACAAGAAGAGGATGAGCAGAGTCTGCTTTATGTGTGCTTCAATGTGTGCAGCAAAATGTTGACCATCTTCTACCAGTGTGCGGTTGCAGGTGTTGACTTCTTCGCAGCAAGTCTGTTGGGGAGGCTGCATCAAAGGGGGAGATACCAAGGAGCTAAACAAACTGTTCAAGAAGTCGAATCAGTTAGAGTGAGGGAGAGTGGGATAGAGTTGAGTAGAGTTGGGTAGAGTGAGAGATTCAGGTAAAGTCAGGGAGAGTAGAGTAGAATCAATGCACTGTGGAATAGAGTCAGGTAGAGTGAGAGAGAATCTGGTAGATTTGAGTAGAGTGGGGTTGAGTCAACTCAACACTCTCACATGAACCACACTTTTGCTCCTCCTCACTTTCGCACTTACCACACACCCACTCCTCCTTACCCTCACACTCACCACACAATCGCTTTTAAGATATGTGTGTTACCTGTTGCCAGTGTGTTAAATGCACCAGTGTATGTGCTACCTGTTCCAGGTGCGGTCTGCAGTGAGGAAGCGGTGGCACCGTTGGCAGGATAATCATGCTTTGCGAGTGCGAGTGGCCCGGGCCATGTCCATCCCTACGTCGCCTACTCGCATCAGCTTCCACAGCATTAAACACACCACTGCAGTCTGAGCTGCCTCACACACAACCATACACAGACAGACTGAGCCCCGTACCCCACCACTCCTCCCCTGGCCACCTTCTGCATGGCCATGTGTTCAGACTGTATGGAATAATGAACTCACAGGTCATGTGATCTACCATTCCTCTGGCCTTTGTCTGTCCTCCAGTGACCTGTGAATCTAATTTATTAGTTGTATTTTGCAGATGGGACATTTCTACTAAAGGATGTGAGAACCCAGTTGTATTTTATGTTTCATGTTGTTGAATATTGTATACAAATGTAAATAAAGACTTTTTCACAAATTCTGTTTCTGCACCCTTCCTTCAGCAGCTTGTTTATATCAGTTTAAAGAATGTTATAATCGTGACTTAAACATCTCACTCTCAAAGGATTCTATAGATTACAGAAAAAGATTAAGATCCAGGCTTTGACTTTTCAGAACTCTTCGTTCATTTCTTTTGAGCAATTCCTTGGTGGATTAACTGGAATGTCATGTTGTATGGTCAACCCTGACTTCAGCTTTATTTTATAGTCAGAAGGTCTCACATTTTCCTTAAGCCCCCATTTGAATCAATAAAGATTTCACAGTTGTTTCTATGATGGAGAGTCTTCAGCTCTGCCTCAGCAAAGCAGCCACAAACCATGGCACTTCCACCTCCATGCTTCACAGTTTGTTTGAGGTTCTGTTGCTCAAATGCTGTTTGGTTTGTACCAAACATGTTTTCTATTATTGTGGCCAAATAATTCAACTTTGGACTATTGTCTGAGGTTTAAATAAGACAGGCTCCAAAGTCCTCTTCAACACTGGTTTATTTAGCAGCTGAAGTTCTGCACCTGAATTCAATTTTAAGCATTGTATGTAGTAACATATGTGGGCCTGTATTGTTTCTTTCCAAAAAAATTGTATTTCTAGTTTCTAATACTAATATTATGTAATTAGGTATTAATGTTTAAAAATGTAAAGTACTGTTCTGGGTGTTTTCCTATGTGCATTAACTGGTCCACGTGTGTTGCTATGTGTGCTACCAGCCCCAGATGTGTTTCTTTGTGCATGACATGTTCCATGTGTGTTATATGCATTAGGTGTGTTGCTATGTGTTGAATGGTTGCAAGGCTTTAACTAAGTGGTTGGTGGGGTGTTGCAGGTTTATTACTGAATGGTTGCAAAAGTGTGGGAAGTGTATTACAAAGTGGTTGCAAGGATGTTGGAAGTTTAAAAGTCCTACACTACATTCTTAAAAATATAAGATACATTCAAAATCTATAAATCTGAGATACCTTTTAACCTGCAAAAGCAAAGTTTAACATAAGATTAATTAAAGATGAAAACTATAATTTACAGATATACGGAATGGGGGAATAGACATATATAGAAATTATAAATACTTTTCTTTATGCAGATGGACCACACATAAATAATTAGATGAGAGAATAAATTTAGAATAACGGAAAAAATATTTAACATTTTACATGGGGATGTTTTTACTTTTTTTAATATGAACATGTGTATATGTATATAGTTATGTATGCTTGTATTTATAGTCACACAGGCCCTTTAAGAAAATAAGCTTTCTTTCAAGAAGCCACATTTAAACCAAAACTCACAGCCCCACTCCTCAGGGGAGGGACAACACCTGAGATAGCCATTCAGGAGCCCTCAATCACTCTTCTGAGAAGGAGCATCTTTGAATAATCCAATGGGAAGAAAGGAGGTGTGGCCTTACTCTGCACAGATTTGGAAGGTAAGAGGTTTACTTTCATTTCTTTATTCTGAAAATAAAATCAACAAAAAAAAGAAAAAAAAAACAGTTCACTGGCAAATCTGTGCCTGATGAAGGTTTAAAACATAGACCGAAACGTAACAACAGACTTGCTATTCAAACAAAAAAATGATTCATTTCCAACCAATTCTAAGACAAAGGGGACCTATCCCCTGGTCCCATGACCCCACATTATATTATGGGGATCCTCAAAGGTGTGCACCTCAAAACAATTGGAGGTCAAATAAGCACGAGCCTGGGCTTCACTAGACTAGACCCAACAGGGGTGAACCATAAGCCAACCGTGTTACGCCTAAACCCGGGTCCCAATACTGGAGACCTAACAGGAGTGTCCCTCAGCCTTTTAGAGACTCCTGCACATCACACATCACACACACACTACAGGATTCCAAACAAAACACAAAACAAACCACAGGGATACAAACCCAAAAGGAACAATACAACAAAAAAACTACAGAAAAACAACACAAAACAATAACTCCAACACACAACAAACCAGAAAACCTAACACCAGCAGCCCGGAATACAAAAAATTCAGTGCCCTGGCCAAACAACTATATAATTTAACCAGATCACACCATCACCTTGAACAAATGTGTCTGGAATCAAAAATGGAACCCCTCCACCTTCTCCAGACTGACTAGCTATCTCACCAATGTGGTGAAACCGGCTACTATGACTCCTCCAACAAACTCCCTGTTAGAGGGCAATGCCCTGGTTGGTTGGACTCCATTTAATGGTTGCAAGCCCTTTAAATGGAGTCATTCTACAGGAAGTGGAAATTAACCCTTCACCGTCATCTCATCCACAGCAGATGGTGCTCCAGAGTACTCCCCTCTTAATGTGTAGACCTAATAGACACACTCCTGCATCCCGAAAATTCATCACCTGCTCCTTTACAGCTCAAAAACCGGTATGTATCATAGGAGACTCTAGTTTGGCCCGAATCCCACCATACCACTTCAAGAATATACAGATTGATAGTTACCCAGGAGGTTCCTTTACACACGCAGAGAACCTCTTAACCAAGGCTTCAGCAAAAAACAAGGTGGAAACTATCATCCTGGCAACCAAAACAGCCATCAAACTGCAATCAAACAACTGCAACCAGCTATTAAATCTGCCATGGATAGATTCCCATATGCTGCCATCTGGATCCCCCTGATATATTTTACAAAACATTTCTTTCTTTCTTTCTTTCTTTCTTTCTTTCTTTCTTTCTTTCTTTCTTTCTTTCTTTCTTTCTTTCT